>JAGFNQ010005382.1:106117-351627 GCA_024364735.1 Boesenbergia rotunda | reverse complement strand
GTGCATGTCGACAAGGATACGAGTTCGTAAAATTTAAAATTTTTACGTGCAGCGGAAGAGTTTGCATAAAATAATTTCCTAAATTATTTTAACTTCGTATCTAGCATGCAACCTTATAGTGTATCGACATAATCATAAAATAAAGTTTGCGGAAAAGTAAACTAATTTACTTTTGTACCTTGCGTAACTCGAAGAAAGGGACGAGATCCAACCGTAGCGTCCCTTGGAAGCTTCGCCTCTATTCGCGTCCACGCCGAGTTCTCTTCGGGATGACTTCGCAAAGTCACGAGTTTTGTGCCGACGAGAACTACTAGATTCTCGGAAGGCACAACTAGATGAACAAGAGAGGAAAGGTAGGAAACTAACCAACAAGAAGTAACGGAATCGAATTCCGAGAGGAGAGGAGTCGCTATCCGCTTCTTCTTCTTCTTGTTCGGGTTCTTCTTCTTCTAGTGGCTCACGGCAACACCTCCTTGGTGTTGTGATTGGGCGCCGGCCCTAGAGGAACTAGGGTGTGCCGGCCCTAAGGAAAGAAGAAGAGAAGGAGGAGAGAAGAGAAGAGAGGGAGAGAATAATTAATCTCTTAATTACTCGATTGGAATTAAGGGCTAGCCTTTGGTTCCTTTATATAGTAGCAACTCCTTTGCTAAGTCTCCCTCTAAACCGAATTAACAGAATTAACGGAATTAGTTATAAGAAATTTATCTTATAAATTTTCTTATTGCTTATTCTGTTTAAGCCTAGTCTTATTATAAACAATTTATAATAAAACAAATTAGTTATCATAAGAGATTTATCCTATAAATTCTCTTATGAATTTTATTATAACTAACTTTATAATAAAACTAATTAATTATCATAAAAAATTTATCCTATAAATTCTTATGAATTATTCCGTTTAAACCAAGTCTTTATTATAAACTAATTTATAATAAAACTAACTTTTCTTCTCTTTAAATTATGGAATAAATTTTTATAAGAAATTTATAAACTTTCTTATTATGAAAAATCAATTCATAATTGATTTTATAAAATTAAAATAAACCAATTCATGGATTATTTTAATCTTCCATAAAAAGAATAAATTTCTATAAATTTATTTATATAAATTTCTTTATACAAATTTATTTATCCATAATTTATAAAATAAATCGCACTTGATTTATTTTATTAATTAAACCAAAATTAATTGGTTTTTCTCCTCTTTATTGGCCGGCCACCAAAGGGGGGTTTGGCACCCTCTTTGGCCGGCCAAACCAACCCGAACCGCCGCGAATTAAACTCATTTAATTCGCCCAAAAAACCTTCAAAAGACTTAGCCATTTTAGCTTCCATTGCGCCTCTGACTAACTCAGATTCGACTTATTTCTCTTGATCAGAAAATCCAATTTTCAACTCGTTTTAAATCCCTCGGATTACTCGTAGTGCGTGTGACTAAATAGGCTTTCGATTTATGTTGGTCGTCTATAATTAACCCATTAATTATAGAACGATCATGAGTGGCACCTAGTAGTACATCATGATCCCCAATTAATCGAAAGATCAACGGTTTGACCTCAGAAGATATTATTCTGAAACCCTTCAGCAGCTCTAATGAATCGTGCCCCATTCCCTTCACCACTTATACCCACTTGGTTCAGGACACGATCTATGGTTTCAGTCCCCACTAGGCTGACTACGTCACACCTAGCCCAAGTAGTGTCTTTCTCGTCCTTTGGATTTCTAATTACTCTCATGTATTTAAGAGACTCGCACTCTTAACATGATATGCTCTGGCCAGAGACTTTGAGTAACAATCCGACGATAGGCCTGGGTATACATCTCCTCGCAAGGAGTGGTGAATCCTTTGTAGGTTGTTCAAACATCTTCGGGCAATTCGGCTTATACCCGATCATCCTGGGTCCACACCTCCTTGGAGATGCTTGCTTAAGATGTCAAAGTATAAGTCTCCATGACCAAGATGACTTGAACACCGCAAGTCAAAGGAACATCGCACTTAAGCCGCAGTAAGATCTTCATTGACATATCTACATGTAGATTCCCATATGAAGTCTTACAGCTAGTCACTCCAATGAACTAGTTCCCTTAACTAGCATCCATGTTTATCTCCGGACATCCCAATGTCACCAGCCAGTGAGAATCAGCTGAATAGAGAATAACCCATGCTAGTCTCAACAGAATTGATAGTGTCCGTATTTATCAATTCATCGACTAGGGATATTTCCAACAATTCACATTTGCACATTTAGAGATAATCACTAGTTGTGATCCCATCACAAATTCTCTTATGCTGTGAATTGTATGGCGGACATTCAGTATATGAGTTTAAGATCCCAATCAAATACAAACATGTATACTCAAATAGTGAATTATCATTTATTAAAATAAATGTTTACAATTATAAGGCGATTGCCTTAGGGCACTTCTCTCATATCACTAACAAACTCCCACTTGGCCTAATGCCAATCGCTACGGTATCCAATACCACAGGCTCTAACATGACCCTCAAACTTGCTTTGAGGCAAGGCTTTAGTTAAAGGATCCGCTATATTCCTTTCAGTGGGAACTCTCTCAATTTGTATGTCATTCCTACTTATAATCTCTCTGATTAGATGATAGCGTCGAAGCACGTGTTTGGATCGTTGATGAGACCTTGGTTCCTTCGCTTGTGCAATAGCTCCATTGTTGTCGCAGTAAACCGGCACTGCTTCATCAATGGTTGGAACCACACCAAGTTCTGAGACAAACTTCTTGATCCAAACTGCTTCCTTTGCTGCTTCCGCAGCTGCGATATACTCCGCTTCCGTGGTAGAATCCGCTACGGTGTCTTGTTTGGAACTCTTCCAACTTATTGCGCCTCCATTCAAAGTAAATACGTATCCAGACTGCGATTTGGAGTCATCCTTATCTGTCTGGAAACTGGCATCTGTATACCCACGTATTATCAAATCTCCTTCTCCATATATTAGAAATACATCCTTAGTTCTTCTTAAGTACTTAAGGATTGTCTTAACAGCCGCCCAATGATCCATTCCTGGATCCGACTGGTATCTGCTTGTGACGCTCAAAGCATACGATACATCGGGCCTAGTACATAACATAGCATACATGATAGATCCTATTGCGGATGCATAGGGAATCTTATTCATGCAAATCCTCTCGTCTTCTGTGCGCGGACACATAGACTTCGAAAGGTTGATCCCATGCCTGATGGGAAGGTAACCTTTCTTGGATTCGACATGCTAAACCTTTTTAGCACTCGGTCTATATATGTAGACTGCGAAAGACCAAACAACCGTTTTGATCTATCTCTATAGATTCTAATCCCAAGGATATAGGTTGCTTCTCCCAGGTCTTTCATGGAGAAAGTTTTGGACAACCAAATCTTAACTGTCTGTAAAACTGATATATCGTTTCCTATAAGTAAGATGTCATCGACATATAATACTAGGAATACGACTGCACTCCCACTAACCTTCTTGTACACACAAGGTTCGTCAGGATTTTGTGAAAAATCAAACTTTTTGATTGTCTAATCAAAACGGATGTTCCAGCTCCTAGATGCTTGCTTCAGTCCATATATGGATCGTCGAAGCTTGCATACTTTGGTTTTATCAACCGATGTGAAACCTTCAGGTTGTATCATGTATACATCCTCAAGCAGGTTTCCGTTAAGGAAAGCTATTTTCACATCCATTTGCCATATCTCATAATCATAATGAGCTGCTATGGCTAGGAGCATCCGAATGGATTTAAGCATAGCTACTGGCGAATAGGTTTCGTCATAATCAATTCTTTGTTTCTGTCGATATCCTTTTGCCACTAATCTAGCCTTAAAGGTAACAACATTACCTTCCATGTCGGTTTTCTTCTTGAAAACCCACTTGCACCCTATGGGTTTGATCCCTTCAGGTGGGTTAACCAAGTCCCATACTTGATTTTCGTACATGGAATCCATTTCCGACTTCATGGCCTCAAGCCATTTGTCCCTTTCTGAACTTTTCAGAACTTCTTCATAACTGATAGGTTCATCATCACCAATGAGCAACACGTCGTTCGATTCACTTACGAGAAATCCGTATCTCTCTGGAATGTTGCGTGTCCTATTAGACCTACGAAGAGGTGGTGTAGTTTTAGGTTCAACTGATAGCTCATCACTATGAATTATTGGTTGTGGGCCTAGACTAGGTGTCTCTGTAATGTCTATTGGAGTTTCTTGAACTTCATCAAGTTCAATGCCACTCCCACTGTTTTCTTGTAAAAGAAATTCTTTTTCTAGAAATACAGCATGCCTTGAAACAAACACCTTTTGCTCCAAGGGATGATAGAATTGGTAACCCTTCGTTTCCTTAGGGTATCCAATAAATAGACATTTATCAGACTTAGCATCCAATTTGTCTGATACAACCCGCTTCACATAAGCAGGACAACCCCATATCTTAAGGTGAGTTAAGTGAGGTTTCTTACTATTCCAAATCTCATATGGAGTAGTAGAGACTACCTTGGTCGGGACTCTGTTTAATAAGTAAACAGCTGTCCTAAGTGCATAACCCCAAAAGGATTTTGGAAGAGTTGCATGATTCATCATCGACCTAACCATGTCCATCAAGGTTCGGTTGCGCCTCTCAGATACACCATTATGCTGTGGTGTATATGGCGGAGTCCATTGGGACAGTATCCCATTGTCCCTAAGATAATCTTGAAACTCTTGACTTAAGTATTCTCCACCCCGATCGGATCGAAGTATTTTAATACTTTTGCCAAGCTGTTTCTCTACTTCATTTCTGAACTCTTTGAATTTCTCAAAGGCTTCAGATTTGTGTTTCATCAAGAACACGTACCCGAATCGTGAGTGATCATCGATAAAGGTGATGAAGTAGCTATAGCCTCCTTGTGCAAGAGTTGACATTGGTCCACATACATCAGTATGTATTAGACCAAGCAATTCTCCCACTAGATTACCTTTTCTGGTAAAGGGTAATTTGGTCATCTTGCCTTTTAAGCACGATTCGCATGTATCAAATGAATCGGGTTCAAATGATTCCAAAATTCTACATCGGTGCAATTCGGTCATGCGTTTCTTACTTACATGGCCAAGACGGCAATGCCAAGTGTAGGAGTCTATTCGATTATCTATTCGAGCACGTTTGTTGCTAACTTCGATATTGAAAACGTCACTGGATAAATCTAACGTGTAGATGCCATTGCACAAAGTTCCATTCCCATAAAGAACGCTATTTAAAGTTATGTAACAACAATTGTTACTGAAAGTTAAATGATAACCTTTTTCATTCAAACATGAAATAGATACAATGTTCTTTATTAATGAAGGAACAAAATAACAATTATCCAATTCTAAGACACGTCCAGTGGGGAGCTTTAGCAAATATGTTCCGATGGCAACAGCAGCAATCTTTGCTCCGTTTCCAACTCGCAAATTCGCTTCTCCTTTGACGAGTCTTTTTCTATTCCTTAGCCCTTGTATGTCATTACATATATGTGAGCTACACCCAGTATCAAGTACCCAAGTGTTTGAGGAAATAGAATGACATTCAATAACGAAGATACTTGAAGAGGATGGGGCATCGGATGCCTTCTCTTTCAAGGACTCAAGATAAACCTTGCAGTTTCTTCGCCCGTGGCCTTCTTTGCCACAGTGATGGTGAGTGCCTTTTGGGGTCTTTTCAGTCTTTTTGGCCTTTTTCTTCTTTCCCTTATTCTGTTCTTTGGCCTTCCTCTTAGAACCTTTCTTCGAGGAACCAACTAACAGTACCGTCTTTTGATCCTGCTTCACAGAAGGCTCTACAGTCTTCAGCAGGTTGAGCAACTCAGGAAACTGGTCTGGAGTTGCATTTTCAAGAGGACGGTTGGGAAGTTGATCTTCAAGGACATAAGCAAGCTTCTCTGCCTTGAGGACTATCCTTAGGTTTCGAAGCCAGTCCATGAAGTTTGGCCTAGTCAGTTTATTGGTGTCCAAAATGGAACGCAAGTTTAGGGAAGACATGATCGAGTGATTATCCTAGAAATACAAATTGAGCTTATGTGAGAAGAATGATTAAAGAATGTATCATATACATAAATTAAAATCCTATTTATTTTTCAAATTGAATAACCCTTTTTATCAATTCGGGAGATTGTAGGAACATCTCCAAATAGGTTGATATCCAACCATAGATAAGAACAACCATGGCTGTGGCCATCAAGTTCTTCTTAGCTATGAAGGTAGGTAATTATACCGATTACACATCACATATATGTAACTATCACATTATGCTATCAACTAATTGAATGTTTGCATAAAACATTGGGTTGTTAACTCATTAACAAGTATGTATCATTATACATAGCACCCAACTGCACCTCTCTTTACATCGACCTTGGCTGTGGCACAACAAATCGATGCTCCAAGCTTAAGGCTGACCCATTAATCGAGAAATAGTTTTAACATGGTTGGAGCTCATTCAACCGCTTAGTCAGGCTTGGATGTGTCCAACAACCAAAACTAATGATTGACCTCTGACTCGAACTATATTATTCATAAACTAATTCCATGGTTTGAACATGTTGAGGTTCAAGTCGGGCATGGATGTGTCCATCAACCCAAGCGAGAAACAAAACTCCGATTCTAACCATATTAATGGAAGGTGTTGGCCTTAATATTTTGTAAGGGGTTTTGGGTCTCATTCTTTTAAGCACATTCATGACATAAAATTATGTCATGACTAACGATTTCCTTAATAAAGTATGTATGTGACTTAATTTATCAAGTCTCATGAATTAAATTAGGAACCGGATTTCCTAATTATAATTTCATACTTTATTAAAGGAATTGTTTTGGGAAACAATTTCCTAAATTGTCATAATTAATTTCGGAAATAATATGCTCAAGACTTTGATTTCTCTAAATCAAATCTTATTAAATTAAGAGACAAATCCCTTAATTCAACCACATATTATTTTCATGAAAATCTCATTTAAGAAACTCTATAGGAAACCATTTTCCTAATTAATTTTGGAGACAACAATATGTAAGAGCATCACCTCTTAAAACATATTTTATTCATGGATTTAATTAATTACAACAAATCGTTTTCTAAGGGTGGCTCCCCGAGGCTCAGATACCCAAAGAAAAGTAATGTGTTGTAAATCCAATTGGACGGCTCCCCGAGGCTCAATCCAAATCAAACATGACAATTTCAATTAAAAAATTGGGAAATTAAATTACAACAACTAACTTTAAATTGGACGGCTCCCCGAGGCTCAATCCAAAATAAAGAATTTTGTTGTCAATTTAAAAACCAATTCAAATTTAATTGTCAATTAACTGTCCATGAATTTGTCTAGACTTTCTCAAAAGAAAGTGTCCAAAATTGCGAGATTTCAAAATTAATTTTTCAGAATAATTGTAAGTTTCTGGTAAAAGGAAAACTTACATATTTCCAAAAATTGAAAATTTCTAAAATAGAAAAATTTCCAAAATTTGGAAAGTTTCCAAGGATGGAAAATTTTCACAATTATTATAAAATTTTAGAAACTAGAAAATTCCAAACGTTTGCGAAATTTCATGAGGATTTCCAAACTTTGAAATTTCTAAATCTAAAATCTATTATAATTTGAAAGTTTCCATAATTGAAATTTTTTTTCCGAAATTGAGATCATGACAAAGTTTTCCACAAAACAATTATATGATTAAGTCGAACACTAACCGGCTCTGATACCACTGTTGGGACCGGGTGCATGTCGACAAGGATACGAGTTCGTAAAATTTAAAATTTTTACGTGCAGCGGAAGAGTTTGCATAAAATAATTTCCTAAATTATTTTAACTTCGTATCTAGCATGCAACCTTATAGTGTATCGACATAATCATAAAATAAAAGTTTGCGGAAAAGTAAACTAATTTACTTTTGTACCTTGCGTAACTCGAAGAAAGGGACGAGATCCAACCGTAGCGTCCCTTGGAAGCTTCGCCTCTATTCGCGTCCACGCCGAGTTCTCTTCGGGATGACTTCGCAAAGTCACGAGTTTTGTGCCGACAAGAACTACTAGATTCTCGGAAGGCACAACTAGATGAACAAGAGAGGAAAGGTAGGAAACTAACCAACAAGAAGTAACGGAATCGAATTCCGAGAGGAGAGGAGTCGCTATCCGCTTCTTCTTCTTCTTGTTCGGGTTCTTCTTCTTCTAGTGGCTCACGGCAACACCTCCTTGGTGTTGTGATTGGGCGCCGGCCCTAGAGGAACTAGGGTGTGCCGGCCCTAAGGAAAGAAGAAGAGAAGGAGGAGAGAAGAGAAGAGAGGGAGAGAATAATTAATCTCTTAATTACCGATTGGAATTAAGGGCTAGCCTTTGGTTCCTTTATATAGTAGCAACTCCTTTGCTAAGTCTCCCTCTAAACCGAATTAACGGAATTAACGGAATTAGTTATAAGAAATTTATCTTATAAATTTTCTTATTGCTTATTCTGTTTAAGCCTAGTCTTATTATAAACAATTTATAATAAAACAAATTAGTTATCATAAGAGATTTATCCTATAAATTCTCTTATGAATTTTATTATAACTAACTTTATAATAAAACTAATTAATTATCATAAGAAATTTATCCTATAAATTCTTATGAATTATTCCGTTTAAACCAAGTCTTTATTATAAACTAATTTATAATAAAACTAACTTTTCTTCTCTATAAATTATGGAATAAATTTTTATAAGAAATTTATAAACTTTCTTATTATGAAAAAATCAATTCATAATTGATTTTATAAAATTAAAATAAACCAATTCATGGATTATTTTAATCTTCCATAAAAAGAATAAATTTCTATAAGTTTATTTATATAAATTTCTTTATACAAATTTATTTATCCATAATTTATAAAATAAATCGCACTTGATTTATTTTATTAATTAAACCAAAATTAATTGGTTTTTCTCCTCTTTATTGGCCGGCCACCAAAGGGGGGTTTGGCACCCTCTTTGGCCGGCCAAACCAACCCGAACCGCCACGAATTAAACTCATTTAATTCGCCCAAAAAGCCTTCAAAAGACTTAGCCATTTTAGCTTCCATTGCGCCTCTGACTAACTCAGATTCGACTTATTTCTCTTGATCGGAAAATCCAATTTTCAACTCATTTTAAATCCCTCGGATTACTCGTAGTGCGTGTGACTAAATAGGCTTTCGATTTATATTGGCCGTCTATAATTAACCCATTAATTATAGAACGATCATGAGTGGCACCTAGTAGTACATCATGATCCCCAATTAATCGAAAGATCAACGGTTTGACCTCAGAAGATATTATTCTGAAACCCTTCAGCAGCTCTAATGAATCGTGCCCCATTCCCTTCACCACCTTATACCCACTTGGTTCAGGACACGGTCTATGGTGTCAGTCCCCACTAGGCTGACTACGTCACACCTAGCCCAAGTAGTGTCTTTCTCGTCCTTTGGATTTCTAATTACTCTCATGTATTTAAGAGACTCGCACTCTTAACATGATATGCTCTGGCCAGAGACTTTGAGTAACAATCCGACGATAGGCCTGGGTATACATCTCCTCGCAAGGAGTGGTGAATCCTTTGTAGGCTGTTCAAACATCTTCGGGCAATTCGGCTTATACCCGATCATCCTGGGTCCACACCTCCTTGGAGATGCTTGCTTAAGATGTCAAAGTATAAGTCTCCATGACCAAGATGACTTGAACACCGCAAGTCAAAGGAACATCGCACTTAAGCCGCAGTAAGATCTTCATTGACATATCTACATGTAGATTCCCATATGAAGTCTTACAGCTAGTCACTCCAATGAACTAGTTCCCTTAACTAGCATCCATATTTATCTCCGGACATCCCAATGTCACCAGCCAGTGAGAATCAGCTGAATAGAGAATAACCCATGCTAGTCTCAACAGAATTGATAGTGTCCGTATTTATCAATTCATCGACTAGGGATATTTCCAACAATTCACATTTGCACATTTAGAGATAATCACTAGTTGTGATCCCATCACAAATTCTCTTATGCTGTGAATTGTATGGCGGACATTCAGTATATGAGTTTAAGATCCCAATCAAATACAAACATGTATACTCAAATAGTGAATTATCATTTATTAAAATAAATGTTTACAATCATAAGGCGATTGCCTTAGGGCACTTCTCTCATATCACTAACAATTCACCCCCCCTCTAGCAACCGTACAAGATCCAACAAAGTTTATAAATCCTGATAGCCAAGTCAGCCGGGCTCACTTGGCTATCAGGATTCATAAACTCTAGTACTTAGCCTGGAGGTCTAGAGTTCGAATCCTGAGAAAGGCAAAAATCCACTGGCCAGGGGTGGGAAGTGTAGGATCGATTCCATCCGCTAGAGGGGGGGGTGAATAGCGATTATCGGTTCTTCTCTACAAGATTGTTAGTGCGCAAGAGGAAATACAAACAAAATAAAACTAACAATAAAGAAACAATGCTAACACTTATCGTTTTTACTTGGTATCCACCCCGGCCGGGTGACTAATCCAAGAATCCGTCGGTGGATCACTCCCCGGATAACCTCCGGCTAGCCCTCGTCGCTCCTTGTGGGTGGAGAAACCTCGCCACAACACCTTGGACACTTTCTGGGCACAAGAGAATACTAACTCACTTTACCCAAGCGAGTTTCGTCAAGAACCCCAGCCCTAACTGAGTTCTCTTTAAATAGAACTCGGGCTGGAAAACTCGCTGGCAGTCGACTGGTCCCAGGGCAGTCAACTGCCACCACTCAGATTCGACCGTTGACAGCCCCAACGTTCGAATTCTGGTGACTTACCAGTCGACTGCCAGAATGGCAGTCGACTAGTACAGGGTCCAGAACCTACTGTGAGTTTTGGCAGTCGACTGGACAGCCCCCAGTCGACTGCCCAGCTTACAACAGCACTCCCACTCACTCTCTTAACCCTCCTTCATGCGTGCCTTCAGGTCCACTCCTTTGGCTTGCCCCTTGAAGTCCTCTTTCACCGGCTGTCGTCCCTCGGATGCGCACGCAAGTCCTCGACTTGCCTCCATGCCACCCTTCATGTGTGCCCTTTGAAGTCCACTTCCCGGCATGCCCTTGGAGTCCTCCTCCCTCGGTTCTTATCCCTTGCCTCAGCTGACTCTTCACCAGCAGCCTTGACTATTGCTTTCACGCCATCTTCATCTTTGGCCCTCGTCCCTCGGATGCACACAAGCCTCCAGCTTGTCTCCATGCCATCCTTCACGTACGCCTCGAAGTCCGCGCCCCTCGGCTCATCATCCTTGCTATATCAGGTCCCTCGGGTGCACACAAACCTCCAGCTTATCTCCATGCAACCCTTCACCATACCGAAGCCGTCCAGCCAAGTCAATATGTGTAAACCTGTACAACCTGCACACTCACATACACATATTAGTACACAAGAGAAAGTCTAACTTAAACTCTTTGCCCAAACATCAAAACTCGTGATCACTCCTGATCACAGATTGCCTCAACAGGAAGTCCTTGTGAGTAATGGCACGGCCGACAGACGACGACCAAATGTAATTTGGCCGCCCAGGGCGCGCTCACTTGGCTACCAGGATTTATTGTAACTACCCGGCCCCTCGACCCCTTGGGCGGCTCAACTGGCGGCACATTTGGCAACCCAACAACCTGGCGGCCAAATCAACATTTGGCGGCCCAACAACCTGGCCCCTTATGTCGTCAACCAACAACCGATGTCGACAACCATCATCCGAGCCATTACTCACTAGGTCTTCCCACCCCTGGCCAGTGGATTTTTGCCTTCTCCAGGATTCGAACTCTAGACCTCTTGGCTAAGTACTAGAGTTTATGAATCCTGGTAGCCAAGTGAGTGCTTACTTGGCTACCAGGATTCATAAACTCTAGTACTTAGCCTGGAGGTCTAGAGTTTGAATCTTGGGAAAGGCAAAAATCCACTCGCCAGGGGTGGAAGTTCTTGTGAGTAACGACGGTCGACGGTTGATGACCAAAGGGGTTAGGTTGTTGGGCCGCTAAAAATGGAATTTGGTCGCCCATGGGGCCGAGGGGTCGGGTCGACCAGCCGGGTCGTTACAATAAAAAGGCGCTTTTTATTGTAACGACCCGACCCCTCGGGCCATTGGGCGGCCTAACTGGTGGCCCATTTGGTGGCGTAAGAACCTAGCCCCTTATGTCGTCGACCAACAACCGATGTCGATGACCATCGCTCGAGTCGTTACTCACTAGGTCTTCCCACCCCTGGCAAGTGGATTTTTGCCATCCCCAGAATTCGAACTCTAGACCTCCAGGCTAAGTACTAGAGTTTATGAATCCTAGTAGCCAAGTGAGCACGGCTCACTTGGCTACCAGGATTCATAAACTCTAGTACTTAGCCTGGAGGTCTAGAGTTCGAATCCTGGGGAAGCCAAAAATCCACTGGCCAGGGGTGGGAAGACCTAGTGAGTAATGGCTCGGGCGATGGTCGTCGACATCGATTGTTGGTCGACGACATAAGGGGCCAAGTTGTAGGGCCGCCAAATGTTGATTTGGCTGCCAGGTTGTTGGGCCGTCAAATGGGTCGCCAGTTGGGTCGCCCAAGGGGTCGAGGGGCCGGGTCGATACACAGTCGTCTGGGATGGCCAAAATTCGAAAGGTCAGTGTGTGAGAATTCAAATTCATGAAGGACCAGTCGACTGCTCCAGAAGCAGTCGACTAGCCAACGGTCATATTCAGCTCGAGCTCTATTTAAAGGAGCTCGGTTCAAGCTGTTTACCCTTGGCGAAACTTCCTTGGATAGAGTGAGTTAGTAGCCTTTGTTGCTCAGATAGTGTCCAGAGGTTGTGGAGAGGTTTCTCCACCTACAAGGAGCTACGAGATCTAGTCGGAGATGCTCTGGGAATCATCCATCGATGGATTAGGGATCGCCCACCTTACGGGCAGCCTTGGAGTAGGAGCATCATCTCCGAACCATGTACATCGGTGTGTTTCTTCCTTATTTTTGTTTATTTTAGTTTAGTTTACTCCTCTTGCGCACTAACAATTATAGGAAGAAAACCGAAAGTTTCTATTCATCCCCCCCTCTAGAAGGCGCCACGATCTAACACTTTAGAGATAGATCTAGCAGATTGTTTGGCCTAAGTCAAAGTATATATATTGATAAGGTCTTTAATTGTTTTGCCATGCAGAATTCCAAGAAGTGTCTGCTGATGTCACATAGCGTGAGTCTTTCAAAGACTCAATGCCCCTTTTAAGGAGGAGGGGGACCGCATGGATCAGATTTCTTATGCATCTGCTATAGGATCTATCATGTACATCATTTTTTGCACTTACCCTGATGGCTCATATGCATTGAGCATGTTGAGCAGATACCAATCGGATTTAGGTGAATGTCATTGGATTGTTGTCAAGAATATTCTTATGTACGTGAGACGAACTAGAGATTCTTGCATGACATTTAAAAGAGATGTGGAACTATGCAAGGAACCAACAGATGCTAACGTAGCAGATCCTCCGATCACAACTTTGGCATAGAGAAAGCGTGATGATCACACTAGGTCATTTGGTATGAGATACTTCAATGATTGACTCTAGTGCTAGTGGAAGATTGTTGATATAAGCTCTAAGAGCCCAATCAAGAGTTAATTTACTTAGGTTATAAAGTATCATATTTATTCATAAAGGCAATATTTTGATTATTGTATTTATTTTATGTTTTGCCAGTTGAATAAATATAGTAATGCCCCAGAATAGTAGGTTTTAATTTACAACACATCAATTGGTTGAATTGATTATAAGAGGCTATAGAGAACATACTTCTTAACTATTCATAGTCAAGCATTAATATACAAGGGCAATATTAATGCATTGAGACTAGCATGTAGGTGAATTGATGACTTTATCTCACAAGTCATGAATATGAGATATCACGTTGATACATGGGTATATATATTAGAGAATATATATACTGAATAGACCCGCTATGAGAAAGTTTCATGGATCATTATATGAGTGTCAATAAATTTTCTCATAGTGACTATTGGTATGAATAGTCCTTAGACCTGAAGTTACTACGGTTCCCTACATAAGAAGTTGTATATTTTTGTATAGTCAAATGTCACACATAACAGGGTGGACTCTAAAATTGATCACTGGGTATGCAATAAATTATACGGAGGGATATGAGTGATGTAGATGGGATCTATCTATTCCATATGACGGGAGTGATATCTATGGGCCCCTTGATCGAGTAGGACTACTGAAATGCATGGTTATGCTCAAATAAGCCAATATGAGATATTGAGCCCATTTGGTTGAGTGAGTCTACTTGGGGATCAAGAAACACAAAGATTGATAAGGAGATGATACAGTCTATACCTCATTAATCAATCTAGATATCAAGGATAGAAGGACAAAGTCATGTATTATAATAGATACGGAAAGGTTAGGTTGGATCTTGACTTTCTCGTCACTTGGATAACAATGATACATTGCTAGATGCCACTCACTGTTTATGTATTTAAAGCAGTTTAGATACATTGTCAACATTACGAGAACCTATTGGGTTACATACAAAGATCACAATGTTCCGGAGATAACTTATTTTTAGTTTGACTAAAATGTGATCAAATTGGATTAATTAAATTAAACTCAAATGAATCCTATTGGATTATGAGATTGAGTCTAATCTGAGTTATACACATTTAGATTAGAGTCAATCACTTAAAAAGGATTAGTGTTCATTAAAATGGTTTAGTGAACATTATTAAAGAGGAAGACCAAAAGACCAAAACCCTTTGTATTTATTGAATGAATACAAAAGATTAAAAGAATGCCATGAGGCTTTGGTATTCATTGAGATTAATGGACATTAATAGGTTGGGATGACCAAAAGCCAAAGACCTTTTGTATTGTAAAGTTTGACAATAAAGGGGTCATTTTAGTGGAATGAAGAGGTTGTTGAATTTGATCTTCTTCTTCCTCCTCTGCTTCTTCTTGGCCGAAACACACAAGGTGTGTTTTTGGTCCTCTCCCAAGTTGCAAGCACAATTAAGGTAGTTCATCTCCGAGACTGGGATCATGTTCATGTGGATACTATTAGAGGCATGACCATCCTGATCTCGTACATAGATCCAGCGAACCAAATACTAGCGGGATAGGCTAAGGGCACACATGAAAGGTATAACTCTTTAGATTGAACTTTGTACAGATTTTTCACATGGATCGCTCAAAGGGATCCTATTTTTCAGCTACAATTTTGCTATTTTCACATAGAGATTGCTACACAAGGGGTTTAGTAAATAACACCCGATTGCGAGCACAGGCCGAGTGGAGGGTTGCGACGTCGAAATCCGAGCTGAGCAAACCCAGGCAACAGATCAGCAGTGAGGGTTCTTCATCCACCCAAGAAGAGATCTAGCATCTCCAGTTAAAACTGGAGAGAGAAAAAAAAGGATCTCGAGAAAATGACTACCGGCGCGAAGGCTACGACTCGAGAAAAAGAAAACCTAGAGATTCGGCTGAAGAGCTCCTAGTCTAAACTGAAGTCAGTAATAGATCGACCCAAAGTTATCCTCGAGGATTTAGACAAAAGGCCATTGATGCCAAGACTCTTTCTTTTAAGCTTGAGGAGGAGACTCAACTGCATGCTTTTGCCCTGGTGGGGAAAGAAGCCAAACTGATTGCTAATGACCACCTTATCCAAGGTTGAGTATCTCAAAAAAATGAGCTAGCCACTTTGAATGCAACCCTGACATCACTCAAGTTACCCATGAGGTCTATCAGAAAGAAGAACCAGATCGGCTAGAGGCACATCGCGTGCAATACTTCCAATCAGAGGAATTTATTGCTCTATTCAACAGTCGTTCCTCTAGCTTAATCAAGTATGGCATGCAGGGAGTAGTTAAAAGAGGTCAGGCACTAACCCGCCGACCTGCCATCCAACGCAGTCTAGATGAAGTGCATCGTAGACTTGTCCCAGAGGAAGTTTTTGTCGACTTTGCCTCACTGTCAAGTTAGGATCATTTTTATGTTAGCTCAGTTATGGGATAAAAAAAATATCTGTATTGTACCATGTACCTTCACTTGGTTTTGTTATGAGATGCTTTGATATTTTTGCTTTCCTTATCTTTAATTATTTGATATCTTTGCTTGGTGTCTTTTTTGGTCCGGTCATTTCATCTATGACTTATGACGTCTGTTTAAATACGATATAGGATCATATATCTAAAAGCACTTTATGCAATTGAAGTAATCATGTGGTTGAATTAACTAACCAAGTAGTTGAAGTAATTAGACTTGTTATTTGCCTTCAGTATTTGAGCTTTCAAGGGGATAACCCTTAGGGATTTCTGCATTTAGTGAGGCTAAGCACTGACTCGCATTTGGAGTTTGCCATCGTATTTCGAATGTAACTTTTATCCATCGAAATTGACATAGGCAGAATCATGTCCAACCTATCTTAACGATTGAGCGTGAGGTAATATACTTATAACTCGTTGGTGAAAGCACAAGTCTTTGATCGCCGAGCGAATGACCTTGTTGAACTATGGATCGACACGTCTGGTAGGGCTAAGCTAGTTAGGCATAGGAAATCTCACTTATAACTAATTTAAGGAAATGAGAGTTTGGGATAGCTGAGCGGGCGATCTTATTTGATCGTGGATTAACATGTCCAGTTGACCACGCTCGTTGGGCAGGAGGGATCTCACTTGTAACTCATTTAAAGAAATGAGAGTCTGGGACAGCAGAGTGGGTGACCTTGTTGGATCATGGATTGACATGTCCAGTCGACAATGGCCGTTGGGCAGGGGGAATCCTGCTTATAACTCGTTTAAGAAAATGAGAGTCTAGGACAGTTGAGCGGGCGACCTTATTGGAACGTGGATTAGCATGTCCGGTCGGTCACGCTCATTGGGCATGGGAAATCTCGCTTATAACTTATTTAAGGAAATGAGAATTTGGGACAGCCAAGTGGACAACCTTGTTGGATTGTGGATCGACATGTTTAGTCAGCCACGGCTGTTGGGTATGGGAAATCTGGCTTTTAATTCGTTTAAGGAAACGAGAGTCTGGGACAATTGAGCGAGTAACCTTGTTGGATCATGGATCGACACGTCTGGTCAGCCACGCTCGTTAGGCAAGGGGAATCCTGCTTATAACTCATTTACGGAAACTCCTTAAACAAGAGTCTGTGACAGTCGAGCAGGCGACCTTATTGGATTGTAGATCGACACGTCTGGTCGGCCACACTCATTGGGCATAGGGAATCCTACTTATAACTCATTTAAGGAAATGAGAGTCTGGGATAGCCAAGCGGGTGACCTTGTTGGATCATGGATCTACACGTCCGGTCAGCCATGCTTGTTGGCCACGAGGAATCCCGCTTATGACTCATAACTAAAGCAGCAGCGTCTGCACTTTAATTTTAAAAGAGGATTAGTTTACATTATAAAAATCCCCTTCCATCCATCATAACTTTACTCCTGATATAGTCACAAATGTACTCCACTCCATTGACGATCTAGCTACTTGCCCTTTGAATCTTGAAGATAGTAGGCCCCTGATGCAACTTCTATATTACTCTATATGGTTCGTTCCCATTGTGGCTCTAATTTGCCCGCGTCCCCCATGTTGGGTATAGCTTGGCGGGTTTCCCTAGCAAATACCTAGTCGATCCGAGAGACCTCTCTATGCCTACGGATTAAAAGATTCAATCTAAATAGAGAGTCGTTTCCCATCGACCGTCTCGTGCCATATCGAACGATCCAAATTGCAACTTAGCCAATTACAAAAATTGGCCTTGCAATTTGCTCGACCGTTCGACCGCGAAAAAGGCGATGAGTTGATCGTCGGCTTTTAAGTTTATGGTCGGGGTCCAATTAGGAATTTATTAAATATATTTTGCAAGCAAAACAATAAATTCTAACACATAAAATGATGAGACATATCAATATAGCACATGTATGACACAAGGATATACAAAGGAGCGTTTGGAAAGTTATACCTTTTCGATCACCTCGCGGTCTTCTACCTTATGTCCCTCTCTTCGCGGACGTCGTGTGGGTGACGATCTACCGTGATCCGAGATCACCAAGAGCACCAACCAACTCACTTCTTCAACCGGCCGAAAACCCTAAGCCCTAGGGTTTACGCCGCCGGCACCTCCTCCCCTCCCTTTGCCCTGCCGTCCACCGGAGCCGACTCCAAGCCCTCCTGATCAGCGGTACACCTCGAGAGGAAGATGAAGAAGAAGAAGAAGATAAGAGACAACCTTCTTCTCAGCCACAAAAACCCGCACCACCTCTTCTTCTCCTTGCTTGCGGTGCCTGATAAGTACTGTTTTTGTTGATTATTTCAGGTTTTAAAATCCATGTTTGACCCATATTTTACATAATTAATCTTGAATTTACCCTAGGTTCCATGTCCTAATTCTATTTCGGGTTTAATTGCAAATCTTGGCAATTTTGAGATGTTTTGATATCTAATTTGAATATGATCTTTATAGGCTGAAGGAACATGAAAATTAGGTCAAATTGGGTCAAGGTTGGGTCAAAATCGGGCTCAGATCAAGGCGATCAAGCTTTGGAGAATTGTGAGCCGTCCATTTAGAAGGCAAGTAGATCTGGGCCATCCAGAGCAGATCAGATTGATCCCAGCTGACGAGAGGTAGATCTGACCTTCAGATTGGGCTTTTGAAGTTTAGGGTTCAATCGGAGAAGATCCAACCGTTGGATTTAGCCAAAACAATCTCAGCCATTGGTTTCAAAATACTTAAGCCAAAAACCCCTCAGAATCGGGTTGTCGTGTCTTTGCCGCAAGCTATTCTTCGCGTTCTTCGTTCCGTTCTTCTCCGTTTCTTCATTCGATCGTGCGGCCCATCAAATTTAAGCTTAGTTTTGAGTTCCCGATCATCAGATTCGAGTCTCTGCGAGAGTTTCTGATCAGATTATAGCTGAGAAGAGCTAGGCGAGGGTTTCGCTAGTTCTTGCCATTTTCCGATTGAATCACACTTGCTTCCATCATCATCAACTGGATACAAGTCGGAGGGGTTCTCTGACTTGCTCTGGTTGTTCCTGAATCGTCATCGCACTCTATTCCAGCAAGTATGAAGAGATCGGATAGAGGTTTCAGCTGACGGCAAAATTCTGAGCTAAAGTGATAATGGGAGCTGAGGATCTGAAGATTTGTCGAGCTACGGGGTTCGTAGCTTTTTCTTGAGTGACAACAAGAAGGATTCGAACTGAGGGATGAGTTTGATGTTTAGTTTCTGTTAAATTTCATTTTTGGAATTCTGTTCTTTCATTTATGCAATCTGTGTTTGCGAACTTTTAGCTTCTGATCGGTCTGCGCACCAACCCAGGCATCACCTGATCGGTCTGTCGACCGATCAGGGGTCCATCTGTCCGGTCAGCCGACCGATCAGTAGACTTCCTGCTGCGATTAACTTCCTAGTTGGTTAAGTTCCTTAATTGCAATTTCCTAGTTATGCTTGTTTAGTTAAGCCTATTTCATTTCCACTACATTTTTATTCTTAATTGCAAAACAAAACCCCAGTTCTTATTTGAAAACCCAAAACATTTGACGACACCTAAATTCGAGCTTAAATCAAACATTCAGTCAACTAGCCCTAGGAAAAACATGACCTGTGGCCCCTTTACTACATTTTTATCTTTGTTAGCAAAAAGGGTTTTCAGCTTTATAAAATTCTAAGTTTGATAGGCCCACATTCGTGACATCTATATTTTGGCGACCATCAAATTTTTAGCGTCGTTGTCGGGGAACTAACTAGTTGAGTTTGTTTAATTTTTGCTTGCGTACTTATTGTCATATTTTGTGAGCTATATTACTTGTTTTATTTTTCCATATACATCTGCTACGATTTGTTTGTTTTATGATCAGGTCCGCAGGTGGTGATCTCGAGGAACTAGACCCTGAAATTGAGAGGACTTCAGAGCAAGGAGGAACCAAGGCAGAATTTCAGAGTCTATTGATATTCCTCCTCTTCAGACCATTTCTGCTCATTCACGCATTATTATGGCAGACTCCCAGAAGACCATGAAAGAACTTGCAGCACCAGATGACACTTTCCAGTACTCCAGCATTGCTTATCCAGAGCTTACTGGCGATTATGAGCTTAGATCAGGACTCATCCACTTGTTGCCTAAATTTCAAGGATTATCTGGAGAAGATCCAAACAGACATCTTCATGAATTTCACGTAGTCTGCTCCACCATGAAGTCTCAGGGAATTTCAGAAGAAGATATTAAGCTGAGGGCATTCCCATTTTCCCTGACTGGAGCAGTAAAGGATTGGTTTTATTATCTGCCTACTGGGCACGTCTCTAGCTAGATTTCTATGAAGAAAGCATTTTTGAAAAAAAAAATACTTCTCAGCCTCCAGAACTGCAATCATCAGAAAGAGTATGTGTGGTATACAACAGGTAGTGGGAGAGACTCTTTATGACTACAAGGAGAGATTTAACAAGCTATGCTCCAGTTGCCCACATCACCAGATCAGCGAGCAACTCCTCATTCAGTATTTCTACGAGGGTTTATTGCAGATGGATAGGATCATGATAGACGCTGCAGCTGGAGTAGCTCTAGTTAACAAAACACTAGATCAAGCTAGGGAGTTGATTTCGAACATGGCAGAGAACTCACAGCAGTTTGGAAGCAGAGCATTGTCCACCAGAGGAGTGAATGAGGTCCAGGTGGCTTCTAATGAACAAAGGGATATTAGGAATTCTTTGGTAGAGCTCACATCATTGGTGAAGCAAATGACTCTTAATAATGCAAGCCAAAATTCCAATTTTTCGGTACCTCCACAATCAAGCCAAGTGATGAGGGTATGTGGTATTTGCTCTAGCCAAGAACATAATTCAGATTCATGTCCCAACCTCTAACAAGATGAGACAATTGCGGCGTTGGTTAGGGGACAATTTCAAGCCAAGAATAACCCCTACTCCTCTACTTATAATCCTGGTTGGAGGGATCATCCAAATCTGAAGTATGGAAATTCTTTCTACCAACAAAACCCGTCACACTATCAATAGCCCCAACCGAGTTTCCAGCAAAATCAGCAAGGGCAGTCTCAAATTCAACCATTTCAGCAAACATTCCAGCAATTCCAGCAACCTTTTCAAGGGAATTAACAAGGTCTTCAAGGAAATTTGAATTTTCAGCAACAATATCAACCCTTACAGCAACAATTCCAACAATCACAGCAAGGTTTTCAGCCTTTAAATAACAACTT
This sequence comes from Boesenbergia rotunda, assembly GCA_024364735.1. NCBI lineage: Eukaryota > Viridiplantae > Streptophyta > Magnoliopsida > Zingiberales > Zingiberaceae > Boesenbergia > Boesenbergia rotunda. The sequence continues at coordinate 330,399 of JAGFNQ010005382.1, read as the reverse complement.
TCAGCCATAAAATCAAAGTTTTCAGCCCACTCAGTTTCAATCTTCACCACAACCATTTCCACTTCAAAACCAGAATTTTCAGGGCTATAATTCTCAGCAAGTTCAGCCATCATTCCAGCCGAATTATCAGCCATTTCAGCCCTACAATCAGCCCCAACATCCCCAATTCCAACAATCACAGCAGGGTAACACTTATCAGCAACCTACCTCATCCTTTCAAGGTCAATCAAAGCCTCATGCTAACCAAGGGGGCTATGGAGGCTCTAGTGGGGGAAATGTGCAACAACAAAGGATAGAAGAGATGCTTCAACAACTTTTACAACAACAAAGAAATGATCCCACCATACAAAACATCGAAAGGCAAATTGGACAATTGGCTAGTGGGATGAATCAAATTCAAGCTCAAGGATCAAGCCAACTACCTTCTCAAGCTACTCCCAATCCAAAGGGAAATGTTAGCGCTATTACTTTGAGGAGTGGGAAGGTTACTTCAACTCAAAATGGTCGAAGAGCTGATTTTTCTGAAAATAGGACAACACCTACATTTTCAGCACCAATCAGCCCTGAAATCACTTCAACATCAGTTGGTTCCACCCCTAGTCAGTGCTCAACTCCTCCCTCAAGTAATCCTGTGATTTTGGCGGAAAATGAGGGAGAAATCAGAGGTGAAACTGACCTTACAGCAGCTATATCGAGTGGGATTTCAACTCAAAATTCAGCCCCTCCAATTTCGGTTCAAGAGGAAGAAATGAGAGTTCCCTTGCCCTTTCCACAGCGAAAAACTCAAGCCAAAAGGCAAGTGGAGGAGGAGAAAGCTAAGGAATACAATGACCTTGTAAAGTTATTTAGCACAGTAGAGATTAATATACCCCTGTTGACCATGATTAAACAGATTCCTAAGTATGCAAAATTCCTGAAAGATTTATGTGTTCACAAGAAGAAGCTTAAGGAGAATGAGTTGGTTAGCTTGAGGAAAAATGTTTCAGCACTCATCCATGTCATACCTCAAAAGTGTGAAGACCCTGGAGTTTTTACTATATCATGTGATATAGGGAGGACTATGTTTCATGACGCCATGCTAGACTTGGGAGCCTCCATCAATGTAATGCCCAGATCGGTCTTCCAGATGCTTGGCATTGGCCCTCTACAGCCCACTGGAGTGGTAATTCAGTTAGCAGACAGAAGCTAGACCTATCCAGCAGGAATTATTGAAGATGTTTTGGTAAAAGTAAAGGAGCTGATTTTCCCTGTAGATTTCTACATTCTGGACATCGAAGGAGACTATCTTGCACACAGATCCCCACTCATCCTTGGGAGGCCCTTTCTGAAGACTGCCAGGACAAAATTGACGTCTATGCTGGCACACTTTCGATGGAAGTGGGGGACACAGTAGTTCAGTTTAGTATTTTCGATGCCATGAAGTGTTAGTAATATGAGAGAAGTGTCCTAAGGCAATCGCCTTATGATTGTAATCATTTACTTTAATAAATGAATATTCACTATTTGAGTATACATGTTCATGTATTTGATTGAGATCTTAAACTCATTTACTGTATGTCCGCAATACAATTCACAGCATGAGAGAATTTGTGATGAATTCACAACTAGTGATTATCTCTACATGTGCAATTGTAAAGTATTGAAATTGTCCCTAGTCGATGAATTGATAAATACGGATACTATCAATTCTGTTGAGACTAGCATGGGTTATTCTCTAATCAGCTGATTCTCACTGGCTGGTGACATTGGGATGTCCGGAGATAAACATGGATGCTAGTTAAGGGAACTAGTTCATTGGAGTGATTGGCTGTAAGACTTCATATGGGAATCTACATGTAGATATGTCAATGAAGTTCTTACTGCAGCTTAAGTGCGATGTTCCTTTGACTTGCGGTGTTCAAGTCATCTTGGTCATGAAGACTTATACTTTGACATCTTAAGCAAGGATCTCCAAGGAGGTGTGGACCCAGGATGGTTGGGTATAAGCCGAAGTGCCCGAAGATGTTTGAACAGCCTACAAAGGATTCACCACTCCTTGCGAGGAGATGTATACCCAAGGCCTATCGTTGGATTGTTACTCGATGCCTCTGGCCAGAGCATCACATGTTTCGAGTATGAATATCTCAGATACATGAGAGTAATTAGAATCCATTGGACGAGAAAACATTACTTGAGCTAGGTGTGACGTAGTCAGCCTAGTGGGGACTGACACACATAGACCGTGTCCTGAACCAAGTGGGTATAAGATGGTGAAGGGAATGGGGCACGATTCATTAAAGCTGCTGAAGGGTTTCAGAATAATTTCTGAGGTCAACCGTTGATCTTTCGATTAATTGGGGATCATGATGTACTACTAGGTGCCACTCATGATCGTTCTATAATTGGTTAATTATAGACGGCCAACATAAATCGAAAGCCTATTTAGTCACACGCACTACGAGTAATCCGAGGGATTTAAAACGAGTTGAAAATTGGATTTTCCAATCAAGAGAAATAAGTCGAATCTGAATTTATCAGAGGCGCATCGGAAGCTTAAAATGGCTAAGTCTTTTGAAGGCTTATTGGACGAATTAAAAGAGTTTAATTCGTAATGGGTTTGGCTTGGTGTGGCCGGCCAAAGAGGGTGCCCACCCTCTTTGGTTTGGCCGGCCACAATAAAGGAGGGAAACCAATTTATTTAGTTTAAATTATAAAATAAATCAAGCGTGATTTGTTTTATAAAATTATGGATAAATAAATTTATATATAGAAATTTATATAAAGAAATTTATATAAAGAGATTTATTTTCATGGAAATTAAAATAAACCTTGGATTGGTTTATTTTATAAAATCAATTATGAATTGATTTTTCCATGATAAGAAAAATTTATATAATAAATTTATTCTTTTTATGGAAATTAAAATGAACCATGGATTGATTTATTTTATTTTATAAAATCAATTATGAATTGATTTTTCCATGATAAGAAAAATTTATAATAAATTTTATTCCATAATAAAAGGGGAGACATTGTTGTTTTTATTATAAATAGAGTTATAATAAAAACTTGGTATAACGGAATAATTCATAGAAAATTTATAAAGATAAATTTCTTTTGAAAAATTCCGTTAAGAGGAGACTTGGCGATAAAGAGGCTACTATATAAAGGTGCATAGGCAAGGCTTGGAAATCAATTCATGTGATCAAGGATTCTTGCCTAGCCTCTCTTTCTCTCCCTCTCCCTCTAGGGCCGGCGCCCTCTCCATCCCTCTAGGGTCGGCGCCACCTTCCCTTGCCGTGAGCCACCACCAAGACGAAGCGGGTCGCGACTCCTTCCTTCCTTCCTTCACGGAATCTTGATTCCGTTACTTGGTGGTTAGTTTCCATCTCTCTCTCTTGATATTCTAGTTGTGCCTTTGGAGAATCTAGTAGTTCTTGTCGGCACGAAACTCGTGGCTTTGCGAAGTCATCCCGAAGAGAACTCGGCGTGGACGCGAATAGAGGCGAAGCTTCCAAGGGATGCTACGGTTGGATCTCGTCCCTTACTTCGAGTTACGCGAGGTATTGAGTAAATTAGTTTACTTTCTACAAAATTTTAATTTATGATCATGTCCACACATCATAAGGTTGCATGCTAGATACGTGGTTAAAATAATTTAAGAAATTATTTATGCTAATTCTTTCGCTGCACGTAATTATTTTTTTTAATTACGAACCCGTATCCATGTCAACATGCACTCGGTCCCAACAGTGGTATCAGAGCCGGTTAGTGTTCGACATAATCATATAATTATTTTGCGGAAAACTTTGTCATGATCTCAATTTTGAAAAATTTTCCAATTATGGAAACTTTCCAATTATGATAAATTTTAGATTTAGGAATTTCAAAGTTTGGAAATCCTCATGAAATTTCGCAAACTTATGAAATATCCTAGTTTCTGAAATTTTATGATAATTGTGAAAACTTCTCATTTTTGGAAACTTTTCAATTTTGGAAATTTCCTATTTTGGAAATTTTCCAACTTTGGAAATATGTAAGTTTTCTTTGTACCAGAAATTTACAATTATTCTAAAAACCTGTTATAAAATCTCGCAATTTTGGGCACTTTCTTTCAAGAAAGTCTAGACAAATTTATGGATCATTAATTGACAATTTAAATTCGAATTGGTTTTAAATTATTAACAAAATTCTTTATTTTGGATTGAGCCTCGGGAGTCGTCCAATTTAAAGTTAGTTGTTGTAATTTAATTTCTCATTTTGAATAAAATTGTCATGTTTAATTTGGTTACGCCTCGGGGAGCGGACCAAATTGGATTTACGACAAATTTCTTTTCTTTGGGTATCTGAGCCTCGGGGAGCCACCCTTAGAAAACAATTTGTTGTAATTAATTAATCCATGAATAAAATATGTGATCAAATCTTGAAAATTTGATTTAAGAGGTAATGCTCTTACATATTGTTGTCTCCAAAATTAATTAGGAAAATAGTTTCCTTTAGAGTTTTCTTAAATGAGATTTTCATGAAAATAATATGTGGTTGAATTAAGGGAATCTGTCTCTTAATTTAATAAGATTTGATTTAGAGAAATCAAAGTCTTAAACATATTATTTCCGAAATTGATTATGACAATTTAGGAAATTGTTTCCCAAAACAATTCCTTGAATAAAGTATGAAATTAGAATTAAGAAATCCGGTTCCTAATTCAATTAATGAGACTTGATAAATTAAGTCACATACATACTTTATTAAGGAAATCGTTAGTCATGACATAATTATATGTCATGAATGTGCTTAGAAAAGAAAGGATGAGACCCAAAACCCCTTACAAAATATTAAGGCTAACACCTTTCATTAATATGGTTAGAACCGGAGTTTTGTTTCTCATTTGGGTTGATGGACACATCCATGCCCGGCTTGAACCTCAACATGTTCAAACCATGAAATTAGTTTATGAATAATATAGTTGGAGTCAGAGGTCAATCCTTAGTTTTGGTTGTTGGACACATCCAAGCCTGACTAAATGGTTGAATGAGCTCCAACCATATTAAAACTATTTCTTGATTAATGGGTCAGCCTTAAACTTGGAGCATTGATTTGTTGTGCCACAGCCAAGGTCGATGTAAAGAGAGGTGCAGTTGGGTGCTATGTATAATGATGCATACTTGTTAATGAGTTAACAACCCAATGATTTATGCAAACATTCAATTAGTTAATTGCATAAAGTGATAGTTACATATATGTGATATGTAATCGGTATAATTACCTACCTTCATAACTAAGAATAACTTGATGATCACAGCCATGGTTGTTCTTATCTATGGTTGGATATCAACCTATTTGGAGATGTTTCTACGATCTCCCGAATTAATAAAAAGGGTTATTCAATTCAAAAAATAAATAGGATTTAATTAATGTATGTTGATGCATTCTTTATCATTCTTCTCACATAAGCTCAATTTGTATTTCTAGGATAATCACTCGATCATGTCTTCTCTGAATTTGCGTTCCATTTTGGACACCAATAAACTGACTGGGCCAAACTTCATGGACTGGCTTTGAAACCTGAGGATAGTCCTCAAGGCAGAGAAGCTTGCTTTTGTCCTTGAAGATCAACTTCCCAACCGTCCTCCTGAAAATGCAACTCCAGACCAGTTTCCTGAGTTGCTCAACCTGCTGAATACTGCAGAGCCTTCTGTGAAGCAGGATCAAAAGACGGTACTGTTAGTTGGTTCCTCGAAGAAAGGTTCTAAGAGGAAGGCCAAAGAATAGAATAAGGGAAAGAAGAAAAAGGCCAAAAAGACTGAAAATACCCTAAAAGGCTCTTGCCATCACTGTGGCAAGGAGGGTCACTGGCGAAGAAACTGCAAGGTTTATCTTGAGTCCTTGAAATAGAAGGCATCCGATGCCCCATCCTCTTCAAGTATCTTCGTTATTGAATGTCACTCTATTTCCTCAAACACCTGGGTACTTGATACTGGGTGTAGCTCACATATATGTAATGACATACAGGGGCTAAGGAATAGAAGAAGACTCATCAAGGGAGAAGCGAATTTGCGAGTTGGAAACGGAGCAAAGATTGCTGTTGTTGCCATCGGAACATATTTGCTAAAGCTCCCTACAGGACGTGTCTTAGAATTGGATAATTGTTATTTTGTTCCTTCGTTAATAAAGAACATTGTATCTATTTCATGTTTGAATGAAAAGGGTTATCATTTAACTTTTAGTAACAATTGTTGTTACATAACTTTAAATGGCGTTCTTTATGGGAATGGAACTTTGTGCAATGGTATCTACACGTTAGATTTATCCGGTGACGTTTTCAATATCGAAGTTAGCAACAAACGTGCTCGAATAGATAATCGAATAGACTCCTACACGTGGCATTGTCGTCTTGGCCATGTAAGTAAGAAACGCATGACCAAATTACACCGATGTGGAATTTTGGAATCATTTGAACCCGGTTCATTTGATACATGTGAATCATGCTTAAAAGGCAAGATGGCCAAATTACCCTTTTCTAGAAAAGGTAATCCAGTGGGAGAATTGCTTGGTCTAATACATACTGATGTATGTGGACCAATGTCAACTCTTGCACAAGGAGGCTATAGCTACTTCATCACCTTTATCGATGATCACTCACGATTCGGGTATGTGTTCTTGATGAAACACAAATCTGAAGCTTTTGAGAAATTCAAAGAGTTCAGAAATGAAGTAGAGAAACAGCTTGGCAAAAGTATTAAGATACTTCGATCCGATCGGGGTGGTGAATACTTAAGTCAACAGTTTCAAGATTATCTTAGGGACAATGGGATATTGTCCCAATGGACTCCGCCGTATACACCACAGCATAATGGTGTATCTGAGAGGCGCAACCGAACCTTGATGGACATGGTTAGGTTGATGATGAATCATGCAACTCTTCCAAAATCCTTTTGGGGCTATGCACTTAAGACAGCTGTTTACTTGCTAAACAGAGTCCCGACCAAGGTAGTCTCAACTACTCCATATGAGACATGGAATAGTAAGAAACCTCACATAACTCACCTTAAGATATGGGGTTGTCCTGCTTATGTGAAGCAGACTGTATCAGACAAATTGGATGCTAAGTCTGATAAATGTCTATTTATTGGATACCCTAAGGAAACGAAGGATTACCAATTCTATCATCCCTCGGAACAAATGGTGTTTGTTTCAAGGCATGCTGTATTTCTGGAAAGGGATTTCTTTTACAAGAAAACAGTGGGAGTAGCATTGAACTTGATGAAGTTCAAGAAACTCCAATAGACATTACAGAGAGACCTAGTCTAGACCCACAACCAATAACTCATAATGATGAGCTATCAGTTGAACCTAAAACAACAACACCTCTTCGAAGGTCTGATAGGACACACAATATTCCAGAGAGATACGGATTTCTCATAAGTGAATCGAACGACGTGTTACTCATAAGTGATGACGAACCTATCAGTTATGAAGATGTTCTGAAAAGTTCAGAAAGGGACAAATGGCTTGAAGCCATGAAGTCGGAAATGGATTCCATGTACGAAAATCAAGTATAGGACTTGGTTAACCCACCTGAAGGGATTAAGCCCATAGGGTGCAAGTGGGTTTTCAAGAAGAAAACCGACATGGAAGGTAATGTTATTACCTTTAAGGCTAGATTATTGCCAAAAGGATATCGTCAGAAACAAGGAATTGATTATGACGAAACCTATTCGCCAGTAGCTATGCTTAAATCCATTCGGATGCTCCTGGCCATAGCAGCTCATTATGATTATGAGATATGGCAAATGGATGTGAAAACAGCTTTACTTAATGGAAACCTGCTTGAGGATGTATACATGATACAACCTGAAGGTTTCACATCGGTTGATAAAACCAAAATATGCAAGCATCGGCGATCCATATATGGACTGAAGCAAGCATCCAGGAGCTGGAACATCCGTTTTGATGAGACAATCAAAGAGTTTGATTTCTCACAAAATCCAGACGAACCTTGTGTGTACAAGAAGGTTAGTGGGAGTGCAGTCGTATTCCTAGTATTATATGTCGATGACATATTACATATAGGAAACGATATATCAGTCTTGCAGTCAGTTAAAATTTGGTTGTCCAAAACTTTCTCCATGAAAGACCTGGGAGAAGCAACCTATATCCTTGGGATTAGAATCTATAGAGACAGATCAAAACGATTACTTGATCTTTCACAGTCTACATATATAGACCGAGTGCTAAAAAGGTTTAGCATGTCGGAATCCAAGAAAGGTTACCTTCCCATCAGGTGTAACGACCCGGAAAATTCTCTTAATATTTTCTTAAAATATTAAGCATGCCTAGATAATTTTCTAAGGGATCTAGAAATATTATTGCGAACATTGGCCTAGAAAATCCATGTTTTCTCATTTAAATTGGGAAAAAGGGCACTAATGGGCCTTATATGGGCTTTTAGTACCATAATTATTGGTAAATTTTAGGTAAAAATTTATAGAAATATAAAAGAATTTTAATGAGAAATATTTACATAATTATGAGGGAATTTTTAAAGGATTTTTGAAATTTATAGGAAATAAATAAAAAAATAAAATAGAAAAAATTAGTGCATGGACCAAGGATTGAACCTTGGACCTCTTGTACAACCATGTATGCTTTAACCAACTCAGCTAGCAAGGGATTTCTATGAGGAAATGAAGTGAATATAGGTTAAGGCTTAGAAGAAGATGAAGGGTCATGAAGAGACTCTTCATTTGCCTCCTTGATGGGTTATAAAGAGGGGGGTTTGGGAGTTACTTCTTCCTTCCATCAATTGCATTTTCTTCTTCCCTCCTCCCTCATCCTAGCCGAACACCACAAGGGTGGTTCTCCCTTGGAAAAGCTCCACAAGAAGGTCTCATCACCAAGATCTAAGGATTTTCCAAGGATACAAAGGCAAGGGGGTTCAAGTGTCCAAAGAAATTGCAATTTTCTTCTCTTTTAAGGTCTAAAAATCAAGATCCACCAAGTTAAGACTCCCCCACCTGTGGTATAATAGTTCTCTATGATTTTTAGCATTTTAGCATGATATAAAGTTAGTTTTGGGGTTTATGTTGAAGAAACCATGATTTTGGCCCTATAGCTTTCGGCCTTAGGGTTTTTGAATCCATGATGATGCTAAAAATCTATATTATGTTTTCTAATGTGCCCTCATGATGTTTAGAGATTAAATATAATTTTTGGGAATTTTTGGGGTACCCTAGGATCCCCTAGGGTTTCGGCCATCCCATGAATCCATGGGTAGGGTTGAATCTAAACCCTCAAGCATGTGTTTTGTGTATTATCATGATATAAGGGAGATTGAAGGGGGCTTATGGGAACTTTTACAAGGCTTTATGACCCCCACAAGTTTCAGCTAAATAGGGATCTAGGGCAAAAAGTTAGGGCTTCCCTCAAGCAAGGGTCCCAATGGCCTTATGGTAGAGTATGTTTGGTGTTTAATGTTTGATTGGGGTTTTCATGGAATTTTTCCATGCACCCATGGCCCAGTAGGGTTTCGGCCAGCACAAGGAAAGAGGGCTAAAGGTTAGGGATAACCCTAATTATGAGCCCTAATGGCCTCCCATGGTCTTATAAGTAAAGTATGATTGGTTCTTTACCTTATGCTATCTTACTTGTTTATGAAATGGATGGAACTCCACCTTATGGGTTTCAGCCAAGCTTTGGATCTAGGGTTTTGGGGTGGAGTTAGGATTCAAAGAATGATGGTTTATGTTATCATGAAGTATATATATATATATATATATAGGTCCAAGCATGTGGTAGAAGTCATGTTACCTATACCCTTAACCTTAAGCACCATGTTTATGTTGTATGTTATGATTGAATGCCATGCTTATTAGGGTTTATTATGAATATCTTATGTTTATGCCATGTATTTGAATGATAGGTAGAATGTTATGAGAATCCTACTTATGCATGCTTGAGATAGATACCATGCTTAGGCAAGAAATGCAATGTTTACCTTAGGTATCATGATAATACAAGCTCTATGTAGTAGGATAAATATCTATGAAAAACATGTCATGTTCGATGCAATGCTTACCTTCTATGATATGATCATTCAAGTACTAGGAATAGGAATGATGTTTAGGTATGCATGTCATGTTTATGTAGAAAGATGTATGCCATGTTGTATGAATAATGATGCATGCCCTGTTGTATGAATAATGATGCATGCCATGTTGTATGAATAAAGATGCATGCCATGTTTATGGAAAAAAAAGATGCATACCATGTTTATGAATAAAGATAATGCTCATGCCTTTCAGGCATCATGATGCTATGCAATAAGTATGAACAATGAAAGGACAAGCATGTGTTAAGTCATGCTTTATGTAACATGGTTATGCTATGAATGTCTTATGAATGATGAAACATGTAAAGTATTTTACTTTATGAATGGGCTTGTACCAGACTGAAGTATGGGTCCAAGGGATGGGCACCTTAAGAACGCCCTGGTTCTGGACTACCGACTATGCTGTCCACGGTTCTGGCACTACCAGAGCTGTGCAACAGGGATGGGCTCCTTAAGAACGCCTCGGTTCGGGGACTACCGACTATGCTGTCCTTACCCTAGTAGGTCGGAGCTCGCTACCTCAGACTTGCTAGGGATGCGCGCTATGATGTATGTATGTGGTACAAGCCGGGGACCCCAATGATATGATGATTATGTTAAACATTTAAAAGTATGTTTTAAAGTTAAGCATCCTTATGTATATGCATTCCACTCATGCATTCATTCATGTTATGCATTATGCTATGCTGATAAGATTTTATGATTACTCTTCATGTTAAGAAAGATGCATGAGAATAATTGATCTATGTCATAATTATGTTAAGACGATGCTCATATGCTATGATAGGAAGTATGCTTATGTTTATGCCATACAGGTTGGTTTATGCCATGCTAGAAATGTTTATCATGTTATGGTTATATCATGTATTATGCCATGCTAGAAATGGTTATTATGTTATGTTTATATCATGTATTATGCCATGCTAGAAATGTTTATCATGTTATGTTTATACCATGTATTATGTCATGCTAGAAATGTTTATCATGTTATGTTTATACCATGTATTATGCCATACTTGAAATGTTCATTATGATATGTTTATACCATGTCTCATATGCCATGATAGGAATGTTCACTTATGTTTAAGTTCATGCCATGTCAAGTATATGATAAGTGATTCAAGTTGTTATGTTCTAAGTAGATCACCAAGTATGTTAATGTTTCATGTGCTCATTATGAAATGATGAATGGTTTTTTGAGTAGGAAAGAGTCTTACTAAGCCTGTGTGCTTATAGTCTTATTTCCTTATACCGTAGATCATTCAAGGGGACAATGAGGAAGCAGCAGGAAGGGCAAGAACGCATGTGTGTGGAAGTGACTTGGCCCAGGAAACCCTATGTTTATCGTTTATGCTAGAACTTTATTTTAGTCACTTATGAATGCTTGAATAATGACTTATGGAACTCTATGATGTGATGTTAAGTATGACATGATATGATGTTTAAGCATGAAGTCAATATGCCGAGTTTCCATGTCATTATGTTAAGAATGGTAGTAGGGCATGTACGTGTATGTTTTAAAGTTATTCCGCTACCTTATGATGTCTACATGCCCTAAGTATGATAACGTAACGCCGCTTATGGGAAGGGAAAAAAAAAGCGGGCGTTACAGGTTGGTATCAGAGCAGTAACCATCTCACTACACACACATCAAGCCTTCTTCCTGCCGCTTCCAAGTAAGTACCTCTCTGCATATTTTATGATAGTAAGCACTTTTAGGATACCTTATGATTCTAGAATATGCAAGTAAGGATGATATCTATGATTCTAGAATATGTAAGCATGAATGATGTTTTATGATGAAAAGTACTTTAGGATATGTGACTATGATCAATATATATATTTTCTTATGAAATCAAATACTTTAGAATTGGATATGCGGGTATAGATAGAAAAAAACTATAATTTATTATATTATGTATAATCTATAATATAGTCACATGTAGAAAATTATCTGATAGCCTACATACATGAAATTATAACACTCTCACCTATGTTAACGTATATCATTAGTTCCATGATATTATTACTGATATAATTAATGGTATAAGTCATACGGTATAACTTAGGTAGGGATGCATAGGGTAGGGTCCTAATTATGTTAACACTTATTATAGATTATGGGTCACTGTTATCTTATATATAATATATAAGATTTCCTTAAGTTATTTTATGGTAATATAATAAATAGGATCTCACCTATTCTATAATAACCATACAACTAATATGATTCGTAACTCAAGTTGAGAACTAATATTTCGGAAGCATACTATTATTAGGTTTACCCATAATTAAAATAAGTATATAATTATGATATATGCATATAATTATGTCATGGAGTTATTAATGACATTAGCCCAATTATATGCCAAGGAGAATTATAAGTGCTCCAATTCTTACCCTTTCGGAAAATAACCAGGGCTTTGATATGTATAGCGATGCCTCCAAATTAGGACTTGGAGCTGTACTTATGCAGAATAGAAAAGTTATTGCCTATGCCTCTAGGCAACTCAAGGAATATGAACAGAATTACCCCACTCATGATCTGGAACTGGCCGTGGTGGTCTTCGCTCTTAAGATATGGAGGCATTATCTGTATGGAGCGCAGTGTCGAATGTATACAGACCACCAGAGTCTGCGATATTTCTTCACTCAGAAGGACCTGAATATGAGACAACGCCGATGGCTTGAGTTGGTAAAGGACTATGATTGCGAGATCTTCTATCATCCAGGGAAGGCGAACAAAGTGGCCGATGCACTCAGCCGGAAATCAAGTGCCACTTTGATGTCCATATCTAAATTACCCCGACCACTTGAAAGAGAAATTATGAATTTTGGGGTCGAGGTCATCTCCGGGCGACTTTCCACCATGACAATATCGCCCACATTATGTGAGGACATATTGGAAAAACAAAATGGTGATCTGAGTCTCCAGAAAATAAAACAGGAGATCTTAGAAGGAAAGGGCGACGGTTTTCATATCGCTAAAGGGGGAGTACTCTACCTTAGGGATCGTCTATGTATCCCTAATGATCCGGAGCTTCGAAAGGAGATACTGACAGAAGCTCACGGAACCCCTTATTCGATGCATCCAGGATCCACCAAGATGTATCAAGATTTGAAAGAGAAGTTCTGGTGGTCCGGTATGAAGAGAGATATGGCTCAGCATGTTAGTACTTGCATGACTTGCCAGCGAGTAAAAGCAGAACACCAGCGACCCAGAGGAGTTCTGCAGCCACTAGCGATTCCGGAGTGGAAATGGGAAGACATCTCTATGGATTTTATTTCGGGGCTTCCCAGGACTACGAACGGATATGATGCAATATGGGTGATTGTGGACAGGCTGACAAAGTCTGCTCACTTCTTGGCGATCAAGATGACTTATTCGATTGAGCAACTGGCTCAATTATATGTTAAGGATGTAATTAGGCTTCATGGAGTTCCCAAGACCATCATCTCAGATAGAGATGGTCGCTTTACTTCGCATTTTTGGGAATGCGTTCAGAAATCTCTCGGCACTAAATTGCGATTTAGCACTGCCTTTCACCCTCAGACTGACGGGCAAACTGAACGGGTGAATCAAATACTAGAAGATATGTTGAGAGCTTGTGCCCTGGATTTCAAGGGAAGTTGGTGTCGATATCTATGCTTGACGGAATTTGCTTACAACAATAGCTACCAAGCTACTATTGGAATGACACCTTATGAAGCCTTGTATGGGAGGAGATGTAGGTCTCCGATCTGTTGGTACGAGGGTGGTGAAAACAAGGAAATGGGGCTCACAATGGATGTTATCGACAGCGCCACCCGAGCTATATAGAATATTCGACAACGGATAGAAACTGCTCAGAGCCGGCAGAAGAGTTACGCCGATGTCCGGCGTAGACCACTGGAATTCAATGTTGGAGATTGGGTGTTTCTCAAAGTGGCCCCTATGAAGGGGGTGACAAGATTTGGGAAGAAAGGAAAACTAAGGCCGCGCTATCTGGGGTCGTACCGGATTCTGAAAAGAGTCGGTAAAGTGGCATATGAGCTAGAGCTGCCTCCAGAGATGTCAGCTATCCATAACGTATACCATGTGTCCCTGCTTAAAAAGTGTATCCCAAATATGGACCAAGTGATCGAGCCGCAGACAGTACAAGTGCAAGAGGACCTAAGTTATGAGAGCAGACCCATCCAGATTTTGGATAGAGAGGTCAAGAAGCTGAGGAGTAAGGAGGTACCCTTAGTCAAGGTCCTATGGCAAAGTCAACGGTTCGAGGAAGCTACCTGGGAACGCGAGGACGAGATGAGGCGCAAGTACCCGGAGTTATTCTAAGTTCGAGGACGAACTTTCACGAGGTATGGGGGATTGTAACGACCCAAAAAATTCTCTTAATATTTTCTTAAAATATTAAGCATGCCTAGATAATTTTCTAAGGGATCTAGAAATATTAATGCGAACATTGGCTTAGAAAATCCATGTTTTCTCATTTAAATTGGGAAAAAGGGCACTAATGGGCCTTATATAGGCTTTTAGTACCATAATTATTGGTGAATTTTAGGTAAAAATTTATAAAAATATAAAGGAATTTTAATGAGAAATATTTACATAATTATGGGGGAATTTTTAAAGGATTTTCGAAATTTATAGGAAATAAATAAAAAAATAAAATAGAAAAAATTAGTGCATGGACCAAGGATTGAACCTTGGACCTCTTGTACAACCATGTATGCTTTAACCAACTCACCTAGCAAGGGATTTCTATGAGGAAATGAAGTGAATATAGGTTAAGGCTTAGAAGAAGATGAAGGGTCATGAAGAGACTCTTCATTTGCCTCCTTGATGGGTTATAAAGAGGGGGGTTTGGGAGTTACTTCTTCCTTCCATCAATTTCATTTTCTTCTTCCCTCCTCCCTCATCCTAGCCGAACACCACAAGGGTGGTTCTCCCTTGGAAAAGCTCCACAAGAAGGTCTCATCACCAAGATCTAAGGATTTTCCAAGAATACAAAGGCAAGGGGGTTCAAGTGTCCAAAGAAATTACAATTTTCTTCTCTTTTAAGGTCTAAAAATCAAGATCCACCAAGGTAAGACTCCCTCACCTGTGGTATAATAGTTCTCTATGATTTTTAGCATTTTAGCATGATATAAAGTTAGTTTTGGGGTTTATGTTGAAGAAACCATGATTTTGGCCCTATAGCTTTCGGCCTTAGGGTTTTTGAATCCATGATGATGCTAAAAATCTATATTATGTTTTCTAATGTGCCCTCATGATGTTTAGAAATTAAATATAATTTTTGGGAATTTTTGGAGTACCCTAGGATCCCCTAGGGTTTCGGCCATCCCATGAATCCATGGGTAGGGTTGAATCTAAACCCTCAAGCATGTGTTTTGTGTATTATCATGATATAAGGGAGATTGAAGGGGGCTTATGGGAACTTTTACAAGGCTTTATGACCCCCACAAGTTTCAGCCAAATAGGGATCTAGGGCAAAAAGTTAGGGCTTCCCTCAAGCAAGGGTCCCAATGGCCTTATGGTAGAGTATGTTTGGTGTTTAATGTTTGATTGGGGTTTTCATGGAATTTTTCCATGCACCCATGGCCTAGTAGGGTTTCGGACAGCACAAGGAAAGAGGGCTAAAGGTTAGGGATAACCCTAATTATGAGCCCTAATGGCCTCCCATGGTCTTATAAGTAAAGTATGATTGGTTCTTTACCTTATGCTATCTTACTTGTTTATGAAATGGATGGAACTCCACCTTATGGGTTTCGGCCAAGCCTTGGATCTAGGGTTTTGGGGTGGCGTTAGGATTCAAAGAATGATGGTTTATGTTATCATGAAGTATATATATATATATATAGGTCCAAGCATGTGGTAGAAGTCTTGTTACCTATACCCTTAACCTTAAGCACCATGTTTATGTTGTATGTTATGATTGAATGCCATGCTTATTAGGGTTTATTATGAATGTCTTATGTTTATGCCATGTATTTGAATGATAGGTAGAATGTTATGAGAATCCTACTTATGCATGCTTGAGATAGATACCATGCTTAGGCAAGAAATGCAATGTTTACCTTAGGTATCATGATTATACAAGCTCTATGTAGTAGGATAAATATCTATGAAAAACATGTCATGTTCGATGCAATGCTTACCTTCTATGATATGATCATGCAAGTACTAGGAATAGGAATGATGTTTAGGTATGCATGCCATGTTTATGTAGAAAGATGTATGCCATGTTGTATGAATAATGATGCATGCCCTGTTGTATGAATAATGATGCATGTCATGTTGTATGAATAAAGATGCATGCCATGTTTATGGAAAAAAAAGATGCATACCATGTTTATGAATGAAGATAATGCTCATGCCTTTCAGGCATCATGATGCTATGCAATAAGTATGAACAATGTGTTGGATCGAGAGATGCGAGAGAGGGGGGGTGAATGTCGCAAATCGTTCGGATTAAATAAAAAGAGTAAGTGCGCGGCGGAAATAGAGACAAAGCAACACAACGCTAACAAGGTCGTTTTACTTGGTTCGGAGCCTGGGTCGACTCCTACTCCAAGGCCCACGGTCGTTGACCGTTTACTTTGGGCAATTCTATAATGCGTAGAATGAATACAGAAGAGAAATACAGTTTGCAATAAGAAAGATTACACTTCTGTATTTACCAACTCCTGGGGTAGGCTCGAGTTTCGGTGCAGCGGGAGGTCGACGGCGCTTCGGACTTGAGTCGGGAAGTTCCTGGAGCAGAGCGCAGTCGTCAGAGAGTTTGGATGTGTTGAATGAAAGCGGTTTTCTGAAGAGGAGGGTCAAGGCCCTTTTTATAGTGCCTGGGGGCGCCCTGGTCGACGGGGGCGCCCCCCCCCCCCCCACGTGGCAGCAGATCCACAAGAGGCGCGGTCGTCGACTTATCCCTTAATCCTCGGGATAAGGCCTTGACTGGGGCGCCCTAGACGCTGGGGGCGCCCTGGTTGACCCGGTCAAACCTTATCCGCAGCGCTGAGCTTTCCTTGGTAAGGCTGGGGGCGCCCTGTGCGCTGGGGGCGCCCAGGACAACGGGGCGCCCTGGGTGCGCAGTGCAGACGCGGCAGCAGTTTAACTCTTCAGTTGGTTTGCCATGGGGGCGCCCGGGACAGCGGGGGCGCCCTCAGAATGTACTGTCGAGGTTCATTTGCTTTCTTTGTGTTTTGTGTTCACCTTGGGGGCGCCCGGGACACTCCGGGCGCCCTGGTCAGCAGTTGCCTCTTTCCTTTGAGGCATTCTGAGCTGCAAACACACGTTCCTTCGGTCCTGCTTCCAGGGTTAGTCCAAAACACAATAAAACAAATATTTAATTTAATTTATACAGCCTCAGCTGTCTTGGTTCTGACTTTGGTCTCCAAAATGGAGCCCTAGGTCGAACCGACGCCTAATGATCCCTCAAGGGGAACGCGTCCTCACCTACTCCTCTCGGGAGAATTTACCTGGTGCCAACCGGATCCTCCAGTTGGACTTTTGCCCGGTAGCCCTTCGCTAGGTCTTGGTTTTCGCCTAGCAGCCCTTCGCCAGGACTTTGGTTTTCGCCTAGCAGCCCTTCACCAGGACTTGGTTTTCGCCTAGCAGCCCTTTGCCAGGACTTGGTTTTCGCCTAGCAGCCCTTCGCCAGGATTTGGTTTTCCCCCAGCAACCCTTCGCCAGGACTTGGTTTCCTGACAGCCCATCGTCAGGTGCCTAGCAGCCCTTCGCTAGGACTTTGTTTCCTGCACTCTCAAGCAGCATTGTTAGATACCAAACAACCCTTAACTTTGAATCCTTTGCCAATATCAAAACAAGGTTCGATCTGGTGCTTCCTGCACCAACACAATGAAAGGACAAGCATGTGTTAAGTCATGCTTTATGTAACATGGTTATGCTATGAATGTCTTATGAATGATGAAACATGTAAAGTATTTTAGTTTATGAATGGGCTTGTACCGGACCGAAGTATGGGTCCATGGGATGGGCACCTTAAGAACGCCCCGGTTCTGGACTACCAACTATGCTGTCCACGGTTCTGGAACTACCGGAGCTGTGCAACAGGGATGGGCTCCTTAAGAACGCCTCGGTTCGGGGACTACCGACTATGCCGTCCTTACCCTAGTAGGTCGGGGCTCGCTACCTCAGACTTGCTAGGGATGCGCGCTATGATGTATGTATGTGGTACAAGTCGGGGACCCCAATGATATGATGATTATGTTAAACATTTAAAAGTATGTTTTAAAGTTAAGCATCCTTATGTATATGCATTCCACTCATGCATTCATTCATGTTATGCATTATGCTATGCTGATAAGATTTTATGATTACTCTTCATGTTAAGAAAGATGCATGAGAATAATTGATCTATGTCATAATTATGTTAAGACGATGCTCATATGTTATGATAGGAAGTATGCTTATGTTTATGCCATACAGGTTGGTTTATGCCATGCTAGAAATGTTTATCATGTTATGGTTATATCATGTATTATGCCATGCTAGAAATGGTTATTATGTTATGTTTATATCATGTATTATGCCATGCTAGAAATGTTTATCATGTTATGTTTATACCATGTATTATGCCATGCTAGAAATGTTTATCATGTTATGTTTATACCATGTATTATGCCATACTTGAAATGTTCATTATGATATGTTTATACCATGTCTCATATGCCATGATAGGAATGTTCACTTATGTTTAAGTTCATGCCATGTCAAGTATATGATAAGTGATTCAAGTTGATATGTTCTAAGTAGATCACCAAGTATGTTAATGTTTCATGTGCTCATTATGAAATGACGAATGGTTTTGTGAGTAGGAAAGAGTCTTACTAAGCCTGTGTGCTTATAGTCTTATTTCCTTATACCGCAGATCATTCAAGGGGACAATGAGGAAGCAGCAGGAAGGGCAAGAACGCATGTGTGTGGAAGTGACTTGGCCCAGGGAACCCTATGTTTATCGTTTATGCTAGAACTTTATTTTAGTCACTTATGAATGCTTGAATAATGACTTATGGAACTCTATGATGTGATGTTAAGTATGACATGATATGATGCTTAAGCATGAAGTCAATATGCCGAGTTTCCATGTCATTATGTTAAGAATGGTAGTAGGGCATGTACGTGTAAGTTTTAAAGTTATTCCGCTGCCTTATGATGTCTACATGCCTTAAGTATGATAACGTAATGCCGCTTATGGGAAGGGAAAAAAAAGAGCGTGCGTTACATCAGGCATGGGATCAACCATTCAAAGTCTATGTGTCCGCGCACAGAAGACGAGAGGATTTGCATGAATAAGATTCCTTATGCATCCGCGATAGGATCTATCATGTATGCTATGTTATTTACAAGGTCCGATGTATCGTATGCTCTGAGCATCACAAGCAGATACCAGTCGGATCCAGGAATGGATCATTGGGCGGCTGTCAAGACAATCGTTAAGTACTTAAGAAGAACTAAGGATGTGTTCCTAATATATGGAGAAGGAGATATGGTAATACGTGGGTATACAGATGCCAGTTTCTAGACAGATATGGATGATTCCAAATCTCAGTCTGGATACGTATTTACTTTGAATGGAGGCACAATAAGTTGGAAGAGTTCCAAACAAGACACCGTAGCGGATTCTACCATGGAAGCGGAATATATCGCAGCTTCGGAAGCAGCAAAGGAAGCAGTCGGGATCAAGAAGTTCATCTCTGAACTTGGTGTGGTTCCAACCATTGATGAAGCAGTGCTAGTTTACTGCGACAACAATGGAGCTATTGCACAAGCAAAGGAACCAAGGTCTCATCAGCGATCTAAACACGTGCTTCGCCGCTATCATCTGATCAGAGAGATTATAAGTAGGAATGATATACAAATTGAGAAAATTCCCACTGAAAGGAATTTAGCGGATCCTTTAACTAAGGCCTTGCCTGAAAGCAAGTTTGAGGGTCATGTTAGAGCCTATGGTATTGGATGCCGTAGCGATTGGCATTAAGCCAAGTGGGAGTTTGTTAGTAATATGAGAGAAGTGTCCTATGGCAATCACCTTATGATTGTAATTATTTACTTTAATAAATGAATATTCACTATTTGAGTATACATGTTCGTGTATTTGATTGAGATCTTAAACTCATTTACTGAATGTCCGCAATACAATTCACAGCATGAGAGAATTTGTGATGAATTAATAACTAGTGATTATCTCTACATGTGCAACTGTGAAGTATTGAAATTGTCCCTAGTCGATGAATTGATAAATACGGACACTATCAATTCTGTTGAGACTAGCATGGGTTATTCTCTAATCAGCTGATTCTCACTGGCTAGTGACATTGGGATGTCCGGAGATAAACATGGATGCTAGTTAAGGGAACTAGTTCATTGGAGTGACTGGCTGTAAGACTTCATATGGGAATCTACATGTAGATATGTCAATGAAGTTCTTACTGCAGCTTAAGTGCGATGTTCCTTTGACTTGCGGTGTTCAAGTCATCTTGGTCATGAAGACTTATACTTTGACATCTTAAGCAAGCATCTCCAAGAAGGTGTGGACCCAGGATGGTTGGGTATAAGCCGAAGTGCCCGAAGATGTTTGAACAGCCTACAAAGGATTCACCACTCCTTGCGAGGAGATGTATACCCAAGGCCTATCGTCGGATTGTTACTCGAAGCCTCTGGCTAGAGCATCACATGTTTCGAGTATGAATATCTCAGATACATAAGTGTAATTAGAATCCATTGGACGAGAAAGACATTACTTGGGCTAGGTGTGACGTAGTCAGCCTAGTGGGGACTGACACACATAGACCGTGTCCTGAACCAATGGGTATAAGATGGTGAAGGGAATGGGGCACGATTCATTAAAGCTACTGAAGGGTTTCAGAATAATTTCTGAGGTCAACCGTTGATCTTTCGATTAATTGGGGATCATGATGTACTACTAGGTGCCACTCATGATCGTTCTATAATTGGTTAATTATAGACGGCCAACATAAATCGAAAGCCTATTTAGTCACACGCACTACGTGTAATCCGAGGGATTTAAAACGAGTTGAAAATTAGATTTTCAATCAAGAGAAATAAGTTGAATCTGAATTTATCAGAGGCGCATCGGAAGCTTAAAATGGCTAAGTCTTTTGAAGGCTTATCGGACGAATTAAAAGAGTCTAATTCGTAATGGGTTTGGCTTGGTGTGGCCGGCCAAAAGGGTGCCCACCCTGTTTGGTTTGGCCGGCCACAATAAAGGAGGGAAACCAATTTATTTAGTTTAAATTATAAAATAAATCAAGCGCGATTTGTTTTATAAAATTATGGATAAATAAATTTATATAAAGAAATTTATATAAAGAGATTTATTTTCATGGAAATTAAAATAAACCTTGCATTGGTTTATTTTATAAAATCAATTATGAATTGATTTTTCCATGATAAGAAAAATTTATATAATAAATTTATTCTTTTTATGGAAATTAAAATGAACCATGGATTGGTTTATTTTATTTTATAACATCAATTATGAATTGATTTTCCATGATAAGAAAATTTATATAATAAATTTATTCATTTTATGGAAATTAAAATGAGCCATGGATTGGTTTATTTTATTTTATAAAATCAATTATGAATTGATTTTTCCATGATAAGAAAAATTTATAATAAATTTTATTCCATAATAAAAGGGGAGACATGGTTGTTTTTATTATAAATAGAGTTATAATAAAAACTTGGTATAACGGAATAATTCATAGAAAATTTATAAAGATAAATTTCTTATGAAAAATTCCGTTAAGAGGAGACTTGGCGATAAAAAGGCTACTATATAAAGGTGCATAGGTAAGGCTTGGAAATCAATTCATGTGATCAAGGATTCTTACCTAGCCTCTCTTCCTCTCTTTCTCTCCCTCTCCCTCTAGGGCCGGCGTCCTCTCCATCCCTCTAGGGTCGGTGCCACCTTCCCTTGCCGTGAGCCACCACCAAGACGAAGCGGGTCGCGACTCCTTCCTTCCTTCACAGAATCTTGATTCCGTTACTTGGTGGTTAGTTTCCATCTCTCTCTCTTGATATTCTAGTTGTGCCTTTGGAGAATCTAGTAGTTCTTGTCGGCACGAAACTCGTGGCTTTGCGAAGTCATCCCGAAGAGAACTCGGCGTGGACGCGAATAGAGGCGAAGCTTCCAAAGGACGCTACAGTTGGATCTCGTCCCTTACTTCAAGTTACGCGAGGTATTGAGTAAATTAGTTTACTTTCTGCAAAATTTTAATTTATGATCATGTCCACACATCATAAGGTTGCATGCTAGATATGTGGTTAAAATAATTTGAGAAATTATTTATGCTAATTCTTCCGCTGCACGTAATTATTTTTTTTAATTACGAACCCGTATCCATGTCAACATGCACCCGGTCCCAACATGAAGTACCCTAGGGAAGATCACTCTATTATGAGCATTGACATTCTGGATGGACTGGTTGATACAGAGTCAGTGGTTGAGGGAGTTTCACATGATTTTTCTAGAGGAGATATTATTTTAGTGGAGGCTGAGGGAGTACTTGCTATTGAGACTGAAGACATTTCAGAGTTTATTTCAGATTCACTTCCAGCTGGAGAGAATTTTCTAGGTGTAGGGGATTGCACAGAGCCCCAAGGATCACCTACTTCTATTGAGATTCCAGAGGATTCAAAGCACAGGTATGATAGTGTAGGGGATTGGACAGAGCCCCAAGGATCATTCATACTCACTGAGCAGGGCCAGATTGAACTTAAGCCACTACCAGACCACTTGAAATATGTGTACCTAGGAGAGGAGCAGAATTTTCCAGTTATTATTGCACAGCACTTGGAATCAGAGCAGGAAGAGAAATTATTGCAAGTCCTGAGGCATTACAAGAAAGCGATTGGGTGGACTTTATCAGATATACCAAGTATCAGCCCAGCTCTCTGTATGCACAAGATATTCTTGGAAGAAAATGTTAAACCTATGAGGTAGCCGCAAAGGAGACTTAATCCACTCATATTGGACGTTGTTAAGAAAGAGGTGACTCGACTACTACAGGCAGGTATCATTTATCCCATTTCTGATAGCCAGTGGGTTAGTCTCATACATGTGGTGCCCAAGAAATCTGGAGTTATAGTGGTGAAAGATGGAAGCAACGAACTAGTGCCCACCAGAGTTAAGAATTCCTGGAGAGTATGCATTGACTATAGGAGGCTAAACAAAGTCATGAGGAAAGATCACTTCCCTTTACCCTTTATTGATCAGATACTTGAAAGACATGCAGGGAAGTCCCATTACTGCTTTTTGGATGGTTATTCAGGCTACTTCCAAATTTGTATAGATCCATAGGACCAAGAGAAGACTACCTTCACTTGCCCCTTTGGCACTTTTGCCTACAGACGGATGCCATTTGGACTGTGCAACGCTCTAGGAACATTTCAGAGATGCATGGTAAGTATATTTGGTGAGTTGTTAGAGCATTGCATGGAGATCTTTATGGATGATTTTTTAGTTTTTGGCACTTCATTTGATTCATGTTTAGATAACTTGTCTAGGGTTTTACACCGTTGCATTGAGACTAACCTTGTGCTTAATTTTGAAAAATGTCATTTTATGGTAGAGCATGGTATTGTACTTGGACACATAGTCTTTAGGAGAGGTATAGAGGTAGATCCTACAAAAATAAGTGTTATTTCTTCTTTATCTTACCTCGTATACATACGGGATGTTCATGCTTTCCTTAGACATGCAGGTTTCTACCGCAGGTTTATTAGAGACTTTAGCGATATTGCTCGGCCCTTGACAAAACTTTTGCAAAAAGATGTTGAATTTTGTTTTGATGATAAGTGCAAGGAAGCTTTTCACAGACTCAGGGAGGCTCTTACCATTGCTCCTATTATTAAGTCACCTGATTGGAATTTACCATTTGAATTAATGTGTGATGCATCTAACTTTGCAATGGGAGCTGTTCTAGCACAGAGGGTGGCGGGAGCACCTCATGTCATATGTTATACCTCCAAAACCCTAGATGCCGCCCAAGCAAATTACACCACTACTGAGAAGGAGCTTCTTGCCATAGTTTTTGCTTTAGACCGTTTTAGATCTTACTTATTGTGCTCACATGTTATTATTTTTTCTGATCATGCAGCTCTAAAATACTTGTTGAAAAAGCCTGATGCTAAACCTAGAGTGATCAGATGGATGCTCCTGCTCCAAGAATTTGATCTGGAGATCAGAGACAGAAGTGGCAAAGAAAACCTAGTTGTAGATCACCTAAACAGAATTGAAGGAGATGGATCTCCTACCACCATTGACGATGATTTTAGAGATGAGCACCTTCTTGCAGTACATGGTGAGACACCTTGGTATGCAGACCTTGTTAATTTCTTAGCTGCATATGTTTTTTCTTCACACTTCTCTAAAGCTCAAAAAGATAAACTTAAAAGCAATGCAAAATTCTATGTGTGGGATAACCCATATTTATGGAAGTTCTGTAATGATCAAATAATTAGGAGATGCATACCAAACCATGAGATTTGTTCAGTTCTTACGTTTTGTCATTCATCAGCATGTGGGGGGCATTTTGGACCCCAAAGGACCGCTAGGAAGGTGTTAGAGTATGGATTGTACTGGGCCACCCTATTTCATGATGCATATTTGTTTTATAAGAATTGTGATAAATGTCAGCGAACAGGGAACATAGGAGTGAGAAATGAAATGCCACAACACACTATACTTTTCTGTGAGATTTTTGATGTTTGGGGAATAGATTTTTTGGAACCTTTTCCTGCATCATATGGTTATCTATATATTTTGCTTGCTGTAGATTATGTTTCCAAATGGGTGGAGGTCATTCCCTCCAAGACTGATGATTCTTCTGTTGTTGTTAGTTTTATTAGGTCACACATATTTTACACGTTTGGAATTCCTAGAGCTATAATAAGTGACCAAGGATCTCACTTTTGCAATAAACATATGAAGGCCTTACTTAGTAAGTATGGGGTTGTACATAAGGTTTATACTTCCTATCATCCCCAAACAAATGGCCAAACCGAAATCTCAAATAGAGAAATCAAATCAATTTTGGAAAAGACCGTTGGGCCCAATAGGAAAGATTGGAGCAAGAGGCTTGATGATGCACTTTGGGCCTATAGAACGACATTTAAAACACCGATTGGCATGTCTCCCTACCGGTTAGTCTATGGTAAAGCTTGTCATCTTCCCATGGAAATAGAACACAAAGCATATTGGGCGGTGAAGGCTTGTAATTTCGATGCTACCAAGATGGGGGAAGAAAGAAAACTTCAACTTCAAGAGCTTGAAGAGATTAGGCTAGAAGCATTTGAAAACTCAAGGATCTACAAGGAAAAGACCAAAAACTTCCATGACAAGCATATCTTGAAGAAAGACTTCCAAATTGGTGATAAGGTCTTGTTGTACAAATCAAGGCTCAAATTGATAAAAGGTAAGTTCAGGTCAAGGTGGGAAGGTCCATTTATTGTAACTAATATTTTTCCCTATGGAGTTGTTGAAATTAAAGATGAAGCTAACGGTTTTGTTTGGAAAGTCAATGGCCACCGGCTCAAAAAGTACTTTGAAGAATTAAAGCAGCTAGAGGTGGATGGAATGAACATCAATGATGCTATCTACCCAAACTAAAGGGGAGTTTACTTTTCTTGCACTTTGATTTCATTGTATATATCATTTTCATGATTCTAGAAATGAATCTTTCTTTTTGAAGTGAGTTATTGATAATAAATGCTTAGGAAATAGAGATTAAATAAATAGCCATTGTAGATACTATGTTATTTCTTTTGGCACTATTTCTCAATGAATAAGAATAAATGTATCCCTCTAGGTTGTCTCTATATCATGATAGAGTCTCTTGAAAACAAATTAAATTTGGCTGTTAAAACTTAGGATTTGAGCTTATGGATGAAATTCTTGGTTGCTTGAGTATTATTTGGTGATGGAGTCTAGATTGATGAATTTAGATGAATTATTTCTACCTAGTGAGGATTTAGCCTAATCTTTGTGATATACACGTGTGATTGTGCTTTAGAACTTGCTTAGGTTCTTTCAAAACCATAATTCTATGTTTGGACTATATCTATAGAGGCTAATCACTTTGCTTCCCTTTTCATATCAGTTTTTGCAATAATCATTCTTGATACATGATCGATTCTTCTTCCTTTCCATGTTTTTCTGCTCATAACCATTTTCTTCCATGGACTTGGTTGTTTTAGATGCTTCTTAATGTTACTTTGCCCGAGACGGACAAAAATTTAAGTGTGGGGGAGGTGGCTAGAGCTTTGGAATGTTGGAATGAGGAAACATCAAGGATGCATTTTAAGAAGAATTTTTGCGGTTGAAGTAAAAGTGGGTGCCAATTTGATTTGAGTTTTGTACCAAGAGAGAAGTTGAAAATTCATCCATCAGCTAGCAATGCAAGGAAGTGAGTGAATGAAAAAAAAAGAGAAGAAGAAGAAAAGCTACTGTTAAGCAGTTGAAAAAAAAAATAGAAAAAGAAAAGAAAAGAAAAGAGAAAAAAAAGGGGAAGAGAAGAATAAACATGAAATGTAAAAAGGTGGATAGATTTTTGATGTGAAGTTAAGAACAATAAGTTAGTTGGATCTGTGATATGGGATTGAAGGAGAGAAGCAAGTCAGAAACAGTTCAGATTCAGAATCAGATTTTGGCTACTGATCAGCATCTGATTGATCCAGGGACCGATCAGAGAGCATCCAGTCCGTTCTAGTGACTGATCAGAGTCAATACAGTAGGTCGGGAGTAGCTCAGACCGGACGCCAGACCGATCAGTCAAAGACTGATCAGTCTCCAGACCAATCAGTGGAGTTGGTACAGCCGAGAATACAGAATTCAACCATATTCTTCAGCCAAATCAGCTAATACCCACCCGCCACAGTTCTTATTTCACCAAGAAGACCATAAACGAGGGCAAAGTGCATTAGAAACATTGTTGAGCATCCAAGTCTTCCACTTCCTTAACTTCTCCATTTTCTAAACCTTAATTTCATTCTTGTCATTTAATATTCCTTAAGTGTTCTAATAAACTTTTGTAGATATGGATCCGAATCAAGAATAGTGGTGGAGAGTAGATAACAAGCAAGCTTATGGTAGTACAAGAATCATATTGTGTTTGAGCGAGCTCCACTTCACCACAAATGTAGAATATAGGTAGAGAGCCACTAATTCATTCCTTGAGAGGCTTTGTGAGTTTAGTTAATCTCAAGGAATCATGAAGGATGAAATTTGCTAAATTGTTGATTTAAGAACAAGTTGCTAGTCCATTGAGCTTAGATTTTAAGAATTAATAACTCTAGGTAATTTCTTTTCAATTGTTTCTGAATATGATTGAGAATAACCTAGGGGGGTATATGTTTAGTTAGCTTGTGCGAGACGCCCAAGTTTAAGTGTGGGGGAGTTGATAAGTACTGTTTTTGTTGATTATTTCAGGTTTTAAAATCCATGTTTGACCCATATTTTACATGATTAATCTTGAATTTACCCTAGGTTCCATGTCTTAATTCTATTTCGGGTTTAATTGCAAATCGTGGCAATTTTGAGATGGTTTGATATCTAATTTGAATATGATCTTTGTAGGCTGAAGGAACATGGAAATTAGGTCAAATTGGGTCAAGGTTGGGTCAAAATCGGGCTCAGATCAAGGCGATCAAGCTTTGGAGAACCGTGAGCCGTCCATTCGGAAGGCAAGTAGATCTGGGCCATCCAGGGCAGATCAGATTGATTCCAGCTGAGGAGAGGTAGATCTGACCTTCAAATTGGGATTTTGAAGTTTAGGGTTCAATCGGAGAAGATCCAACTATTGGATTTAGCCAAAACAATCTTAGCCATTGGTTTCAAAATACTTAAGCCAAAAACCCCTCGGAATCGGGTTGTCGCGTCTTCACCGCAAGCTGTTCTTCGTTCCGTTCTTCTCTGTTTCTTCATTCGATCGCGCGGCCCATCAAATTCAAGCTTGGTTTTGAGTTCCCGATCATCAGATTCGAGTCTTTGTGAGAGTTTCTGATCAGATTGTAGCTGAGAAGAGCTAGGCAAGGGTTTCTCTAGTTCTTGCCATTTTCCGATCGAATCACACTTGTTCTCCATCATCATCAACCAGATACAAGTTGGAGGGGTTCTCTGAGTTGCTCTGGTTGTTCCTGAATCGTCATCGCACTCTATTCCAGCAAGTATGAAGAGATTGGATGGAGGTTTCAGCTGACGGCAAAATTCTGAGCTGAAGTGATCGTGGGAGCTGAGGATCTGAACATTTGTCGAGCTACGGGGTTCATAGCTATTTCTTGAGTGACAACAAGAAGGATTCGAACTGAGGGATGAGTTTGATGTTTAGTTTCTGTTAAATTTCATTTTTGGAATTTTGTTCTTTCGTTTCTGCAATCTGTGTTTGCGAACTTTCAGCTTCTGATCGGTCTGCGCACCGACCCAGGCATCACCTGATCGGTCTGTCGACCGATCAGGGGTCCATCTGTCCGGTCAGTCGACCGATCAGTAGAGTTCCTGCTGCGATTAATCCCTGCCTTCGTATTTAGCTTGTTTCAAGTTTCTAATTCCGAAGTTAGATACAAATCTTAGTGTATTTTGCAATTGATATCAGTTTTAGTCTTCAACCTCGCAAATTCATAGTGGCATGCTTAATTTTCTAGTTGGTTAAGTTCCTTAATTGCAATTTCCTAAGTATGCTTGTTTAGTTAAGCCTATTTCATTTCCACTACATTTTCATTCTTAATTGTGAAACAAAACCCCAGTTCTTATTTGAAAACCCAAAACATTTGACGACACCTAAATTCGAGCTTAAATCAAACATTCAGTCAACTAGCCCTAGAAAAACACGACCTGTGGCCCCTTTACTACATTTTTATCTTTGTTAGCAAAAAGGGTTTTCAGCTTTATAAAATTCTAAGTTTGATAGGCTCACATTCGTGACATCTATATTTTGGGGACCATCACTGTCGGCGCAACCCAAGGTTGCGCCGCCTACAGCCGGCCGCCGGCCCCTCTTCTGACCTCCCTGAGCACCACGCAAGGTAGAGGACTCCTCTACCTTGCTTCTGTAAGCCTCAGTTGGAGTTTGGTGGAGGAGGGAGGAAGAATCGAGGAGTTTCCTCCTCTTCTTCTTGTTGCGCCGCCGAGAGAGAGGGAGAGAGGGAGAGGGAGAGGGTTTTTGGTCTTGGCTCTAGGATTGATTAATTGGTTTGGTTTCTTGATTTCATAGGGTATTTATAGGGCTAAGGCAGGAACCAAGAGGAGGAGTTGGTTCTTGTCCCGCTAATGGATCCTAACCCGATTCATTAATTAAGATCCATTCCACTAAAGGATCTTATTTGAACTTACCTCACCAACCCCCATATTTTCATATGGGCTCCACATATTACAGGTCGTCCATCCCCCCGTGTTTAAGATAGCATATGCCCGTTAATTAATTAAATTACTGACAATTTAAATTAATTAACTTCTGGGTCCTTGATTAGTACCACACAACCTTTTCAACGCGCCGGATCAAATCCACCTGCAGGGTTTGGCACGATGAACCTTTTGAGCTCATCAAGGGGGCATCATCATCCTGACTCACCAGGACACGGATTCTGTCAATAATCATCGACACATCATATTATTAATATTATTTCCCAACTTACCGGGTCTGTCGATCTAACAGAATAGATCTCGCCCTTTGATAAATCAAAGAAATAACAAATAATAATATATGCCCGATCTTATTTCGGGATTAAGAGATCGTCCTCCATAATAACAACTGAGGTCCTACCCAATTATCTAGTCAGTACAAATAGGATAACCTCGAGTTTCGGTCCTGCTCAATGTACTCATAGCACACTAGTGTAGTCCTATGGTCAAGACCAACCACACCTGACTACATTACAACCATCCCGATGGGTTGTCCAATTCCATCTAGGTTGTGAGCCTCTATTTATGCTAAGTAAGGTACTGATAACATGATCTTTGGTGTGACACCACACACTATGTTATCTACAATGCAAAGCAATGGGACTTCGTGTATGTACTATTATAAATAAACACCTAGTGTAGTGTGATTCTCTTTCATAAAAGATGTTCATATAATAAAAGTCTTGTCTTTCAGTATACACATCTTACAATCTCCCACTTATACATAAAGGCATTGCTATTCTCCCACTTCCATACATCTGACTCTCATTCCCTCCACATGTCTGTCAAAAGCTCTAGATGGAAGAGCCTTAGTGAAGGGGTCTGCCAGGTTGTCCTCCGATGCAATCTTAGCGATAGCCACTTCTCCTCGCTTTACGATTTCTCGTATCAGGTGGTACTTGCGCTCTATGTGCTTACTCGCCTTATGGGCTCGTGGTTCTTTCGAGTTTGCAATTGCACCACTATTATCACAAAAGATTGTGATAGTTCTGGGCAAACCAGGAATCACATCCAAGTCCATGATGAAGTTTCTGAGCCATACAGCTTCCTTGGCTACCTCTGAGGCTGCCACATACTCAACTTCCATGGTGGAGTCCGCCACACACTTCTGCTTGACACTCCTCCAGAAAATGGCTCCACCTCCTAAAGTAAACACAAAACCTGAGGTAGACTTACATTTGTCCCTATCTGACTGGAAATCTGAGTCTGTATAACGCATAGGGACTAATTTGTCTGCCCGGTAAACCAACATATAATCCCTAGTCCGTCTCAGGTATTTCAATATATGCTTTACCGCTGTCCAATGTCCCTGTCCAGGGTTACTCTGATATCTTCTAACCATGCCCATGGCAAAACAGATATCAGGTCTCGTGCACAACATAGCATACATGAGGCTTCCGACCGCTGAAGCATAAGGAAATGCCTTCATTTCCTCCATCTCCTTTGATGTCTTCCGACACATCTCCTTGGATAGAGGAACTCCATGCCTGAAGGGTAGGAAACCCTTCTTGGAGTTTTCCATGCTAAAACGAGACAAGACTGTGTCAACATATGAAGCTTGGGATAAGCACAACATTCTTTTTCTGGCGATCCCTTATGACCTTGATCCCAAGGATGTGTCCCGCTTCTCCTAAGTCCTTCATATCAAACTACTTTGATAGCCAGACTCTTACGTCTGATAACACTTTGACATTGTTGCCAATTAACAAAATGTCATCTACGTAAAGTACAAAAAACACCATGACGTTTCCGTCACATCTTTTATACACACATGACTCATCCGGACTTTGAGTAAATCCATATGACTGGATTACTTTGTCAAAACGCATGTTCCAAGACCTTGTAGCTTGCTTCAATCCATAAATGGATCGATTAAGCTTACACACTAGATGCTCTTTGGCCTTGGCAATGAAACCTTCTGGTTGCTGCATGTAGATGGTCTCATCAAGACTCCCATTAAGGAAGGTTGTCTTGACATCCATCTGCCATACCTCATAATCCATATGAGCTGCAATAGATAAGAGAATCCGGATCGACTTGAGCATGGCTACTAGTGAAAAGGTTTCCTCATAATCGATACCCTCTTTCTGAGTGTACCCTTTCGCAACAAGTCTTGCTTTGAAGGTCTCAACCTTCCCGTCTGATCCTTTATTTCTTTTATAGATCCACTTGCATCCAATGGCTTTTACACCATTGGGTTGTTCTACTAGCTCCCAGACATGGTTAGAATCCATCGATTCTATCTCGGAGTTCATTTTCCTTTGCCAAGAATCTGCATCTTTGTCTTGGAGGGCCTCGTTAGAGGTCCAGGGATCCGGTT
Source organism: Boesenbergia rotunda (assembly GCA_024364735.1). Taxonomy (NCBI): domain Eukaryota; kingdom Viridiplantae; phylum Streptophyta; class Magnoliopsida; order Zingiberales; family Zingiberaceae; genus Boesenbergia; species Boesenbergia rotunda. Next base: position 298,565 of record JAGFNQ010005382.1, on the reverse strand, counting down.
CACGTTTACCCGGGACCAAGTCCGAAGACTCTCCCAAAAATATGTACCTTTCAGGCTGTCTCACAACCCTCCTACTACGACGAGGTACTACCTTTGTGTCCTGAGTGACACGCGGTGTAGTGACTTGTGGTGTGTCCTCTTGTACAATTGGTCCTGAAGTCAGAACGTCCCCCCTTAACTCATCTAGCACTAGTCTACTCTTTGGCTTATGGGTCATCATATAGTCCTCTTCCAAGAATCTGGCATTTGTGCTAACAATTACCTTTTGATCCTTAGGAAATAGAACAAACCACCCTTCGTTCCCCTGGGATAGCCTACGAACAGACGCACCTCCGTTTGAGATTCCAACTTATCGGTATCTCCCTTCAGCACATGTGCTGGACTGCCCCAAATCTGAACGTGACCTAGACTGGGCTTGCACCCAGTCCACAGTTCTGTGGGAGTATGAGGGACTGACTTAGATGGAACCAGGTTCACTATGTACGCTGCCGTTTCTAGAGCATATCCCCAGAATGAATTAGGTAGTCTAAATAGCTCATCATTGACCTAACCATTTCTATAAGTGTCCTATTCCTTCTTTATGCAACTCCATTCTGCTGGGGTGTGCCGGGTGCAGTTAGCTGGGACTGAATCCCAGCTTCGACAGGTAGCTCCTAAACTCCCCAGAGAGGTACTCACCACCATGATCTGATCGCAGTGTCTTGATACTTTTACCTCGATGTTTCTCCACATCAGGCTTGAATTCTTTGAACTTATCAAAGCATTCAGACTTGCGGCACATCAGGTAAATGTACCCATATCTTGAATAATCATCAATGAAAGTGACGAAATATTCAAAGCCTCCTCTTGCCTGGATTGACATAGGGCCACATACATCAGAATGAATCAGTTCTAACACCTCTTTTGCCCTATACCCCTTAGCCTTAAAAGGCCTCTTGGTCATCTTCCCTTCCAAGCAAGACTCACAGGTCGGGAGATCCTCCACCACCAATGAACCCAAGGGCCCATCGGCTATCAACCTCTGAATCCTACTAAGGTTAATATGACCAAGCCTAAGGTGCCAAAGATATGTCTGATTCATCTTAGAAGGTTCTTTTCTCTTATTTAAGTTAGATGATGAGCTATTTACTTCAGTGTACATCGTGGGAGGTTTTGGTTCTAGAGTATACAGATTGCCAATCAATGTACCCGAACAAATAATCTCTCTGTTTCTCTTAATAACAACTTTATTATCAAAAGTAATAGAATATCCATCCTTAAATAACTTAGAAACTAAAATTAAATTCTTTCTAAATGAAGGTACATAAAGGCAATCTCTCAGAACTAACACTTTATTCCTCTCAAAAGATAAATAAAAGACTCTCACTGCTACTGCTGCTACTCTTGTAGCATTGCCTATGTAGACCATGATTTATTCATTCGCCAGCCGTCGGGTTTCCTGGAATCCCTACAGAGTATTGCAGACATGGTCAGTGGCTCCTGTATCTACACACCAGGTACTGGTAGATAGCACCGCTAAGCATGCTTCAATGACTAAGGCTGAAGAAATACCTTTGCTTTTATGACAGGGACAGTCCGCCTTCCAGTGCCCAGTTTGCTTGCATGTGATGCACCTGCCCTTTGGCTTCTTCACACTAGTCCGAGGTCCTTGCGATGCTCCTGCCTTCTTGAACCCTCCTCGTTTCTTCTTCTTCCTGCCTTTCGGCTCAGAAGTAGAAACCTTTTGAGTTACTATGGCATGTGAGTTCTTCTGAAAGAGTGTCTCTGCCGCCTGGAGTTCTCCTAGTAGTTCACCCAACGTATAATTCTTCTTGTTCATATTATAGTTGAGGTTGAATTGCTCAAAACTCTTCGATAGAGACTGGAGTATGATATCGACCTGGGATTCCCCATCAATTTCAGCTCCCAGTACCTCAATCAGATTGAGATGAGCCATCATCTTTAGGACATGCTCCCTAACGGGTGTCCCTTCAATCATAGTGGTTGACATCAGACTTTTCATCGCACTTTGCCTAGCAGCTCGACCTTGGTGCCCGAAGAGGTCGTTAAGGTTCAACATCATGTCACTGGCATTGGGCATGGCCTGATGCTGATGTTGCAGCACATTCGACATCGATACCAGAATATAACACCGCGCCATCTCATCTGTATTTTTCCACTTCCTATAATGCTCCCTCAACTCTTCACCAGAGTCTTCTCTAGGCTTTTCCGGACATTCTTCGAAGAGTACAAATTTGTACTCCTCAGCAGTGAGGACAATGTCTAGGTTCCTCTTCCAGTCAATGTAATTAGGAGTAAGTTTATTGTCCTTAAGAATGGTTGCTAGTGGAGTAAAAGCCATTATGAAAAGCTTGAGAATCACATCATACACTACTTTAGAAATCGAAAATAAATTGATTCCTCAAAACAATTAATTTTCTAATTTCACCAACACCCTTGTACACCGAGAAATTTGCATGTCCACGATGGTGTGGACGTATATGAATCCCTACATTCGTAAAAGGAGGTTTTACCCATTGATCTTACTATCTTGTCAACCTAGCTTTTTAACAAGTAAGATCAATAGTTGGTTTCCTTCGGCTCTGCAAAATAATAGCAGTGACTCTGATGGGGAGGATACTATTATTCACAACTAAGTGTGCACCATTACACAACGTTAAGAAAATTATTTCTGATTATGTGCCTTCCGATGGAGAAGTCCACACGCTCTTCAATAATTTTCTACAGTCTTTTTCGACCTAGTGACCCGCAGAACAAGTCCATCCGAGGCGGAGGAAGACACTCAAAGCCGACGCACAGACTTATTCACATCACTTATCGAATTGTAATGGAAGTCGTGGGACCCTTGTTAGTAGGAGCCTTAGAACCAATTATGTGATGATTGACTAGGGCCATTTTGTATCATATTCTATCATTAATAAAGGCATGTTTGGTTATTATACTTACTTTGTATTTGTGCCAAATAACTAAGTATAATAATGTCCTTGGGTAATAGGTTCTTATCTACATTATATCGATTGGTTGAATCGATAGTGAGATAATATAGAGAACACTACTCTAAACTATTCCTAGTCAAGTATTAATATTCAAGGACAATATTAATGCATAGAGACTAACATGTAGGTCAACTGATGACTTGAGCTCACAAGTCATGGATTGTGATATCAAGTTGACACATGGGTATACATTGGAGAATGTGTACTGAATTGACCCGCCATGAGAAAGTTTCATAGATTGTCATATGAGTATCATAAACTTTTACATGTGACTATTAGTATGAATAGTCCTTAGACCTGAAGTAACTACGGTTCCCTACATAAGAAGTTATGTACTTTGGTATCGTCAAACATCACCCGTAATAGGGTAGACTATAAAGGCGATCACTGGGTATGTAATGAATTATGCGGAGGGATGTGAGTGATGTAGATGAGATCTATGCCTCACATATGACGGGAGTGATATCTGTAGGCCCCTTGATCGAGTAGGACTACTGAAATGCATGGTCATGCTCAAATGAGTCAATATGAGATATTGAGCTCATTTGTTTGAGTGAGTCTACTCAGGGATCAAGAAACACCAAATTGATTGAGGATGACATGGTCTATGTCTCATTGGTCAATCTAGATATCAAGGATAGAAGGACAAGGTCATACATTATCATAGTTACGAGGTTTAGTCGGATCTCGACTTTTCTTGTTACTTGGGTAGCAATGATGCATTGCTAGATGCCGCTCATTGCTTATGTGTCTAAAGCGTTTAGGCGCATTGCCAACGTCACGAGAACCTATTGGGTCACACACTAAGGACATGATGCTTTGGGAGATCTGAGCTCGAGTTGGGAACTCGGGAGATCTGATTGGGAGCTTGAGTTGGGAACTCGGGAGCTCGGGTCGGGAGCTCGGCACTCAGCAGACTGAGCTAAGAGCTCGGCATACTGAGCTGGGAGATCGGCAGACTGAGTCGGGAGCTTGGCACTCGGCAGACTGAGCTGGGAGCTCGGCAGACTGAGTCGGGAGCTCGTCACTTGACAGACTAGGCTGGGAGCTCGACAGACTGGGTCAGGAGCTCGGCACTCGGCATACTAGGCTGGGAGCTCGGTAGACTGGGTCAGGAGCTTGGCACTCGGCAGACTAGGTTGGGAGCTCGGCAGACTGGGACGGGAGCTCGGAGCTTGACAGACTGGGTCGGGAGCTCGGCACTCGGCAGACTTGGTCGGGAGCTCGGGGACTTGGTCGGCAAACTTGGTGGGGAGCTCGGGGACTAGCTAGGGGGGACATGGTTGGGAGACCTGGTCGGAAGCCCGAGAAGCCCGGTCAGAATTGTATGGGAAAGAGAAAAGTCTCTCTCCATTGGATGAAGAGAAGGTGAAGAGTCACATGGAAAGATGTGTTAGTAATATGAGAGAAGTGTCCTAAGGCAATCGCCTTATGAGTGTAAACATTTATTTAATAAATGAAAATTCATGATTTGAGTATACATGTTTGTGTATTTGATTGGGATCTTAAACTCATTTACGGAATGTCCGCAATACAATTCACAGCATGAGAGAATTTGTGATGGAATCACAACTAGTGATAATCTCTACATGTGCAATTGTGAAGTATTGAAAATATCCCTAGTCGATGAATTGACAAATACGGACACTATCAATTCTGTTGAGACTAGCATGGGTTATTCTCTAATCAGCTGATTCTCACTGGCTGATGACATTGGGATGTCCGGAGATAAACATGAATGCTAGTTAAGGGAACTAGTTCATTGGAGTGACTAGCTGTACAACTTCATATGGTAATCTACATATAGATATGTCAATGAAAGTTCTTACTGCAGCTTAAGTGTGATGTTCCTTTGACTTACGGTGTTCAAGTCATCTTAGTCATGAAGACTTATACTTTGACATCTTAAGCAAGCATCTCCAAGGAGGTGTGGACCCAGGATGGTTGGGTATAAGCCGAAGTGCCCGAAGATGTTTGAATAGCCTACAAAGGATTCACCACTCCTTGCGAGGAGATGTATACCCAAGGCCTATCATCGGATTGTTACTCGAAGCCTCTGGCCAGAACATCACATGTTCCGAGTTTTAATCTCTAGGAAACATGAGAGTAATTAGAATCCGTTGGACGAGAAAGACATTACTTGGGCTAGGTGTGACGTGGTCAGCCTAGTGGGGACTGACACACATACACCGTGTCCTGAACCAAGTGGGTATAAGATGGTGAAGGGAATGAGGCACGATTAATTAGAGCTGCTGAAGGGTTTCAGAATTATTTCTGAGATCAACCGTTGATCTTTCGATTAATTGGGGGTCATGATGTACTACTAGGTGTCACTCATGATCGTTCTATAATTGGTTGATTATAGACGGCCAACATAAATCGAAAGCCTATTTAGTCACACGCACTACGAGTAATCCGAGGGATATAAAATGAGTTGAAAATTGGATTTTCCAATCAAGAGAAATAAGTCGAATCTGAATTTATCAGAGGCGCATCGAAAGCTTAAAATGGCTAAGCCTTTTGAAGGCTTATTGGACGAATTAAATGAGTTTAATTCGTAACGGTTTTGGCTTGGTGTGGCCGGGCAAAGAGGGTGCCCACCCTCTTTGGTTTGGCCGGCCACAATAAAGGAGGGAAACCAATTTATTTGGTTTAAATTATAAAATAAATCAAGCGCGATTTGTTTTATAAAATTATGGATAAATAAATTTATATAAAGAAATTTATATAAAGAAATTTATTTTCATGGAAATTAAAATAAACCTTGGATTGGTTTATTTTATAAAATCAATTATGAATTGATTTTTCCATGATAAGAAAAATTTATATAATAAATTTATTCTTTTTATGAAAATTAAAATGAACCATGGATTGGTTTATTTTATTTTATAAAATCAATTATGAATTGATTTTTCCATGATAAGAAAATTTATATAGTAAATTTATTCTTTTTATGGAAATTAAAATGAACCATGGATTGGTTTAATTTATTTTATAAAATCAATTATGAATTGATTTTTCCATGATAAGAAAAATTTATAATAAATTTTATTTCATAAAAAAAAGGGGGAGACATGGTTGTTTTTATTATAAATAGAGTTATAATAAAAACATGGTATAACGGAATAATTCATAGAAAAATTTATAAAGATAAATTTCTTATGAAAAATTCCGTTAAGAAGAGACTTGGCGATAAAGAGGCTACTATATAAAGGTGCATAGGCAAGGCTTGGAAATTAATTCAAGTGATCAAGGATTCTTGCCTAGCCTCTCTTCCTCTCCTTCTCTCCCTCTCCCTCTCCAAGTGGGCGCCGGCCCTAGAAGTTCCTCCTAGGGTTGCCGTGAGCCAACTCCAACAAGAAGGCGCCGAAGAAGAAGAAGAAGCGGGTCGCGACTCCTTCCTTCCTTCACGGAATCTTGATTCCGTTACTTGGTGGTTAGTTTCCATCTCTCTCTCTCTTGATATTCTTGTCGTGCCTTTGGAGAATCTAGTAGTTCTTGTCGGCACGAAACTGGTGGCTTTGCGAAGTCATCCCGAAGAGAACTTGGCGTGGACGCGAATAGAGGCGAAGCTTCCAAGGGACGCTACGGTTGGATCTCGTCCCTTACTTCGAGTTACGCGAGGTATTGAGTAAATTAGTTTACTTTCTACAAAATATTAATTTATGATCATGTCCACACATCATAAGGTTGCATGCTAGATACGTGGTTAAAATAATTTGAGAAATTATTTATGCTAATTCTTCCGCTGCACGTAATTATTTTTTTAAATTATGAACCCGTATCCATGTCAACATGCACCCGGTCCCAACAGTGGTATCAGAGCCGGTTAGTGTTCGACATAATTATATAATGGTTTTGCGGAAAAATTTGTCATGATCTCAATTTTGGAAAATTTTCCAATTATGGAAACTTTCCAATTATGATAAATTTTAGATTTAGGAATTTCAAAGTTTGGAAATCCTCATGAAATTTCGCAAACTTTTGAAATATCCTAGTTTCTAAAATTTTATGATAATTGTGAAAACTTCCCATCTTTGGAAACTTTCCAATTTTAGAAATTTCCTATTTTGGAAATTTTCCAATTTTGGAAATATGTAAGTTTTCTTTATACCAGAAACTTACAATTATTCTGAAAACCTATTATGAAATCTCGCAATTTTGGGCACTTTTTTTCAAGAAAGTCTAGACAAATTTATGGATCATTAATTGACAATTAAATTCGAATTGGTTTTAAATTATTATCAAAATTCTTTATTTTGGATTGAGCCTCGGGGAGCCGTCCAATTTAAAGTTAGTTGTTGTAATTTAATTTCCCTTTTTGAATAAAATTGTCATGTTTAATTTGGTTACGCCTCGGGGAGCGGACCAAATTGGATTTACACAAATTTCTTTTCTTTGGGTATCTGAGCCTCGGGGAGCCACCCTTAGAAAACAATTTGTTGTAATTAATTAATCCATGAATAAAATATGTGATCAAATCTTGGAAATTTGATTTAAGAGGTGATGCTCTTACATATTGTTGTCTCCAAAATTAATTAGGAAAATGGTTTCCTATAGAGTTTTCTTAAATGAGATTTTCATGAAAATAATATGTGGTTGAATTAAGGGAATCTATCTCTTAATTTAATAAGTTTTGATTTAGAGAAATCAAAGTCTTAAACATATTATTTCCGAAATTGATTATGACAATTTAGGAAATTGTTTCCCAAAACAATTCCTTGAATAAAGTATGAAATTAGAATTAGGAAATCCGGTTCCTAATTCAATTAATGAGACTTGATAAATTAAGTCACATACATACTTTATTAAGGAAATCGTTAGTCATGACATAATTATATGTCATGAATGTGCTTAGAAAAGAAAGGATGAGACCCAAAACCCCTTACAAAATATTAAGGCCAACACCTTCCATTAATATGGTTAGAATTGGAGTTTTGTTTCTCGTTTGGGTTGATGGACACATCCATGCCCAGCTTGAACCTCAACATGTTCAAACCATGAAATTAGTTTATGAATAATATAGTTGAAGTCAGAGGTCAATCCTTAGTTTTGGTTGTTGGACACATCCAAGCCTGACTAAACGGTTGAATGAGCTCCAACCATATTAAAACTATTTCTCGATTAATGGGTCAGCCTTAAGCTTGGAGCATCGATTTGTTGTGCCACAGCCAAGGTCGATGTAAAGAGAGGTGCAGTTGGGTGCTATGTATAATGTTGCATACTTGTTAATGAGTTAACAACCCAATGATTTATGCAAACATTCAATTAGTTGATAGCATAAAGTGATAGTTACATATATGTGATATGTAATCGGTATAATTACCTACCTTCATAGCTAAGAATAACTTGATGGTTACAGCCATGGTTGTTCTTATCTATGGTTGGATATCAACCTATTTAGAGGTGTTCCTACGATCTCCCGAATTGATAAAAAGGGTTCTTCAATTCGATAAATAAATAGGATTTAATTAATGTATGTTGATGCATTCTTTATTATTCTTCTCACATAAGCTCAATTTGTATTTCTAGGATAATCACTCGATCATGTCTTCTCTGAATTTGCGTTCTATTTTGGACACCAATAAACTAACTGGGCCAAACTTCATGGACTGGCTTCGAAACCTGAGGATAGTCCTCAAGGGAGAGAAGCTTGCTTATGTCCTTGAAGAACAACTTCCTAACCGTCCTCCTGAAGATGCAACTCCAGACCAGTTTCCTGAGTTGCTCAACCTGCTGAAGACTGTAGAGCCTTCTGTGAAGCAGGATCAGAAGACGGTACTGTTAGTTGGTTCCTCGAAGAAAGGTTCTAAGAGGAAGGCCAAAGAACAGAATAAAGGAAAGAAGAAAAAGGCCAAAAAGACTGAAAAGACCCTAAAAGGCACTTGCCATCATTGTGGCAAGGAGGGTCACTGGCGAAGAAACTGTATGGTTTATCTTGAGTCCTTAAAGAAGAAGGCATCCGATGCCCCATCCTCTTCAGGAATCTTCGTTATTGAATGTCACTCTATTTCCTCAAACACCTGGGTACTTGATACTGGGTGTAGCTCACATATATGTAATGACATACAGGGGCTATGGGATAGAAGAAGACTCGTCAAGGGAGAAGCGAATTTTCGTGTTAGAAATGGAGCAAAGATTGCTGCTGTTGCCATCGAAACATATTTTCTAAAGCTCCCTACTGGACGTGTCTTAGAATTGGATAATTGTTATTTTGTTCCATCGTTAATAAAGAACATTGTATCTATTTCATGTTTGATGAAAAGGGTTATCATTTAACTTTTAGTAACAATTGTTGTTACATAACGTTAAATGGCGTTCTTTATGGGAATGGAACTTTGTGCAATGGTATCTACACGTTAGATTTATCCGGTGACGTTTTCAATATCGAAGTTAGCAACAAACGTGGTAGAATAGATAATCGAATAGACTCCTACACGTGGCATTGTCGTCTTGGCCATGTAAGTAAGAAACGCATGACCAAATTACACCGATGTGGAATTTTGGAATCATTTGAACCCGGTTCATTTGATACATGTGAATCATGCTTAAAAGGCAATATGGCCAAATTACCCTTTTCCGGAAAAGGTAATCCAGTGGGAGAATTGCTTGGTCTAATACATACTGATGTATGTGGACCAATGTCAACTCTTGCACAAGGAGGCTATAGCTACTTCATCACCTTTATCGATGATCACTCACGATTCGGGTATGTGTTCTTGATGAAACACAAATCTAAAGCTTTTGAGAAATTCAAAGAGTTCAGAAATGAAGTAGAGAAACAGCTTGGCAAAAGTATTAAGATACTTCGATCCGATCGGGGTGGTGAATACTTAAGTCAAGAGTTTCAAGATTATCTTAGGGACAATGGGATATTGTCCCAATGGACTCCGCCGTATACACCACAGCATAATGGTGTATCTGAGAGGCGCAACCGAACTTGATGGACATGGTTAGGTCGATGATGAATCATGCAACTCTTCCAAAATCCTTTTGGGGCTAAGCACTTAAGACAGCTGTTTACTTGCTAAATAGAGTCCCGAACAAGATAGTCTCAACTACTCCATATGAGACATGGAATAGTAAGAAACCTCACTTAACTCACCTTAAGATATGGGGTTGTCCTGCTTATGTGAAGCGGACTGTATTAGACAAATTGGATGCTAAGTCTGATAAATGTCTATTTATTGGATACCCTAAGGAAACGAATGGTTACCAATTCTATCATCCCTTGGAACAAAAGGTGTTTGTTTCAAGGCATGCTGTATTTCTGGAAAGGGAATTTCTTTTACAAGAAAACAGTGGGAGTGGCATTGAACTTGATAAAGTTCAAGAAACTCCAATAGACATTACAGAGACACCTAGTCTAGACCCACAACCAATAACTCATAATGATGAGCTATCAGTTGAACCTAAAACAACACCACCTCTTCGAAGGTCTGATAGGACACTCAATATTCCAGAGAGATACGGATTTCTCATAAGTAAATCGAACGACGTGTTACTCATAAGCGATGACGAACCTATCAGTAATGAAGATGTTCTGAAAAGTTCAGAAAGGGGCAAATGGCTTGAAGCCATGAAGTCGGAAATGGATTCAATGTACGAAAATCAAGTGTGGGACTTGGTTAACCCACCTGAAGGGATTAAGCCCATAGGGTGCAAGTGGGTTTTCAAGAAGAAAACCGACATGGAAGGTAATGTTGTTACCTTTAAGGCTAAATTAGTGGCAAAAGGATATCGTCAGAAACAAGGAATTGATTATGACGAAACCTATTCGCCAATAGCTATGCTTAAATCCATTCGGATGCTCCTGGCCATAGCAGCTCATTATGATTATGAGATATGGCAAATGGATGTGAAAACAACTTTCCTTAATGGAAACCTGCTTGAGGATGTATACATGATACAACCTGAAGGTTTCACATCGGTTGATAAAACCAAAATATGCAAGCTTCGGCGATCCATATATGGACTGAACCAAGCATCCAGGAGTTGGAACATCCGTTTTGATGAGACAATCAAAGAGTTTGATTTCTCACAAAATCCAGACGAACCTTGTGTGTACAAGAAGGTTAGTGGGAGTGCAGTCGTATTCCTAGTATTATATGTTGATGACATATTACTTATAAGAAACGATATATCAGTCTTGCAGTCAGTTAAAATTTGGTTGTCCAAAACTTTCTCCATGAAAGACCTGGGAGAAGCAACCTATATCCTTGGGATTAGAATCTATAGAGATAGATCAAAACGGTTGCTTGGTCTTTCGCAGTCTACATATATAGACCGAGTGCTAAAAAGGTTTAGCATGTCGGAATCCAAGAAAGGTTACCTTCCCATCAGGCATGGGATCAACCTTTCAATGTCTATGTGTCCGCGCACAGAAGACGAGAGGATTTGCATGAATAAGATTCCTTATGCATCCGCGATAGGATCTATCATGTATGCTATGTTATGTACAAGGCCCGATGTATCGTATGCTCTGAGCGTCACAAGCAGATACCAGTCGGATCCAGGAATGGATCATTGGGCGGCTGTCAAGACAATCCTTAAGTACTTAAGAAGAACTAAGGATGTGTTCCTAATATATGGAGAAGGAGATATGGTAATACGTGGGTATACAAATGCCAGTTTCCAGACAGATAAGGATGATTCCAAATCTTAGTCTGGATACGTATTTACTTTGAATGGAGGCGCAATAAGTTGGAAGAGTTCCAAACAAGACACCGTAGCGGATTCTACCACGGAAGCTAAATATATCGCAGCTTCGGAAGCAGCAAAGGAAGCAGTCTGGATCAAGAAGTTCGTCTCCAAACTTGGTGTGGTTCCAACCATTGATGAAGCAGTGCCGGTTTACTGCGACAACAATGGAGCTATTGCACAAGCAAAGGAACCAAGGTCTCATCAGTGATCCAAACACGTATTTCGCTGCTATCATCTGATTAGAGAGATTATAAGTAGGAATGATATACAAATTGAGAAAATTCCCACTGAAAGGAATTTAGCGGATCCTTTAACTAAGGCCTTGCCTCAAAGCAAGTTTGAGGGTCATGTTAGAGCCTGTGGTATTGGATACCGTAGCGATTGGCATTAGGCCAAGTGGGAGTTTGTTAGTAATATGAGAGAAGTGTCCTAAGGCAATCGCCTTATGATTGTAAACATTTATTTTAATATATGAAAAAATACTATTTGAGTATACATGTTTGTGTATTTGATTGTGATCTTAAACTCATTTGCTGAATGACCGCAATACAATTCACAGCATGAGAGAATTTGTGATGGAATCACAACTAGTGATAATCTCTACATGTGCAATTGTGAAGTATTGAAAATATCCCTAGTCGATGAATTGATAAATACGGACACTATCAATTCTGTTGAGACTAGCATGGGTTATTCTCTAATCAGCTGATTCTCACTGGCTGGTGACATTGGGATGTCCGGAGATAAACATGAATGCTAGTTAAGGGAACTAGTTCATTGGAGTGACTAGCTGTAAAACTTCATATGGTAATCTACATATAGATATGTCAATGAAAGTTCTTACTGCAGCTTAAGTGCGATGTTCCTTTGACTTGCGGTGTTCAAGTCATCTTGTTCATGAAGACTTATACTTTGACATCTTAAGCAAGCATCTCCAAGGAGGTGTGGACCCAGGATGGTTGGGTATAAGCCGAAGTGCCCGAAGATGTTTGAACAGCCTACAAAGGATTCACCACTCCTTGCGAGGAGATGTATACCCAAGGCCTATCGTCGGATTGTTACTCGAAGCCTCTGGCCAGAGCATCACATGTTCCGAGTTTGAATCACTAGGAAACATGAGAGTAATTAGAATCCGTTGGACGAGAAAGACATTACTTGGGCTAGGTGTGACGTGGTCAGCCTAGTGGGGACTGACACACATAAACCGTGTCCTGAACCAAGTGGGTATAAGATGGTGAAGGGAATGAGGCACGATTCATTAGAGCTGCTGAAGGGTTTCAAAATTATTTCTGATGTCAACCGTTGATCTTTCGATTAATTGGCGGTCATGATGTACTACTAGGTGTCACTCATGATCGTTCTATAATTGGTTGATTATAGACGGCCAAAATAAATCGAAAGCCTATTTAGTCACACGCACTACGAGTAATCCGAGGGATTTAAAATGAGTTGAAAATTGGATTTTCCAATCAAGAGAAATAAGTCGAATCTGAATTTATCAGAGGCGCATCGGAAGCTTAAAATGGCTAAGTCTTTTGAAGGCTTATTGGACGAATTAAATGAGTTTAATTCGTAACGGTTTTGGCTTGGTGTGGCCGGCCAAAGAGGTTGCCCACCCTCTTTGGTTTGGCCGACCACAATAAAGGAGGGAAACCAATTTATTTGGTTTAAATTATAAAATAAATCAAGCGCGATTTGTTTTATAAAATTATGGATAAATAAATTTATATAAAGAAATTTATATAAAGAAATTTATTTTTATGGAAATTAAAATAAACCTTGGATTAGTTTATTTTATAAAATCAATTATGAATTGATTTTTCCATGATAAGAAAAATTTATATAATAAATTTATTCTTTTTATGGAAATTAAAATCAACCATGGATTGGTTTATTTTATTTTATAAAATCAATTATGAATTGATTTTTCCATGATAAGAAAATTTATATAGTAAATTTATTCTTTTTATGGAAATTAAAATGAACCATGGATTGGTTTGTTTTATTTTATAAAATCAATTATGAATTGATTTTTCCATGATAAGAAAAATTTATAATAAATTTTATTCCATAAAAAAAAGGGGGAGACATGGTTGTTTTTATATAAATAGAGTTATAATAAAAACATGGTATAACGGAATAATTCATAGAAAAATTTATAAAGATAAATTTCTTATGAAAAATTCCGTTAAGAGGAGACTTGGTGATAAAGAGGCTACTATATAAAGGTGCATAGGCAAGGCTTGGAAATTAATTCAAGTGATCAAGGATTCTTGCCTAGCCTCTCTTCCTCTCCTTCTCTCCCTCTCCCTCTCCAAGTGGGCGCCGGCCCTAGAAGTTCCTCCTAGGGTTGCCGTGAGCCAACTCCACCAAGAAGGTGCCGAAGAAGAAGAAGAAGCGGGTCGCGACTCCTTCCTTCCTTTCCCCGGAATCTTGATTCCGTTACTTGGTGGTTAGTTTCCATCTCTCTCTCTCTTGATATTCTTGTCGTGCCTTTGGAGAATCTAGTAGTTCTTGTCGGCACGAAACTCGTGGCTTTGCGAAGTCATCCCGAAGAGAACTCGGCATGGACGCGAATAGAGGCGAAGCTTCCAAGGGACGCTACGGTTGGATCTCGTCCCTTACTTCGAGTTACGCGAGGTATTGAGTAAATTAGTTTACTTTCTGCAAAATTTTAATTTATGATCATGTCCACATATCATAAGGTTGCATGCTAGATACGTGGTTAAAATAATTTTAGAAATTATTTATGCTAATTCTTCCGCTGCACGTAATTATTTTTTTAAATTACGAACCTGTATCCATGTCAACATGCACCCGGTCCCAACAAGATGTGCTCTTTATTGGCTTTAATGAAGGGAAGTCAAAGAGAAAAAGACTCTTCATATTCATGGGATGAATATAAAAGAGGGTCTAGTCATTTTGAATGAAGTAAGTGTGCTTTTCTTTCTTCCCTTCCTCTCTTCTTCCTCTCCTCCCTCTTGACCGAAACCCTTGTGGGTTCTTGGTGGTCTTGTGAACTACCTCATGTTGCTAGCACAACTAAGGTAGTTCTCCCGAAGTTGGGAGATCGTGTCCGTTTGAATACGAATAGAGGCACGGACACTTGAACGTGCAAGAGATCCGGTGCATCTTGGACGGGCGAGATAAATGAAGGGCACGCTCCAAAGGTATACACACTAGATAAATCTATTAGATAGATGAACTTCGTACGAGTTTTCTTTCGCATGGATTGCTCGAGGGTTCTTGTTTCCTCTGCGTTTTATGTTTTGGTGCCGGGAGAACCCAACAACCCTTAAGGTCCCTCTCCCACTTAGTAGTTTATCTCGAGGAATTTTCTAGCACTACCATACAACCAATGTCACGCCTTGAGACCTAAGAGTCGCTGATCCAATAGAAAATCGAACAGCACCTCCCCTGTCCGGCGGACAATTTACACATACATACAATATCTATGACACAACCACGCAGTTTAAATGGGCCTCAGGCCTCAAATCCAAACAGAACAGCATATATAATCATAGATCCAAACCACGAACTTACCTGAGCTACCAGGGGGCAGTAACAAAGCAAAACCACACACATAGTCCAACATAGGACTCAAAAGTACAATCCCATTAAGAAAGACAAGTACTACAAGTCCACGAAAAATCCAATGCAACGGAATAACACCTAACATGGTCCAAAAACAGAAAATACTGCATAAAACCAAATCGTATGTCGTCTCAAGCATGAGACTGGCGACTCGGACCCTCCTGGCAGATATCAACCTGAAATCAAAATGTATGGCAACGGTGTGAGCCCATAAACTCAGTGGATACCCAAACGGGTATGCATAGTAGGTTATACTAACAATAAGAGTTTACGTTAATACAGTCTCATATGAATAATAGATAAGGGTATACACTGAAGAGACTGAATAAAGGTATATACAAGAATCCATCTATCCTGTAGAGGAGTGAAATAAATCCCTATGGAACAAGTATAACATATAATCCAAGGTAAACAAGTCTCCAGTATATGCATGTCAATCAAGTGCAGAAATCAAATGCAGCAAACAATGCACGATGCAAAATATGCATATGGTACAATGACATGTGTCACCCCTGACACCAATCAGATCATCGTCCACCTGTCATAAATGGACGTCCGAAAGGGTAGAGCTATGACAACTGTACGCACCCTGCTATCACTGCTCCTGAGTGACCGAGTGGACAGGATGCTGGCGGAGGACTCTCTCCTACCCCAAGCAATGGGGGAGTCTAGCTCTCATCTTCTCGTGTCTTAGGACGAGAAAGGATCCCTGGCTGCTACCATGCACCGGAACCACCCTCTAAATAGTGACCGTGCGGAGCAATATAGGGCAAATGCACACACCCTATGGTAGCCACTACCCCTGAGTGGATGTGGGTGCATATCCTCATGTAACTGATGATGGGCTCAGACTACATAGGAGCCGATGATCGTCAGCATGCAATAATGCAAGGATGGTGCATGAACCAAACATGTATAACACCCACCAAATTCTCAACTAACACCTCAATGTGCTAGGTATAGGTATGAATCCTATATCATGGGATACAAGTAATCTACTAGGTATACTGAAAAAGTAACCAGTGATCTATCAATGTCAAAATGCAAGAGGGAACATATCACTACATCTATGCACATACATATATATACATGGCAACTATTGAGACTGTATGAAGCTAAACGGGAGATAACCTCAAGGATAAGCAACATATATCAAATACAGGTATACTAAGGCAGATATAGCATACAATCTTACTGTTATCTATAACAAATCATGCATAGCAATATGACAATATCTAAAAGATAAGTCAAAGGGTACCCGCCTTAATACGTAGTCCGTGTCAAATAAGAACCCCTCACGATTAGTCGTACACGTCCAAATCAAAGTCCTGTATCAAGTATATAATTCAACTATTATACAGTTAAATAATTATGTAAACTACCAATAAATAAATTTATGATAAACCCTAATTACAACATCTATTCAATCGAATCTAACCCTCTATGAATTCCTTCTTGACCCCATTTATCAAGGTTGAGTTATTACGTTTAAATCCCTTAATTAATTTCAACATTCACATCCTAACCAAACAAAGGGTCACTAATCCAAAACGACTCCACATCCAAATGAAACACGACTGGTCCCAGTACATCTAAGGAATCAATTCCTCCAGCTCACTACAGAGGTTTCAAGTTTAAGGAAAACAAACCAAACGCCAATACAAACTTCTCTCATGAACATGATGTCCAAGCTCCAACCATGAACCTCACAGCAACCCCAAGACAGAACCCAACAAAAAGAAAATAGAATTCTTAGCCTCTCATAGTATCAATTAGCAAATACCAACCATATGAAACAATTCCCACAAGAATTGGGACCTGATCCCTTACTGATCAAACTAACCCATCCTCGATTTCCCTAACTCTTGCATTCAAGATCAATCAACAACATGGAAAACTCTTACCTGTAATAAGACCCGTGATAACCTCCCTACTTGATTCCCATGAAGTCGTGCACGCATAGAAGGAGCAAATCTCCAGCCCTAGATCCGTCAATGGCAGCGACGATCAAGGAGAAGGACTGCGCCAAGTCAGTGAGGTATGAATCACGCGAAAACGTAGTTGGTTTAACTAGATCCAAGAAAATCAACCCAAAAATTGAAGCAAATCCGACTCACCCAAATCACGACTATCGAGCACTCCCCTTGTGTCGACCACAACAGCAGAGGGTAAGAAAGGGTCCTCCGGCGCAGGTTGAGCAGGACAAAGGCAGGGCCTTGATCTGAGATCAAAGAAAATACCCGATCTCTACAAGGATGCGGTGAAGCTTGGCAAGAATCGGCAAGGGATAGTCGCCGCGAAGGAAGGAGGAATCGGGCGAAGCTTCACTTGCGGCTAGGTCATGAGAAGGGAGAGGGAGACAACGGAGGAAAGACGCCAGGTCGGCGCTGGCTGCAGCTTCGCGAGGGGAGGAAGAAGCGAATGGAGGAAGGGGCGGCGCGTCTGGCTACGGCTACGGCTAGGGAAAATGAAATAAAAAGGGGGGTCTTTTGCAGAAAAGTCCTTGACTCTTTCCCCTTTCACACTAAACCCTTATGATTTCTGATTTTTAACATTTAACTCCCCTAGTTTGCTTTACTAGCCCTTAAGCCCTCAAAATGTATAATTTTATTCCATCTAACTCCCCGAAACTTCACCTAAGGGGTCGGAAACCCTAGACTAAATCCGGAAAAATTCGAAAAATTTTCTGGTCCGGATTTTCAAATCGCCGTATTTTACAGTAATCTAGCTAGTTCTGTCTTGGCTGACACTATTCCTTGTTGTAGAAAGATAATGAAAGGGGTACGCCAGTCATCTTCTAAATCAAGGTCGGTTTGCTGCTCCAATTGTGCAATTAACATAGTCTGAGCACTCGATTGATGAAGAATCCAAGGAGTCAGAAAATCGACCAATTTGGCTAACTCATTTGCTTTTAAATTCTCTCCCGGGGATTTTGTTGCAAAGTTACTTTTTGAAATCCAACCTTCAACTTCTCATATGCCTTAGCATACATCTACAACCTATTGTTATTGATGTCGAACTAACCTACTAACTGTTGAGTAGCTAGCTGGGAGTTTGAGTTGACTAATACTCGAGTGGTACTTTAGCTGCTTGAAGACCAACAATCAGCGTTTCATATTTTGCTTTATTGTTGGTGGCTCGGTAGTCTGACCTAACTGATAATTGTAACATATCCTCTTTGGGTGATATCATGAATATGCCTATGCCACTACCTTACCGAGTGGATGAACCATCTATGAAAAATTTTCAGATTTCCTCTGTCTCTGGATTTTGTAATTCGCTAACAAAATATGGTAAAGCTTGTGCTTTGATGACTTTTCTGGGTTGATACAATATATCATATTCGCTTAGCTCCATAGTTTACTTGATCAGCTGATTGGATGCCTCAAGGTTAATTAATACCCTACCCAAGGTGCTATCAGTGAGGACCACGCTAGGTTGAGCTAAGAAATAAGGTCTCAATCGTCGAGTGGCTAACTCAAGCACATAGGCTATCTTCTCAAGTGTTCTATATCGACACTTGACTTCTTTCAAAAGGTGGCCAAAGAAATACACAAGATGTTGCTCGCCCTTACATTCTTTCACTAATGTCATTCCCACTGCCCTTTCATTAGCAGAATGGTACACATAAAGTGGCTCTCTGGGTTTCGATTTTGCCAACATGGGCAAGTTGACTAGGTTCTCCTTGAGTGCCGCAAAAGCTTGATCGCAGCTAGCATCCCAATGAAACTTCATTGCACACCGTAAGGTCTTGAAGAATGGAAGGCTACGATCGGTTGATCTGGAGATAAATCTAGATAACGCCGTTATACACTCAATAAGTCGTTGAGCTTCTTTCAAGTTGCACTGCGGAGGCATCTCCATTATTGCCTGTGCTTTATTGGGGTTGGCTTCTATGCCCCTTTCTTTTACAATGTACCCCAGAAACTTACCACTTCTAGCTCGGAATAGACATTTGTCGGGGTTGAGCTTTAGTCCATACCTTCGCAGGGTCTGGTAGGTTTCTTTTATGTTCGAGATGAGGTCGGTCGCTCAGACTATCTTGATGAGGAGGTCATCAACATAAACTTTAATATTTCTTCCGACCTAATCTCGGAAAATCTTGTTCATTAGCCTTTGGTACATTGCCCCTGCATTTTTCAATCCAAAAAGTATTACAGTATAATAATACGTACCATCATCTATAATAAAGCTAACTTTCTTGCTCTTTTTTTTTGCAAGAGGGACTTCATGATATCTCTGATAAGCATCCAACATGCAGATGAGCTCACTTCCATATGTGGAATCCATCATCTGATCAATCTGCGACAAGGAATAGCACTCCTTTGGGCAGTTTTTGTTAAGATCTCTAAAATTGATGCATATTTGTCATTTGTTGTTAGGTGTGGATGCCAATACTATGTTGGCCAACCACGCTGAAAATCGTACTTCCCTAATGTATCCTTCTTCTAAGAGTCTGCTGACCTTTGCTCTGATCACTTGGTTCTTCTTGGCACTGAAGTCTCTCTTCCTCTGTTTGACTAACTGGCATCGAGATACACATGCATCTTGTGTTTCATGATTTCTGGAGGTACTTCCTTGAGCTCCTGAGGAAACCAAGCAAAAACATCCTGGTTTCGTGTGAGGTACATAATCAAATCTTGTCTCAGATTAGCCAATAGACTAGTAGTTATCTTTACACTGCTTCTTCTCGTTGGGGATGAATTTGGATTACTTCTTTTTCCTCCAGTAGCTCGGTCCACGATGAATGAGATATAGTATTGCACTCGGCTAGTTAGACTCTATTTTTTGAGTCTTAGTCTTCGCATCATCCACATAGCAATGCCTAGCTACCAATTGGCCCCCTTTGACTTCTCCGACATAGTCGCCTACTAGAAACATGATCTTCAGATAATAAGGAGAGACAATTGCTCGAAACTCATTCAAAACAGGCCTTCCTAGAATAGCATTATAAGTAGAGGGAGCATCCACTATCAAGAAAGTAGACGAACGCGTTCTCTTTAGTGGCTCTTCTTCAAGCGATATGACCAACCTGATCTGGCCGAGCAACCGAACCTCATGGCTTGTAAATACGAAGAGTGGTGTGATCATCGACTGTAGCTGGGAGGCTTTGATCTATAGTTTATCAAATGCTTTTTTTGAAGAGAACATTGACTGAAATGTCTGTATCAATGAAAGTGCGATAGACTTGATAATTAGTAATGACCGCCATGATGATCAAGGCATCATCATCAGAGACCTCTCCTTGTATGTCTTATTGTCCAAAGCTAATATGTGGTCCTACAGCTTGGGCTCAGCTGGATCCCACCTCGTAAACTTCTAGCCTACGTACTTGAGCCATTCTGGCTCTGTTAGTGTCTCCATAGGTAAGGCCTCCAGAAATGATGTTCACTCCCCCCTGCACAACATCTCGTTGGTTTTCTCATTTTTTATCGATGAATAGATCGGGCTTTATGGTTGATCGATAGCAGAACTAGCCGATCGAATGTTGTAGCCCCATATTCGGGGGACCTCTTCTTTGTTGATTTCATCTATTTTGGTTGCCTTAAGGAGGTGTTATTTGTGGGAAACTACGTTGGGCTGGTTGAGCTTGAGCTCGGGTGTATTGCCTACAATCTCTGGTATCATGTGTGTAACTTCTATGATAAGTATAGAACGGTCGCTTTTGGTTAGTTCTGGGAGCATAGGTCTGAGTAGACTCCGCTTGCTGTATCTACTTCTGACCACCCCTTGATTGATCAATACCACTCGGGGTCTTTTGTTAGAGCCAGGCACTATTGCTTTTTGGTCACCTTGATGAGATGGAGCTGATGCTACTTCTCTCCTCCATGCAGCTTGCGTTTCTTCTACATTGTTGTATTTGGTGGCCCATCCCACAAGATTGTCAAAGCTTTTGGGGGGCTTTCTTACCATTGATCGAAAGAAGTCTCCATCTAGAAGTTCTTAGGAGAAGGCATTAACTAGTATTTCCTGCGTGGTTGTGGGTACATCTATAATTGTTTGATTGAATCTTTTTATATATGCTCTTAAGGGTTCTTTAGGACCCTGTTTTAGAGCAAATAGATTCATATTTGTTTTATGATACCTCTTGCGGCTAGCAAAATGCTGTAGAAGAACATTTTTGAATTCTTTGAAACTATGGATAGAACCGTGGAGACGCCGATCAAACTACCTATGAGGGGTGACCCAAATTGTAGTTAGAAAGACTCAGCATTTTATTCCATCTGAGTATTGATGTAATAAAGTTGTATTTTTAAACTTCATTGGATGCTCTTCAAGATTAGTTGCTCCTCCATATTCACTAGTAGAAATATCTTTGAAACGATGAGGTAAAGGATCTTTTAGTATCTCTACTGAGAAAGACACTCACAGCCGATCGGGCGATGCTGATAGGCTGGTGCTTTGCCCATCCGGGAATCACACAGTGGAGTGTGACTGGAAGGGGAAATCTCCATCTGATCGGATGTAGCTTCATTTGCATCGTTCAAGTGGAGGAAAGCTCATGGAAAAGGAAACTCTTGCGTTTGCTTGGGTGTTGTGGCTGCCCTAATGGAGGCACAGCCGAAGTCATTGGAAATTGAGAAGTAAAACCATCGGCCTGCTATTGCTATTGCTGTTGTGCTAGAGCTTGCGCCTTCGCCATTATCAAAAGTTCCATGTCCTTCTAGGACAACATTGTTAGGATGTATACTAAAAGTCTTGCTTTTATATAGACATCTACATTTTGAAAGAGAATCACAAGATCATTATTTGCATATTTATATTAGTATGTGCATATTGTCTGATGTTTTACATTGTAGATAACATGGTGTGTGGTGTTACACAGAAGATCATGTTATCAGTCCCTTGTAAAGTATAAGTAGAGGCTCACAACCGAGATGGATTTAGACAAACCATCAGGATGGTTGTAGTATAATTTGGTATTGGTTTATCTTGACCATATAATTACACTAGTACACTTTGTGTGTATTGAGCAGGACCAACATAGAGGTAATTCAATTTATACTGACTTTATAATTGAATTAGACCTCAGTTATTGTGGATTACATGCTCTTAATCCCGATATAATAATGGGCACATGTACTTAATATTTATTTCTTTAATTTACCAATGAGAGAGATTTATTCTGTTAAATCGATAGGCCCAGTAAGTTGGGAAATAATATTATTTACATGGTGTGTCATTGATTATAGATGGAAATCGTGTCCTGGTGAGTCGAGTTGATGATGTCCCGTTGAAGAGCTCATAAGGTTCATCATGTTAAATCCTGCAGGTGGACTTAGTCTGGCATGATGATAAGGTTGAGTGATACTACTCATGGAGTTAGATGTTAATTAATTAAATTGTCAGTAATTTAATTAATTAACGGGCATTCGATATCTTAAACACGGGGAGATACTTGTACTTATAATAGGTGGAGCCCATATTTAAATAATGGGGTTGGTGAGGTAGATTAATGAGGATGGAATGAATCTTCATTAATGGATTGGGCCTTGATCCATTAGCTGGCCAAGACCCAACTCCTCCTCATGGTCCCTATTGTAGCCCTATAAATACCCCATGGCGTCATGAATCCAATTGATCATCCAACATTAGAAAACCCTAAGACCTTTCTCTTCCTCTCTCTCTCCCTTCTCTCTCCTAGGTCACGCTGGTGGCAAAGGAAGGAACCCACTTCCTTTCTTCCCTCTTCTTCCCTTCTTCTTCACTCGTTGGTGGCCGGTGATCACAAGGATAAGGAGGAAGCTTCTCTTCCTTTTGTGGTGCGGCGAGAAGAAGGAAAAGAAGAGGTGGTCGGAGTAGGAGGAGAAGCCATCCTTCTTGGTGGCGTCGGCACCGCAAGCAAGAAGGAGGGAGGAACTTTGGGCGGCTAGGGTTGGTGAAGGAGATCTCTTCTTCTTCATCTTCTACCTCTTCTTCTTCTCCTCTTGGCCGGTGCATCCTTGGAGCAAGGAGGAGGGCCGGCGGCTTGAGGTGAGGGTGGTGTGCCCGGCGGCGCTAGGTAAGGGAAGGAGGAGAACTTCCCTTATTTGTGGTTGGCGCAAGCAAGAGGTTGGTTGGTGGCCTTGGTGACTTCAGTTCTTAGTAGATCATCGCCCACACGATGTCCAAGAGGGGAGGGTCATACAGTAGAAGATAGCGAGGTAAACTGGAAGGTATAACTTCTCCATGGTTCCTTTGATCTTATCATTTAATGTGTTGTTAATTAATTATCTTGTTGTTAATTATTTGTTAATTAATTATGATAATTAATTGTTTTGGACCCCAATGATAAATATAAAAATTGGTGATCCGCTCGTCGTCTATTCCGTGACTAATTGGTTAGGCGAGTTACAAGGCTTGAACAATAAGTTTGGTCAAGTAGTAACTCCAATCAATTAGTACGGCGATGGGATGGTCGTTTGGGAAATAGGTCGACCCGGAATCCACGATCATCAAACGTGACAGTGGTTGTTACTGGAATCAACCATTCTTCACGTTGTAGATCAGGCGAAGATTCCCACAGACGACGTCAAATTTGATCTTGTTTAAGAGTAATGTTGCAGATGTTGACTAAAGGGGGACCATCGACTTCGAAACAATGATAGAAAACACTCAAAAAGAGTGTTAGTTGCAATCTAAGGGGGCCCTGGCATATGCACTCTGATGCTCAAGTCAGTGGTGGGAAGTGAAAATTTTGGAGTGGATAGCTAGAAGAGATGAATAGTCATACCTATATCGTGAAGGAGGGAACCCCTTTATATATGCAATGTAGGATTGGTGGCGTTGATAGAGGGAGGTGGGGTGAATATCGACTCCTGCTTCATTTCAGCTTTGAGTCTTTCGTTCATTCAACTTCATAATCAAATCATTAGTAGCATAGCGGAATAATAAAAGTAAAAGACAACAACAACAGTAGACACGTAGGATTTATTTACTTAGTTCCCAACCCTCCAGGGTCAGTACGTCCAAGGCCTATGTACTCGGCGTGAGTCCACAAGTGGTCTCCTTTTCAGAATTTTCGGAGGCAGAGAAAACCCGTCTTACAGTTTGTTTTTATAAGCACAAGTAAATAAACTAAAATACAACTTGTAAATAAAATCAAACCAAACAAGTACACGATCAAGACCAATCTGGAACTCAGAAGCGTCGCGCACTTCTTCCTGGAGCCTCCTTGGTTGTAGAGCTTCATTTGAGCACTTTTTCTTTGCACGGAATGAGTATACAGATATTAAACTTGATACTTCAACTGATAGGCTGACACTCCTATTTATATACAGTATTAGGATGCCATAGAGTGCATTGAGGCGCCTAATAACTGCTCCAAGCTAATTCAAATGGCGAACTTGATGCAGGGATAAACTTCCCATCCTAGGCGCCTGAATTGCTTTTAGGCGCCTGGGTTCCAGGCGCCTGAGTCCCTAGTCAGGCGCCTAGGAAGCTTTTTCCCAAGCTTTGTTTGTTTTATGTTTGCTCTCCTATCTTGCCTCCAACTCCAGGTACCTGCAAGACAACAAAACACATAACAAACAGACAAACAATCTTATGCCTTAGTTGATTGATAGGCAGAGCTATCTGGTTATGACTTTTGGATTTCAACTGAAATCCTAGGTCGAACCGACGCCTACTATTCCACTTTCTGAGGAATGCATCTTTCACCTTTGCTCGATCTCCGAGAACCCACATCTCGAGACGTCTGATCCTCGACCCATCTCTACTTCTATTCGCGATCCTCGCTCGGCAAAGTCTTCTGCTCGGTCCCCTAGACCAAGACTTCGTGCTCGACCTCCGAGACTCCCAGATCTCGAGACGTCCGATCCTCGACCCATCTATACTTTTGTCCGTAGTCCTCGCTTGGCAATGTCTGTTGGGTCCGGGTGCATGTTGACATGGATGCGGGTTAGTAATTTTAAAATTAATTACGTGCAGCGGAAGGTTTAGCATAAATAATTTTTCAAATTATTTAACCACACATCTAAGCATGCAATTTTATCTTGTGTAGACATGATCATATATTTAAAATTTTTGCAGAAACGTAAACTAATTTACGTATTACCTTGCGTAACTCGAAGGAAGGGACGAGATCCAACCGTAAGCGTCCCTCGAAAGCTCCGCGTCTATTCGCGTCCACGCCGAGTATCTTCAGGATGACTTCGCAAAGCCACGAGTTTCGTGTTCTCGAGAACTACTAGATTCTCCAGAACGCGACAAGAAAACCAAGAGAGAAGTAATGACATCGGAAAAACTCACTACCAAGGTTGGCCGGAGTCACAATTCCGGCGAGAAGGAGGAAGATGACTTGCGCCCAATCCCAAGGTGATGATGGCTAGAGAGGAAGATCATCCCAACGGAAGAACTTCATCGCCTCGGTGCTTCTCCTTGTGCTCACAGCAAGAAGAAGGGAGAAGAGCCTTGTGGCCGGCCAAGAGAAAGAAGGGAGGAGAGGGAGAGAGCCCAGGCAAGAATACTTCGATTGATTTCCAAGCCTTGCCTTGGGTCCTTAATGGACCCAAATGAGGTGTCACGAAAGTGGGTCTCAAATTTAGATATTTATAAAGCTGGAAACCCTTTTTGCAATCAAGGAATAAAAGCGTAGTAAAGGGGCCACAAGTCGTATTTTTCCAAGGGCTAGTTCAAGTTTGTTTGATTCAAGTTTACATTTATGTGTCGTCAACGTTCTTGGGTTTCAAATAAAATCTGGTGTTTTATTTCGAATAGACAAGAAAATGCAATAGAAAGAAAAGAAAACTTAACAAAGTGAACTTGAGCAAGGTATAGCAGCTATGAGCTCAATTAACGGTGACTTTAGTTAACTGATGCAAATGAGCTGAACTTGGAAAAATAAATCCGAATTCAAGTTCAAGTGTACATTACAAATTGTATTGAACTGAAAGCACTACCACTCAAAGCCAAAACCTAACTTGATACAACTGAAGCTATGAAACTTGATATGCAAGGGATAAGAGAATTATGTGCCAAAGTTACACAAAATGCAGGAAATGGACTGATCAATAGTTTGGGAAAACAAAGCTGTTAATGAAGAGATTTGCAGAACTGAGTGAGGAATTCAAAACCTTGAAATTGATCAAAAAATCAGAATAATTGCAGAAATTAAATGGAGGAAAGCAAATTCTTGAATAAAAAATGCAACAGCAAAGATTTAATGCAAAGTGCAAAAAGCGACTGCTATAAATCAATTGGTTGTGAATCAAGCAATTCGGGTACAAGATTCAGCAGCAAGTAGATGCAGATTCAAACTCCAGTGAAACAAAAACTCAGAAACACAATATGATGCGCAGTAATGGAACATCAATTGCAGAAATGGAAGGATACGCAGGGAATTCAGCTGACAAAATAAGGCAAAAACAAACAATTCAAACTCAGATTGAGAGAGTAAGCTAAGAGTGAACTGATACGCAAGTCATGATTGGAGAAATGCAATTTCAAAATCCAGATCAATTCAAAAATGTCTAAAGCAAAAGTAGTTTGCAGAAATTCAGAAATGAAAGCAGGGATTAAGAATCTGAAAGGAGAATTTCAGAAATGAAGGCAAGCACCTAATTCAATACAATAGAGCAGAATTGATTTAATCGAACTAATGTATACTAGATACAAATCTAAGCACATATGAACTGCAACAATTTAGCATTGAAGTTGAAATTCAAGCAACTGATTAGCAGAAATTAAAGCTAATGAGCAACAACTAGAAACGAATGCCAAACTTGATATTAATTTCTATGGAAATAAAACTACTGCAATGTGAATTCAGAAGGAAATAAAAACTGGAACTAACTCGATACAAAATTAAGAAACTAAAGACAAGATTTAATTCATAGGAACAGAACTAGCACACAAGAATTCAGCTGATACGCAAGCAACAAACAACAAAATCACTAAAATTGAATACAATTGATCACTAAACAAATTTATTGGCTAACTACCTGCAGAATGGAACCTAATTACTGCTGAAGCAATTCAGAAAAAAGGAACTTAAGCATCTAATATAGAATCTGAAACGAAATGAACTGCAGAGTGAAATTACAGCTAATACAAAAAGAAATACAGTAAGAAAATAATCCTCGATCCTTCCCATGTTTCAAGATCTCCTTGTTCGTCACGCAAGGGCAAGCCAAGAACCCCTTCAACTCGCAAATCAATGGGAAATTGGCTCCAATTCAGATCTGCTCACAAACTGCACGCAGCTGGATAAATCCAATCCAAACTCCTAGATCTCAATGTGAAAGGTTGCGATGATGATTTGAAGATCATCTGAGCTCATCCTAGGACCCCTACAGATGGTTCAGATGGAAGGAAATGGACGCGGTTGAGATCCAAGAGCTCAAATCACAGATCTGCCGAAACCCTCAAACAGCTCTGCATCCGGCGCAATCTTGAGCTAAAATCGTCATTGAAGCCTTCTCCCAAGGATCCAGATCTTGCTCCAAGATCGTGATCGAGTTGGCCATGCCTTCACTGAAGAAAAATCGCCAAAGAAATGAAGAAAAAAAATGAAGAAGAATGAAGAACTAAACTGCTGCTGGCGAAGATGCAACCCTGCGATCGGGCTCTGATTTCAGTTTAAGTAGTTAAACAGTGGACGACTCAGATTAATCCCACTTCATCCAACGATTGATCTTCGTCCGATTTGACTCAAATTTTCTACATCTTGATCAGAGGTCAGGATCATCCTCGTGGTAGCTCGGATCTTCCAGATTTGTAGCGGATGGTTCAGATCGCCTTGGTCTTTGAATGGACGGTCTAGATCTCTCTGATCGTGATCCAACGGCTAGATGATCTCTGATTGAGCTGAAACCTTCAGATCTTGATCTGATCGCTAGATTAGCCTTAAACCCAACTCGGATTGATTAGAAGTTCTCAAATGGTCTAGATCTAACCATCTTTGCATCGGACAGTCCAATTTAGTTGACGCTTGATTCCTTTGATCTGGTCCACTTTTGACTCAACCTTGACCCAACATGACCTAGGTCCATGATCCTTCCAAGCCTACAAAAGTAGATCAAAAATTTAGTGACAAAACAACTCAAATATATCAAGATTTGCAATTAGGTCCAAAAAGAGTATAAATCATAGAACCTAGGGTAAATCCACAATTACACAAGTTAAATATGGGTCAAACACGGATTTAAGCATATAAAATGATTAATAAAATGATACTTATCAGTCCTTTATATAGTGGCCTCTTAACCGCCAAGTCTCCTTTTTCTTATGGAATAAATTTTCTATGACTTATTCCATCATGCCAAGTTTTATCATTTTTTTTAATTCATGATAAAAACCGACCAAGTCTCCTTTTTTCTTATGGAATAAATTTTCTTATCATGGTAAATCAATCCATGATTGATTTTATAAAATAAAATAAACCAATCCATGATTCATTTTAATTTCCATGAAAAATAAACCAAACCTTGGTTTATTATATAAAAATTTATATCATCCATAATTTTATAAAACAAACCACATAATTGGTTTATTTTATAAATTGAACCAAAAACTTGGTTCTCTCCCTTTGTTGTGGCAGGCCAAGCAAAGAGGATGGAGACCCTCTTTGGCCGGCCCATCCAAGCCACGACCTAAAGAATTAAACTCATTTAATTCATCTATTAAGTCTTCAAAAGACTTAGCCATTTTACGCTTCCGATGCGTCTCTGATAAATTCAGATTCGACTTATCGTTTGGCTTAACCAAACCTAATCCTCTTGATTGGAAAATCCAATTTTCAACTTGTTTTAAATCCCTCGGATTACTCGTAGAGCATGTGACTAAATAGGCTTTCGATTTATGTTGGTCGTCTATAATTAACCAATTATAGAACGATCATGAGTGGCACCTAGTAGTACATCATGATCCTCAATTAATCGAAAGATCAACGGTTGACCTCAGAAACTATTCTGAAACCCTTCAGCAGCTATAATGAATCATGCCCCATTCCCTTCACCATCTTATACCCACTTGGTTCAGGACATGGTCTATGTGTGTCAGTCCCCACTAGGCTGACTACGTCACACCTAGCCCAAGTATCGTTTTCTCGTCGTATGGATTCTAATTACTCTCATGTATTTAAGAGATTCATACTCTGAACATGTCATGCTCTGGCCAGAGGCTTCGAGTAACAATCCGACGATAGGCCTTGGGTATACATCTCCTCGCAAGGAGTGGTGAATCCTTTGTAAGCTGTTCAAACATCTTCGGGCACTTCGGCTTATACCCAATCATCCTGGGTCCACACCTCCTTGGAGATGTTTGCTTAAGATGTCAAAGTATAAGTCTCCATGACCAAGATGACTTGAACACCACAAGTCAAAGGAACATCGCACTTAAGCTGCAGTAAGAACTTCACTGACATATCTATATGTAGACTACCATATGAAGTTTTACAGCCAGTCACTCCAATGAACTAGTTCCCTTAACTAGCATTCATGTTTATCTCTAGACATCCCAATGTCACCAGCCAGTGAGAATCAGCTGATTAGAGAATAACCTATGCTAGTCTCAACAGAATTGATAGTGTCCGTATTTATCAATTCATCGACTAGGGAAAATTTCAATACTTCATAATTGCACATGTAGAGATAATCACTAGTTGTGAATTCATCACAAATTCTCTCATGCTGTGAATTGTATTACGGACATTCGGTAAATGAGTTTAAGATCTCAATCAAATACATAAACATGTATACTTAAATAGTGAATATTCATTTATTAAAATAAATGATTACAATCATAAGGCGATTGTCTTAGGACATTTTTCTCATATCACTAACAAACTTCCACTTGGCCTAATGTCAATCGCTACGGTATCCAATACCACAGGCTCTAACATGACCCTCAAACTTGCTTTGAGGCAAGGCCTTAGTTAAAGGATCCGCTAAATTCCTTTCAGTGGAAATTTTTTCAATTTGTATATCATTCCTACTTATAATCTCTCTGATCAGATGATAGCGGCGAAGCACATGTTTGGATCACTGATGAGACCTTGGTTCCTTCGCTTGTGCAATAGCTCCATTGTTGTCGTAATAAACCGTTATTGCTTCATAATGGTTGGAACCACACCAAGTTCTGAGACAAACTTCTTGATCCAGACAGCTTCCTTTACTACTTCCGAAGCTGCAATATATTCCGCTTCCGTGGTAGAATCCGCTACGGTGTCTTTCCTGGAACTCTTCCAACTTATTGCGCCTCCATTCAAAATAAATACGTATCCGGACTGAGATTTGGAGTCATCCTTATCTGTCTGGAAACTGGCATCTGTATACCCACGTATTATCATATCACCTTCTCTATATATTAGGAACACATCCTTAGTTCTTCTCAAGTACTTGAGGATTATCTTGACAGCCGCCCAATGATCCATTCCTGAATCAGACTGGTATCTGCTTGTGACGCTCAGAGCATACGATACATCGGGCCTAGTACATAACATAGCATACATGATAGATCCAATCGCGGATGCATAAGGAATTTATTCATGCAAATACTCTCGTCTTCTGTGCGCGGACACATAGACTTCGAAAGGTTGATCCCATGCCTGATGGGAAGGTAACCTTTCTTGGATTCCGATATGCTAAACCTTTCTAGAACTTGGTCTATATATGTAGACTACGAAAGACCAAGCAACCGTTTTGATCTATCTTTATAGATTCTAATCCCAAGGATATAGGTTGCTTCTCCCAGGTCTTACATGGAGAAAGTTTTGGACAACCAAATTTTAACTGACTTAAGACTGATATACCGTTTCCTATAAGTAATATGTCATCGACATATAACACTAGGAATACGACTGCACTCCCACTAACCTTCTTGTACACACAAGGTTCGTCAGGATTTTGTGAGAAATCAAACTCTTTGATTGTCTCATCAAAACGGATGTTCCAGCTCCTGGATGCTTGCTTTAATCCATATATGGATCGTCGAAGCTTGCATACTTTGTTATTATTAACCGATGTGAAACCTTCAGGTTGTACCATGTATACATCCTCAAGCAGGTTTCCATTAAGGAAAGCTATTTTCACATCCATTTGCCATATCTCATAATCATAATGAGCGGTTATGGCCAGGAGCATCCGAATGGATTTAAGCATAGCTACTGGCGAATAGGTTTCGTCATAATCAATTCCTTGTTTCTGACGATATCCTTTTGCCACTAATCTAGCCTTAAAGATGACAACATTACCTTCCATGTCAGTTTTCTTCTTGAAACCCCACTTGCACCCTATGGGCTTAATCCCTTCAGGTGGGTTAACCAAGTCCCATACTTGATTTTTGTACATGGAATCCATTTCCGACTTCATGGCTTCAAGCCACTTATCCCTTTCTGAATTTTTCAGAACATCTTCATAACTGATAGGTTCGTCATTGTTAATGAGTAACACGTCATTCGATTCACTTATGAGAAATCCGTATCTCTCTGGAATATTGTGTGTCCTATCAGACCTACGAAAAAGTGTTGTCGTTTTAGGTTCAACTGATAGCTTATCATTATGAGTTATTAGTTGTGGGTCTAGACTAGGTGTCTCTGTAATGTCTATTGGAGTTTCTTGAATTCTTCAAGTTCAATGCTACTCCCACTGTTTTCTTGTAAAAGAAATTCTTTTTCTAGAAATACAGCATGCCTTGAAACAAACACCTTTTGTTCCAAGGGATGATAGAATTGGTAACCCTTCGTTTCCTTAGGGTATCCAATAAATAGACATATCAGACTTAGCATCCAATTTGTCTGATACAGTTCACTTTATATAAGCAGGACAACCCCATATCTTTAGGTGAGATAAATGATATTTCTTACTATTCCACGTCTCATATGGAGTAGTAGAGACTACCTTGGTCAGGACTCTGTTTAGCAAGTAAACAGATGTCTTAAGCGCATAGCCCCAAAAGAATTTTGGAAGAGTTGCATGATTCATCATAGATCTAACCATGTCCATCAAGGTTCGGTTACGCCTCTCAGATACACCATTATGCTGTGGTGTATATGGCGGAGTCCATAGAGACAATATCCCATTGTCCCTAAGATAATCTTGAAACTTTTGACTTAAGTATTCAACACCTCGATCGGATCGAAGTATCTTAATACTTTTGCCAAGCTGTTTCTCTACTTCACTTCTGAACTCTTTGAATTTCTCAAAAGCTTCAGATTTGTGTTTCATTAAGAACACATACCCGAATCGTGAGTGGTCATCGATAAAAGTAATGAAATAGCTATAGCCTCCTTGTGCAAGAGTTGACATTGGTCCACATACATCAGTATGTATTAGACCAAGCAATTCTCCCACTGGTTTACCATTTTCGAAAAAGGGTAATTTGGTCATCTTGCCTTTTAAGCATGATTCGTATGTATCAAATGAACCAGGTTCAAATGATTCCAGAATTCCACATCGGTTAATTTGGTCATGCGTTTCTTGCTTACATGGCCAAGACGACAATGCCACGTATAGGAGTCTATTTGATTATCTATTCGAGCACGTTTGTTACTAACTTCGATATTGAAAACGTCACTGGATAAATCTAACGTGTAGATACCATTGCATAAAGTTTCGGTCCCATAAAGAACACCATTTAAAGTTATATAACAGCAATTGTTACTAAAAGTTAAATGGTAACCCTTTTCATTCAAGCATGAAATAGATACAATGTTCTTTATTAACGAAGGAACAAAATAACAATTATCTAATTCTAAGACAAGTCCAGTAGGGAGCTTTAGCAAATATGTTCCGATGGCAATAGCAGCAATCTTTGCTCCATTTCCAACTCGCAAATTCGCTTCTCCCATGACGAGTCTTCTTCTATTCCTTAGCCCGTGTATGTCATTACATATATGTGAGCTACACCCAGTATCAAGTACCCAAGTGTATGAGGAAATAGAGTGACATTCAATAACGAAGATGTCTGAAGAGGATGGGGCATCGGATGCCTTCTTCTTTTAGGACTCAAGATAAACCTTGCAGTTTCTTCGCCAGTGGCCCTCCTTACCGCAGTGATGGCAAGTGCCTTTTGGTGCTTTTTCAATCCTTTTGGCCTTAGTTAACTAATTGGTGCCCAAAATGGAACGCAAATTCAGAGAAGACATGATCTGGTGATTATCCTAGAAATACAAATTGAGGTTATGTGATGAGAATGATAAAGAATGCATCAATATACATTAATTAAATCCTATTTATTTTTCGAATTGAATAACCCTTTTTATCAATTTGGGAGATCGTAGGAACATCTCCAAATAGGTTGATATCCAACCATTGATAAGAACAACCATGGCTGGAGTCCATCAAGTTGATCTTAGCTATGAAGGTAGGTAATTATACCGATTACATATTACACATATGTAACTATCACATTATGCTATCAACTAATTGAATGTTTGCATATATCATTGGGTTGTTAACTCATTAACAAGTATGTAACAATATACATAGCACCCAACTGCACCTCTCTTTACATCGACCTTGGCTGTGGCACTACAAATCGATGCTCCAAGCTTAAGGATGGCCCATTAATCAAGAAATAGTTTTAATGTGGTTGGAGCTCATTCAACCATGTAGTCAGGCTTGGATGTGTCCAACAACCAAAACTAAGGATTGACCTCTAACTCTAACTATATTAATCATAAACTAATTCCATGGTTTGAACATGTTGAGGTTTAAGCCGGGCATGGATGTGTCCATCAACCCAAACGAGAAACAAAACTCCGGTTCTAACCATATTAATGGAAGGTGTTGGCCTTAATATTTTGTAAGGGGTTTTAGGTCTCATCCTTTTCTTTTATGCACATTCATGACATATAATTATGTCATGTTCTAACGATTTCCTTAATAAAGTATGTGTGTGACTTAATTTATCAAGTCTCATTAATTGAATTAGGAACCGGATTTCCTAATTCTAATTTCATACTTTATTCAAGGAATTATTTTTGGGAAACAATTTCCTAAATTATCATAATCAATTTTGGAATTAATATGTTTAAGACTTTGATTTCTCTAAATCAAATCTTATTAAATTAAGAGACAGATTCCCTTAGTTCAACCACATATTATTTTCATAAAAATCTTATTTAAGGAAATATACTCTATAGGAAACAATTTTCCTAATTAATTTTGCAGACAATAATATGTAAGAGCATCACCTCATAAATCAAATAAGGAAATTATCGTTTGAGAATCACCTCAAAATTTTCAAGATTTGATCACATATTTTATTTATGGAAAATTAATATCAATAACTTAATTTGGATTGCTCCCCGAGGCTCAATCCAAAATAAAAATTTATTGATAATATAATTTGGACGGCTCCTCGAGGCTCAATCCAAATTAAACATTTGACAGTTTAAATTCAATTTAGGAAATTTAATTATAACAACTAACTTTAAATTTGACGGCTCCCCGAGGCTCAATCCAAAATAAAAAATTTTATAAATAATTTAATTTCAATTATGAATTTAAATGTCAATTAATACTCCCATAATTTGTCTAGATTTTCTTGAAAGAAAGTGCCCAAAATTGCGAGCTTTCCATAAATGGAAAGTTTCCAAAAATAAAAGGTTTTCAGAATAATTGTAAGTTTCTGGTACAAAGAAAACTTACGTATTTCCAAAATTGGAAAGTTTCCAAAAATGAAAAGTTTTCACAATTATCATAAAATTTCAGAAACAGGGATATTTCAAAAGTTTGCGAAATTTCATGATGATTTCTAAACTTTGAAATTCCTAAATCGAAAATTTACCTTAATTGGAAAGTTTCCATAATTGGAAAATTTTCCAAAATTGAGATCATGACAAAGTTTTCCACAAAACAATTATATGATTATGTCGAACACTAACCGGCTCTGATACCACTGTTGGGTCCGGGTGCATGTTGACATGGATGGGGGTTCGTAATTTTAAAATTAATTACGTGCAGCGGAAGGTTTAGCATAAATAATTTCTCAAATTATTTAACCACACATCTAAGCATGTAACATAATCTTGTGTAGACATGATCATATATTTAAAATTTTTGCAGAAAAGTAAACTAATTTACGTATTACCTCGTGTAACTCGAAGGAAGGGACGAGATCCAAGCGTAAGCGTCCCTCGGAAGCTCCGCCTCTATTCGCGTCCACGCCGAGTATCTTCGGGATGACTTCACAAAGCCACGAGTTTTGTGTTCTCGAGAACTACTAGATTCTCCGAGAACGCGACAAGAAAACCAAGAGAGAAGTAATCACATCAGAAAAACTCACTACCAAGGTTGGCCGGAATCACAATTTCGGCGAGAAGGAGGAAGTTGACTTGCGCCCAATCCCAAGGTGATGATGGCTGGAGAGGAAGATCGTCCCAACGGAAGAACTTCGTCGCCTCGGTGCTTCTCCTTGTGCTCACGGCAAGAAGAAGGGAGAAGAGCCTTGTGGCCGGCCAAGAGAAAGAAGGGAGGAGAGAGAGAGAGCCCAGGCAAGAATAGTTCGATTGATTTCCAAGCCTTGCCTTGGGTCCTTTATATAGTGGCCTCTCAACCGCCAAGTCTCCTTTTTCTTATGGAATAAATTTTCTATGACTTATTCCATCATGCCAAGTTTTATCATTATTTTTTAATTTATGATAAAAACCGACCAAGTCTCCTTTTTTCTTATGAAATAAATTTTCTTATCATGGTAAATCAATCCATGATTGATTTTATAAAATAAAATAAATCAATCCATGGTTCATTTTAATTTCCATGAAAAATAAACCAAACCTTGGTTTATTATATAAAAATTTATATCATCCATAATTTTATAAAACAAACCACATAATTGGTTTATTTTATAAATTGAACCAAAAACTTGGTTCTCTCCCTTTGTTGTGGCCGGCCAAGCAAAGAGGATGGTGACCCTCTTTGGCTGGCCCATCCAAGCCATGACCCAATGAATTAAACTCATTTAATTCATCTATTAAGTCTTCAAAAGACTTAGCCATTTTACGCTTCCGATGCGTCTCTGATAAATTCAGATTCGACTTATCATTTGGCTCAACCAAACCTAATCTCTCTTGATTGGAAAATCCAATTTTCAACTCATTTTAAATCCCTCAGATTACTCGTAGTGCGTGTGACTAAATCGGCTTTCGATTTATGTTGGCCGTCTATAATTAACCAATTATAGAACGATCATGAGTGGCACCTAGTAGTACATCATAATCCCCAATTAATCGAAAGATCAACGGTTGACCTCAGAAACTATTCTGAAACCCTTCAGCAGCTATAATGAATCGTGTCCCATTCCCTTCACCATCTTATACCCACTTGGTTCAGGACATGGTCTATGTGTGTCAGTCCCCACTAGGCTGACTACGTCACACCTAGCCCAAGTATCGTTTTCTTGTCCTACGGATTCTAATTACTCTCATGTATTTAAGAGATTCATACTCTGAACATATCATGCTCTGGCCAGAGGCTTTGAGTAACAATCCGACGATAGGCCTTAGGTATACATCTCCTCGCAAGGAGTGGTGAATCCTTTGTAGGTTGTTCAAACATCTTCGGGCACTTCGGCTTATACCTAATCATCCTGGGTCCACACCTCCTTGGAGATGCTTGCTTAAGATGTCAAAGTATAAGTCTCCATGACCAAGATGACTTGAACAACGCAAGTCAAAGGAACATCGCACTTAAGCCGCAGTAAGAACTTCACTGACATATCTATATGTAGACTACCATATGAAGTTTTATAGCCAGTCACTCCAATGTACTAGTTCCCTTAACTAGCATTCATGTTTATCTCCGGACATCCCAATGTCACCAGCCAGTGAGAATCAGCTGATTAGAGAATAACCCATGCTAGTCTCAACAGAATTGATAGTGTCCGTATTTATCAATTCATCGACTAGGAAAAATTTCAATACTTCACAATTACACATGTAGAGATAATCACTAATTGTGAATTCATCACAAATTCTCTCATGCTGTGAATTGTATTGCGGACATTCAGTAAATGAGTTTAAGATCTCAATCATATACATAAACATGTATACTCAAATAGTGAAAATGATTACAATCATAAGGCGATTGCCTTAGGACATTTTTCTCATTTCACTAACAATGTCTTCGTTGCCTAATCCCTGACCAGGATCTCATGCTCAGTCCCCTAGACCAAGACTTCGGTATCCAACTCTCAGCCAGGACTTCGTTCCCAATTCCCTGAACCAGGACTTCGTCCATCTAGCTTCACTCACTATGACCCAGCTTCACTCACCAGGATTTCATGCCTCGATAAGGACTTCTTTGCTAGTAATCTTAATCCTGACTAGACTTCTTTCTGTTAAATATCATGTTCTATTTGGCTCAGTCCAAATAGGTATATTCTCTCTGTCAAACACCAAGTTTTGTTTGGCTTAATCCTTGGTCACCTGACCAACATTGGGTTCTCATAACTCTACCAAATATCATGTCCTGTTTGGCTGACCCTTTGGTTAAACTAATCAAACCTGGGTTTACCCTACCAAATATAAGGTCTTGTTTGGTTTAACCCTTGATCACTTTGACCAGACCTTAGTATATTGTCAAACATCAAAACACTAGAGGTTGACTGTTCAGATCTGATGGTTTTTGCACCAACAATCTCCCCCTTTTTTATGTTTGACAATTATCTTAAGTTATGTTCTGGTCTATGGGTTTTAGGTTAATCCTTGAGAGAAATCGAAAAAAACTAACTTAAGGTACTCTCTCTCCCTTTGACAGATATCAAAAAGAAATATAAGGATTTAAAAATTTGCACCAACAATATATGAATGTGAAAGAAATTTTTGAAAATATATAAGATTTATGAAAAAAATATGATTTTCAAAAATTTCTTTTTAAAAAAACTAAGTACTTTTTTTCAAAAACTATTCTAAAAGGCACTATGTACTTGAAAAGAATTTGAAGAGATAAGATTAATTTGAACTTCCCTATATCTGACACAATCCTAGGAATCTTGTTAACCATAGGAAAATTCCTATGTGTCTTAGAGATTTTCCAATCAAAATTAAGTATTTTCAATATACATTTTGAATTTTCGATGAATAATAAATTTCTTGATTTGGTTTCCTCCCCAATCTGACACAATCCTAGGAAACTTTGTTAACTACAAGGAAAATTTTCCTATGTGCCTTAGAGATTTTTCCAAACTCAAGTAATTTTTCAAAAATTTTCAACGATGTACAAAAGATGAAAAAGGTTTTCAAAACTGTTCAAGAGATGAAAAATGTTTTTCAATACTTGTTTTAGAAAAAGAATGAATATTGGGCTTACAAATATTGAGTGTTTTTGAAAATATAGTATTTCTAAAATTTTTCATAATTCTTTTAATTTGAACTCCCCCAACACTTGACACAGTCCTAGAAAGCTTGTTAACCACAAGTTAATCTTCCTCTGAGTCTTAGGGTTTGATTCAACAAAAAGAATTACATAATATTTTTTTCAAATTTAAAGTAATCAGAAGAAGAGGTACATAAATTTCTTTTGATTAGGACTACCCCTAAGCCTGACACAATCTTAAGAATCCTTGTAGCTCATAAGGAAAATTTCTATGTGTCTTTAGAGTTTATCCCAAACATAAGAGTAATTAAAGCATTTTTTGAAAGATATAATCAAAAGTGAATAAGTATTTTTTTAAAGCATTTTTAAGCTTCCTTTTGAAAAATATAATAACTTTTGAAAAAGTATTTTTCGAAAAAAAAATTGAAAGACTTAATAAATTTTGGAAAACCATTTTTTGAAGAGTACTTTGAAAGGAGTAAAATTTTTAAGCAAATCATTTTGAAGAAATTTTCGAAAGATTAGTTTTTCGAAAAAAAAGATAAGCAATGACTCCTCCTGAATCTAACATTCTCTGGATACCCTTGTTAACTACAAAGAACTCTACCTAAGTGTCTTAAGGGACTTTAGTGTTGACCTAGAGGATTTGTGTCTAAGTGCAGGTCAAATAACTTTCAAAGATATATAATTTTTGAAATGTATTTATAGGTACACACAATCAAGTATGAAATTCATTAAAATATTATTATGTTTAATCATTATTTTGAAAATAGTTTTTTAGATAATATTTTAAGTATTTTGAAAATATTTTGAGAACATTTATCAATTGATTAGTCCTTATCATCTCACCCATTCTGTATGTCGTAGTACAAACATGCATGGTTGCCTTATGGGTATTGTGAGATACTTGAATAATTTTTCTCAATTTAATTTTATAAATTGCTTGACCTTGAGTTAGATTCAAGTTTAACAATTTGTAACTTAAAAGTAAATATTAATAATTGGCTTCCACGTCTTAGTGAGGCACAGGGGCCTTTTTTGGCCTAAGCCTTATTGGATCAACAACCTGTTCCTTAGACAAATCCTTTTAAAGAAATAATACTTTTTAATTTACTCTTTGAGAAACTCTGGTCTAACTAATCTTGGATGTGGCGAGATAGCTTCGGCTAGTTCCACTTAGCTAGGTCGATCAAGTTGGGTACTCCTTACCCTTCCTGACTTCCTAGACCAAGCTTCCCTAACGTACTATCTGTTAGGATGTATACTAAAAGCTTTGCTTTTGTATAAAAACATCTACGTTTTGAAAGAGAATCATAACATCACAGAATGTCTGATACTTTACGTTGTAGATAACATGGTGTGTGGAGATGCACAGAAGATCGTGTTATCACTCTCTTACATAGTATAAGTAAGAAGCTCACAACCGAGATAGAGTTGAACAAACCATCAGGATGGTTGTAGTGTAATTAGGTGTGGTTTGTCTTAACCATGGAATTACACTAGTGCACTTTGTGTGCATTGAGCAGGACCAAAAGAGAGGTCTTCTAATTTATACTGACTTTATAATTGGATTAGACCTCAGTTTTATTATGGAGTACAATCTCTAAATCCCGATATAATAACGGGCACGTGTATGTAATTATTATTTTGTTAACTTACCAATGAGCGAGATTTATTCTATTAAATCGATAGGCCTGGTAAGTTGGGAAATAATATTATGTACATGGTGTGCCGTTGATTATTGAGGGAATCCGTGCCCTGGTGAGTCAGGATGATGATGCCCCCTTGATGAGCACATAAGGTTCATCATGTTAAATCTTGCAAGTGAACTATGGTCCAACATGATGAAAAGGTTAAGTGGTACTAGTCAAGGATCAAGAGGTTGATTAATTAAAATTATCAGTAATTTAAATTAATCGACGGGCATTCGTTATCTTAAACACCGGAAGATGGATGTGCTCATAATAGGTGGAGCCCATATGAAAATATGGGGGTTGGTGAGGAAGTTCAATGGGGATCCTTTAGTGGAATGGATC
The DNA here is from genome assembly GCA_024364735.1 of Boesenbergia rotunda. Taxonomy (NCBI): domain Eukaryota; kingdom Viridiplantae; phylum Streptophyta; class Magnoliopsida; order Zingiberales; family Zingiberaceae; genus Boesenbergia; species Boesenbergia rotunda. The sequence goes on along the minus strand of JAGFNQ010005382.1, from coordinate 257,999 downwards.
TCCATTAATGGATCGGATTTGGATCTATTAGCGGGCCAAGACCCAACTCCTCCTCATGGTCCCTATCATAGCCATATAAATACCCTATAGGAGTTATAAAACCAAGGCTAATGAATTATGGAAAACCCCAAAACCTTTCTCCCTCTCTCTCTCTCCTAGGGCTGCGGCAAAAGGAGGTTTTCTTCTTCCTTGGTCGGTGGCAACCAAGCTAGGGGAAGCCTCTTCTTTCTCTCCTTCCATCAGTTGGTGTGCAAGGAGCTCATGGTTGGTGAAGAGAGAGTCCTCTCATCGCCTTGTGGGAGTGCGCGAGGTGGAGGAAGAGGGAGGGTGGCACTGACGGTATTGGAAGAGGCAAGGTGGCCGGTTGGGAGGAATACAAGGAGAAGTTATTGACTTCTCCTCATCCTTTTATAAAGTGGAACTTTTGTTCAGTTTCTGGAATAAGATATTCTATTACTTTTATAAAGTGGAATAGAAAGATTATCTATTAAGGTACATTGATAGGCAATTAGTCCTTTTTAACCAAAAGCTCCCATGATGCAAGTAGATGATAATAGCTCATCATCTAACTAAAATAAGAGAAAAGGTTCCTTCCTAGAAAAACCAAACATATCTTTGGCATCTAAGGCTTGGTCTTATTAACCTTAGCAGGATTCAAAGGATGATAGCCAATGGGCCCTTGGGTTCATTGGTGGTGGAAGACATTGTTGGTGCCGGAAGCACCAAAGTCAAACCTATGTTTTGATAATGGCAAAGAGTTCAGAAGTTAAGATTTTGTTATGATCTGAGAATACTAATCAAGTGTGCAGGAAAAGTGCTAGGTACACTAGGCACGAAGTCCTGGTTCTAAGAATTGGGCACTAAGTCCTGGCCGCGGGCTGGGCACCAAAGTCCTGACATATGGTTGGGCAATAAGTCCTGGTTGCGGACTGGGCACAAAGTCCTGATTCGAGGAATTGGGCAATAAGTCCTAGCCGAGGGCTGGGCACCGAAGACCTGGTGAGTGAAGCTAGGCAATAAGTCCTAGTCGCGGACTGGGCATGAAGACCTAATCCGGGGGATTGGGCAAAAGTCTAACCGGAGGAGTCGATTGGCAAATAGGTAAACTCTCCTGAGAGAAGTAGGTGAGGTTGTGTTCCCCGTAGGAGGGAACATTAGGCGTCGGTTCGACCTAGGGTTCCATTTGGGAAGCCCAAAGTCAGAACCAAGACAGCACAGGCTGTAAATTATGCTTAAATCGATATTATTTATATGTTACTTGTGTTTTGGAACTAGTTGTAGGAACGAAGAGATGAAGGTTTTTGCTCCCAGGCGCCTCAATGGAGTGAGGCGCCCTGGTTGACTAGGCGCCTGTGTTGAGACAAGCACCCCAGACAAAGGGTTATTCCAAAGCAACTGTGTTTGCTTTCCTCAAGGCTGCAATAGAGGCGCCTGTGTTAACACAGGAACCCCAGTTAGCTCAGGCACCCTGGTTGAGGGGATAAGCGCTGGCCAAGTCTACGGATTGAGTTTCGCGCAATGAGGGCCACGTGTCAGGTGCCCCCTTCAACACAGGCCCCCCCCCCAGCAACGACTATTGTAACACATGAATTTTTCAGAATTTTTTAAAATAAACAAAAAGAAATTTTTTTTAAATAATCAAAGCGAGGGATCGAACCTGTAACCCGCGGGTTGGGGCTAATTTCAAGTTGCAAATCATGTTAGTTATCTTTTCATTAGAATATGGAATCGATATTAGATAAGTAATAGTAAGCATCTTTTATGAGTGATGCTTCAACTTCCACTTAGTATATAAAGGAATAGAAGAAGAGAAAACCAAGAGTTTTCTCATTCTTCTTCTTCTTTGCCGAAAACAAGAAAAGAACTAGGGGTTCTCCTCTTCTTTTCTTGTGCCCAAGATCCGGATCATGCGAAAGAAGTGGACGAGGAATACCACACTAGATCCTACGTCGGTATAATGAGTTCTAAGTGTAAGGATGTAAGTAGATCTCTCACCTGCAGTAAAAGTAGTTCTCTAATGAGTTTTAAACATGATTTTCAAGCCTTTTGTATGATGTCATACTAGTATAGCAAGACAAAGGTCTTGATTTGCCCAAACGTGAGGTTTTGGGATTTCGGCACGCAAGGTGTTCGATTCCGATGTTCTGAGTAAGACCAAGGTCTTACTAAGCCCTAGAACGAGTTCTAGGACTAAGAAATGAGATAAGAAATAAGACCGAGGTATTGTTGTGTCCTAAAATAAGATTTGGGAACATTACCTTTTTAAGTGCTAAGTTATGCATTTTAAATACAAGCATGAGTACAAGTTAAGTATATTACTTTGAAAGACCGAGGTCTTTTGGCATGTACTGGGCCGAGGCCCATGAGATTTAGGTGAGCTAGTAAGACGTCATATTAGGATTCAGTAGCTAGCTACCCCGAACTTATTAGGGATGCGCGCATTGGTACTATGCCGAGCCCAAATGAGGATATTTATTATTTTGAAGTATAAGAAGTATAAGTGTATAAGTTTTAAGTTTTTCAAAAGCAAGAAATCATTTCAAGCATGTTACACATTTTTCATTTCAAGCAAAGTTTCTAAATGCAAATATTTGTTAAAAGTGTATTCATGAGCTTATTCATTTTAAGCATAGCATTTTCAGTACATATGTTTAAAAGCAAGCATTCTTGACCAAGAGCATGTTTGATATCGATTGCATGTTTTTGTGAGATAGGTATCTACTTACTAAGCTATTTGCTTATAGTTGTATCCTTTTACTGCAGATAAAGGTAAAGGGAAGATGTAAGGCAAGGTGGCTCAAGGATGGATGATTCATATCAGTGGCGACGGAACCGTAGAGTAGGATCCTTCGGGATGAGTTTTGTTTAGCGTTTAAAACTCTAAACAATAGAACTTTATGAGTATTTTCTTTTGAGTTTATGTTAGTAGTTTACTTCCGCAAAGACTTTAAGTTTGAGTAGTTAATTTGGAGTTTGAAATGCATGCAAATGGAGTATGATTATGGTTATTATGTTTGTGAGTCTATAATCTTGTTGTGTAGTTGAAGTAGAATGTATATATATACTTGAACGGTGTTTCTGAAACCTGGAAACTGCAGTTCCAGGCGTATCAGTCAACTGATGCAGGTATCAGTCGACTGGTCGAGGGAACAGAAACATTCGGGCGAGTGAATCCCAGATGCAGTCAATTGTACCAGTCGACTGGCAGGATATCAGTCGACTGCTGCCAGTGTAAAACAAAAAGTGTTGTAGGGTTGATGGTTAGTGCTTCAGTCTTACAACTAAGAGGTCTAGGAGTTAAATCCTTGCAAAGCCAATAAAATTAAAGTTTTTTTTTATTTTGGTTGTCCCAACAGTAAAGTCAACGTAACAGTCCTATAAGGTCAAAGTTAGCAAGAGAGAGTCGTTACAGGTTTAGTATCAGAGCAAGTCTCCGCCCTTCCGCCACACTGACATCAAGCATCAATCCTGTCTCCTACCAAGTAAGAAAGTGCATATGTTAGTTTTTTTTTCATACATGTCTTTATTTGACTTTTAGTCTTAACATATGCTATTATGTGCATGATCAGTATATGCTATCTAATATGAATATCATGATAGTATGATGATGAGTATGATGATAGTATGATGATATGACATATGTCATATGGGTATAATGATAAGAGTAGGATGATAGTGAAGTAATGAAATGTCCTTATTGATGAAATGCCCTTATCGAAGTAATGTCATTACCCTCTTTAAGATATAGAGCAAGAGAATGCCAAGAGGACGTCCTGGAAAGACCCAAAATGAGGAGCGAGCTCCTAGAGGGCAAGAGGCAACAGAGTCTCTTTATGATATAGAGTAAGAGAATGCCAAAAGGACGTCCTAGAAAGGCCTAAAATGAGGAGCGATCTCCTAGAGGGCAAGAAGCAACAGAGTCAGTACCACCACCAAATCTTTTAGAGGTGGTGGCTCAATTACAAAGGCAAGTAGCAGAATAGTAACAAGTATTGCCACCATAATGGCTAACCAGCAAGCCGCTCCCATTACCCCGCCGGTGGAGAATGTAGTGGTACCAGTTGTGACCGAAGATCCATCGGTTACATCTGTAGTCCCAGCAAAGGGGGTAAGGAAAGAAGCATACCTCATCCAATGGTAGAAATTGAAGCCAGGGAACTTCCCAGGCACAAGCGAACCATGGGATGCTCAAGCATGGTTCAAAAACTTTGGAAAGCATAGTAGAGCTACTAGACTGGCCTGAGGTAGAGAAGATAAAGTGTGTCTCCTTCTACCTTACCAGAGTTGCTAGAATGTGGTGGGAGAGAGTCAAGGCCAAGAGAAATGTTAGCCAGATGACATGGGCCGACTTCGAAACTGAGTTCTTCGAGGAATATTTTCACATGCGAGTAACCAACAAGCATTATAACGAATTCACGGAGTTCAGACAAGGAGACTTATCTGTGGATGAAGTAGTGAAGAACTTTAATCGGTTAGCTCGTCTGTGCCCAGTGCTAGTTAGCACAGAAAAAGAGAGAGTCAGGCTAATGCTCAAGATGTTACGGCCTAAGATAGAGTTAAATGTGGTCAGCGGTGTTAAGAGGCCGCAGATCTCCGAAGAATTGATGAGTAGTGCTTTGATCACTGAGCATTACTTAAACAGTATAAAAGTCATCAGAAATGTTGAACGATGAAGTTCTTAACGACCTTACCTTCGGGAGAGGTCATGGCATCTACTCAGTGGCTAAGAGCTGTATTTATTTGGATTTTCAACCGAGAACTCTATGGTGATTTAGTAGTCCTTGACATGAAGGATTATGATATCATCTTAGGGATGGATTTCTTGAGCAAGTACAATGCCACTATTGAATGCCGCAGAAGAAGAGTAAAGTTCACACCAGAAGCAGAACTCCCATTCGAGTTTGTCGAAAACTCGAAGAGAAAGACAAAAAGGTTTTTTTCTAACCTACAAGCTTACAAGATGTTAGATAGTGGATGTTCTGGTTATTTAGCACATGTAGTAGATGCAAGGCAAAGTGAAGGGTTAAAGAAAGAAGAAGTATGGGTAGTTTGTGACTATCCGGAGGTGTTTCCGGAGGAGTTACCCGGACTGCCTCCCAATCAAGAAATCGAGTTTGAGATTGAGTTGGCTCCAGGTACTAACCCGATTTCAAAGGCACCTTACCGCATGACACCAGAAGAATTGAAAGAACTGCAAGAACAACTATAGGAGTTGCTCGACAAGGGCTTCATCAGCCCTAGTCATTCACCTTGGGGAGCTCCTGTGTTGTTCGTCAAGAAGAAGAATGGATCTATGAGTATGTGCATAGATTATCGAGCCTTGAATAAGGTGACTATCAAGAACAGATATCCTTTACCAAGGATAGATGATTTATTTGATCAGTTGAAGGGGGCAACCGTGTTTTCCAAGATAGATCTGCGGTCAGGATACCATCAACTCAAAGTCAAGGAGAGTGATGTGTCGAGAACGACTTTCCGAACAAGGTATGGGCACTACGAGTTTGTGGTCATGCATTTTAGAGTGACAAATGCTCCTGCAACATTCATGGATCTAATGAATCGAGTATTCAAGGAGTTTCTTGATAAGTTCATCATAGTCTTCATTGATGATATCCTAGTCTATTCAATGTCTCAGGAAGAACATGATGAACATCTGAGGGTAGTGTTGAAGACGCTACAACAGCAAAAGTTATATGCCAAGTTTTCAAAGTGTGAATTTTGGCTTGACTGAGTGGCTTTCCTAGGCCACATCATTTCCAAGGAAGGTATTATGGTAGACCCCGCCAAGATTGAAGCAGTTAGTAATTGGGATCAACCAAAGAATGCTAGTGAGATCAGGAGCTTTCTGGGTTTAGCAGGGTATTATAGAAGATTCTGGAGGATTTTTCCAAGATAGCTTCTCCATTAACCACCCTTACCAGAAAGAATATGAAATATGAATGGACTGAAGATTATGAGCGGAGTTTTATTGAGTTGAAGAAAAGATTGACAAGTACTCTCATTCTTACAATTCCAGAAAGTGATAGAAGTTTTGACATATACAGTGATGCCTCAAAGTTGGGACTGGGATCCTTACTCATGTAAGAAGGCAAGGTTATTGCTTATGCCTCCAGGCAACTCAAAGATTATGAAAAGAACTACCCTAATCATGATCTTGAGTTAGCGGCAGTAGTCTTCACTCTCAAGATGTAGAGGCATTACTTATACGGAGTCCAGTGCAGGATTTATACAGATCACCAGAGTCAGAGGTATTTCTTCACTCAGAAGGACCTAAATATGAGACAGCGAAGGTGGCTGGAGTTAGTTAAAGATTATAACTGTGAGATTCTCTACCACCCTGGCAAAGCAAATAGGGTGGTTGACGTGTTAAGTAGAAAGACTTGCGCGACTTTGATGTCCCTGTCATCACTGTCACCACCACTGCAGAAAGAGATAGTAGATTATGGAGTGAAGATCATAAATGGGAAACTCTCAGTATTGACACTAGAGTCAACTCTGCTTGAGGATATACAGAAAAAGGAAGAGCAAGATTCTGATATTCAAAAGATCAAGCAAGAGTTACAAGAAGGAGGAAGTAAAGAGTTTAGAGTATCTGATAGGGGGATACTCTATTATGGAGACCGTCTATGTGTCCCTAACAGTGAGGAGCTAAGGAAGAAGATTCTTAAGGAAGCCCATAGAACTCCCTATTCTATGCATCCGAGTTCTACCAAAAAGTACCATGATTTGAAAAAAAGATTTTGGTGGTCTGGAATGAAAAGAGATGTAGCTAAGTATGTCAGTACCTGCCTGACGTGCCAAAGAGTGAAAGCAGAACACCAGAGACCAGGAGGAGTCCTAGAGCCAATACAGATTCCGCAGTAGAAATGGGAAGACATAGCCATGGACTTCATTGTTGGTCTACCCAAGATAACAAATGGCTATGATGCTATCTGGGTAATTGTAGACAGATTGATCAAGTATGCCCATTTCTTGGCAATCAAAGTGTCCTACTCCATAGAAAGACTAGCCCAGTTATATGTTCAGGAAGTGATCCGACTACATGGAGTTCTGAAGACCATTATCTCCGATAGAGATGGTCGTTTCACTTCGCATTTTTGGAAATGTGTACAGATAGCACTTGGCACCAAACTAAAGTTTAGCACAGCTTTCCATACTCAGACTGATGGGCAGACAGAAAGAGTAAATCAAGTTTTAGAAGATATGCTCAGAGCTTGTGCATTGATTGGATTTCAAGGGCAGTTGGTGCAAATACTTGTGTTTAGCTGATTTTGCCTACAATAACAATTACCAAGCTACTATTGGTATGGCGACTTATGAAGCTCTTTATGGTAGGAGGTGCAGATCTCCTATCTATTGGTATGAAGGTAGTGAGAAGAGAGAAATGAGGTTTCAGACTGATCTTATTGAGGATACCACAGAAGCTATAAAGAGCATCTGCCAAAGAATAGAAACTCCTCAGAGTATGCAAAAGAGTTATGCCGATGTGCGGTGTAGACCACTAGAGTTCGAGGTTGGGGATACAATTTTCCTCAAAGTAGCCCCCATGAAAGGAGTAATGAGATTTGGCAAGAAAGGCAAGCTAAGTCCTCGTTACATAGGACCCTACCTAGTAACGAAAAGAGTTTGCAAGGTAGCTTATGAGTTAGAGCTACCTCCAGAGATGTCAGCTATTCACAATGTGTTCCATGTCTCAATGCTAAAGAAACATGTTCTCGATGCCAGCTAAGTGATTGAGCCACAGACGGTACAAGATCAAGAAGATCTCAGTTATGAAACTCGATCTATTCAGATAATAGATCGAGCAGTCAAGAAACTGAGGAACAAAGAGGTACCCTTAGTGAAGGTTCTATGGCTAAACCAGAAGCCTGAAGAGGCAACTTGGGAAATAGAAGATAGCATGAGGCAAAAGTATCCAAAGTTATTCTAAGTTCGAGGATGAACTTTCCTTAAGGTAGGGAGGATTGTAACACCCGAATTTTTCAGAATTTTTCAAAATAAACAAAAAGAAAAAAAAATTAAATGGTCAGAGTGAGGGATCAAACCTGCAACCCGCGGGTTGGGGCTAATTTCAAGTTACCAATCATATTAGTGATCTTTTCATTAGAATATGGAATCGATATTAGATAAGTAATAGTAAGCATCTTTTATGAGTGATGCTTCAACTTCCACTTAGTATATAAAGGAATGGAAGAAGAGAAAACCAAGAGTTTTCTCATTCTTCATCTTCTTTGCTGAAAACAAGAAAAGAACTAGGGGTTCTCCTCTTCTTTTCTTGTACCCAAGATCCGGATCGTGCGAAGGAAGTGGACGAGGAGTACCACGCTAGATCCTACGTCGGTATAGTGAGTTCTAAGCGAAAGGATGTAAGTAGATCTCTCACCTGCAGTAAAAGTAGTTCTCTAATGAGTTTTAAACATGATTTTCAAGTCTTTTGTATGATGTGATCCTAGTATAGCAAGACCAAGGTCTTGATTTGCCCAAACACGAGGTTTTGGGATTTCGGCATGCAAGGTGTTCGATACCGATGTTTTGAGTAAGACCAAGGTCTTAAAAAGCCCTAGAACGAGTTCTAGGACTAAGAAATGAGATAAGAAATAAGACCGAGGTCTTGTTGTGTCCTAAAATAAGTTTTGGGAACATTACCTTTATAAGTGCTAAGTTATGCATTTTAAATACAAGCATGAGTACAAGTTAAGTATATTACTTTGAAAGACCAAGGTCTTTTTAGCATGTGCCGGGCCGAGGCCCATGAGATCTGTAGGGTTTTTCGAGCCGCAAAAATCGCTTTTTCGCGTCGCGGAAACCCCGAAAGCCCCAATAGAAAGGATCCGAGCGAAGAAAACCATTTCAAAAATTTACGAGTGCTCGTTTACATGCTTCAAAACCGATCTACAACCTAGATCTATTAGAGAAGAGAAAAGCTACCTTCGATGCGTGCCCCGCAATTCCCGCTCGCTCCTCGGTTGGTGTCGGATCTCAAGGACGCAAAGTAGCAACCCTCTAGAAGTATCCACACAAGCAAGAGAGTGGAGAGGAGAGCCCAAAAGCGTGCTAGCACTTGCTTGGGGTCTCGGCCACAAGAGAGGAGAGGGAGAGCCAAAAACAAAAACTCATTTTGTGTGTATAAGTGGCCGGCCACCACCTTCCATAACCCCCTTATTTGAATTCAAAATTCAAATGGGGAGGTTACTTAGCCTTGATGATGATGCCAAGTCATCACTTGGTCAAGTCAAGGTGATGTGGCTTGAGTCAAGTCAAACTTGCCTCTTATGGACTTTCCATATTTAGCCAAAGTCAAACTTTAACTTTATTATTCTCCCATGATTAGATTCATCCAACACTTGGATCAAACTCGAGTCCAACTCAAATTGTCTAATTTGAGTCAAGTCAAACTTGCCTTTTATGGACTTTCCATATTTAGCCAAAGTTAAACTTTGACTTCATTATTCTCCCATGATTAGATTCATCCAACACTTGGATCAAACTCGAGTCCAACTCAAGTTGTCTAATTTGAGTCAAGTCAAACTTGCCTTTTATGGACTTTCCATATTTAGCCAAAGTCAAACTTTGACTTCATTATTCTCCCATGATTAGATTCATCCAACACTTGGATCAAACTCGAGTCCAACTCAAGTTGTCTAATTTGAGTCAAGTCAAACTTGCCTTTTATGGACTTTCCATATTTAGCCAAAGTCAAACTTTGACTTCATTACTCTCGGTCCATCATATGGACTTATTCTTCATCTATTGCTCTATGTGTGTGACCCTATAGGTTCTTGTAACGTTGGCAATGCCCTTAAACCTATTTAACGACATAAGCAATGAGAGGTATCTAGCAACACATCATTGCTACCCAAGTTACAAGAATGTCGAGATCCAACATCACCATTGTAATAATTGTGACCATCACAATATGTGACAACGTCCTTCTATCCTCGATATCTAGATTGATCTTCTATGAAGCATAGGCCGTGTCATCCTCCAATCAATCTATGTGTCTTGAACTCCAAGTAGACTCACTATAATCAAATAAGCTCAATATCTCATATTGCCTTATTTGGGCATGGCCATGCACTTAGTGATCTCACTCTATCAAGACTATGATATCTCTCCCGTCATATAGGAGGGATAGATCCCATCTACATCACTCACATCCCTCCGCATAATTTGTTACATACCCAATAATCGCCTTTATAGTCCACCCAGTTACGGGTGACGTTTGACGAAACCAAAGTACATAACTCCTTATGTAGGGAACTATGGTGACTTCAGGTCTAAGGACTAATAGTCATACTAATAGTCACATGAGAAAGTATATGACACTCATATAACGATCCATGATACTTTCTCATGGCGGGCCATTCAGTATACATTCCCTAATGTATACCCATGTGTCAACTTGATATCTCATATCCATGACTTGTGAGATCAAGTCATCATGTTGACCTACATGCTAGTCTCTATGCATTAACATTGTTCTTGAATGTTAATACTTGACTAGGAATAATTAAAAGTAGTGTTCTCTATATCATCTCACTATCGATTCAACTAATCGATTGATATAGATAAGAACCTTCTACTCAAGGACGTTATTATACTAAGTTATTTGGCACCAATACACATAAGTACAATAACCATAAGAAATGCCTTTATATATAAGAAATATATATACAAGAATATGATATAATGAGTCCAAAAAGTAATCATCATATGATTGGCTCTAGGGCTCTCACTAACAATCTCCCACTAGCACTAGTGTCAATCGCTGTAGTATCTAATACCCAATGACCTAGTGTGACCATCATGCTTCATCTGTGCCAAAGCCTTGGTCAAGGGATCTGCGACGTTAGCCTCTGTGGGTACTCTGCAAATCTTCACATCTCCTCGATCGATGATCTCTCGAATGAGATGGAATCGCCGTAGTATGTGTTTGGTCCGCTGGTGTGAGCGAGGTTCCTTAGCCTGCGCAATAGCTCCATTGTTGTCACAATAGAGCTCTACGGGATCAGATATGCTAGGAACCACCCCAAGCTCAGTGATGAACTTGCAGATCCAAACTGCCTCCTTTGCTGCCTCTGATGCAGCAATATACTCAGCTTCTGTTGTAGAATCTGCAACTGTGTCCTGCTTCGAACTCTTCCAGCTCACAGCTCCGCCATTCAAGCAAAACACGAACCCTGACTGCGATCTGTAATCATCCTGGTCGGTTTGGAAGCTGGCATCAGTGTAACCCTTTACAACTAGATGCTCATCGCCTCCAAATATCAAAAAATATTCCTTAGTCCTTCTCAAGTACTTAAGGATATTCTTGACCGCTATCCAGTGACGTTCACCTGGATCTGACTGGTACCTACTCGTCATGCTCAAAGCATACGAGACATCAGGACGAGTACATAACATGGCGTACATGATAGATCCTATGGCTGAGGCATAAGGGATCTTGCTCATGCGGTCTCTCTCCTCTCTAGAAGAGGGACCTTGAGTCTTCGAAAGACTCACGCCATGTTACATTGGCAGATTTCCCTTCTTGGAATTCTGCATGGCAAACCGTTGCAAAACGGTATCAATGTATGTACTCTGACTTAGGCCAAGCAATCTCTTAGATCTATCTCTATAGATCTTTATGCCTAGAATGCAGGCTGCTTCACCTAAGCCCTTCATTGCGAAACAAGTCCCCAACCAAGTCTTCACAGACTGTAGCGAAGGGATGTTGTTCCCAATGAGTAGTATGTCATCCACATACAAGACTAGGAAGACTACTGTGCTCCCACTAACCATCTTGTAGACACAAGGTTCATCTTCGTTCTTGATGAAACCAAACTGTTTGATCGCATCATCGAATCGAAGATTCCAGCTCGGAGAAGCTTGCTTTAGACCATAAATGGCCCTATGTAGCTTGCATACTCTGCCAGTATGCTGTGGATCTACAAATCCCTCAGGTTGTGTCATGTACACTTCCTCGAGGAGGTTTCCATTCAGAAATGCAGTTTTGACGTCCATCTGCCAGATCTCATAATCGTGGTATGCTGCAATAGCAAGCAAGATCCTAATGGACTTGAACATCACGACTGGAGAAAAAGTTTCATCATAGTCAATACCATGAATTTGCTTGAAACCTTTAGCTACTAGTCTACCCTTATAGGTATGTACAAGTCCATCCATGTCAGTCTTTCTCTTAAAGACCCACTTACACCCAATGGGTTTGACCCCTTCAGGTGGATCAACCAAAGTCCATACTTCGTTGGTGTACATGGAATCCATCTCGGATCTCATGGCCTCTAGCCATTTCTCAGAATCTGGGCTCATCACAGCTTCCTGATAGGTGGTAGGCTCATTCTTAATGATCATAACGTCATCATGGTCAGGCAAGAGAAATGAGTATCTCTCAGGCTGACGACGTACCCTATCAGACCTGTGAAGAGGTAGGTCTACCTGAACAGGTTGTTGTTCCACAACTTCTTGTGTAACAATCTCATCCACAACTTCTTGTGGTTCCTGTTCAGTATCCATCAAGGGCTCAGTGCTATGGTCGTTGTCTTGAACTTCTTCAAGATCAAGCGAACTCCCACTAGTCTTTCTAGAAACAAAGTCCCTTTCTAGAAAGACCCCAGTCTTAGCAACAAACACTTTGTGCTGACTGGGAATGTAGAAGTAATATCCCTTAGTTTCCTTGGGATATCCCACGAAATAGCACTTATCGGACTTGGGTCCCAGTTTGTCTGAGACTTGACGTCTAACGTAAGCCTCACAACCCCAAACTCTCATGAAAGACATCTTGGGACTCCTCCCAGTCCATATCGTATATGGTGTCTTCATGACCGCCTTTGATGGAACACGGTTAAGTGTGAACGCTGCCGTGTCTAGAGCATATCCCCAAAAGGATATAGGAAGATCTGCGTGATTCATCATAGATCGTACCATATCTAATAAGGTACGATTCCTCCTTTCGGATACACCATTCCACTGTGGTGTCCCAGGAGGAGTGAGTTGAGATAGAATCCCACACTCAGCTAAATAGTCACGAAACTCATGGCTCAAGTATTCTCCACCTCGATCTGATCGAAGTATTTTAATACTCATGCCGAGTTGGTTTTGTACTTCATTTCTGAATTCTTTGAACTTTTCAAAGGACTCGGACTTATGTGTCATCAAGTACACATAACCATATCTACTGAAATCATCAGTAAATGTGATGAAGTATCTATAACCACCTCGAGCAGCAACATTGAAAGGGCCACATACTTCAGAATGTATGAGTCCTAACAAATCTGTTGCCCTCTCGCTATGTCCACTAAAGGGAGTCTTAGTCATCTTGCCTAGAAGGCATGACTCGCATGTCTCATATGATTCAAAATCAAATGAATCCAGCAATCCATCCTTATGGAGCTGGGACAAGCGACTCTCATTTATGTGGCCTAAGCGACAGTGCCAGAGATAGGTTGGGTTCAACTCATTTGATCTCAACCTCTTGGTACTTACATTATAGATAGGGCGTTCTAAGTCTAGAATGTAGAGTCCGTTGATAAGATCTGCACTACAATACAACATTTCATTTAAATAGACTGAACAACATTTGTTCTTAATTATAAATGAGAAGCCTTTCTTGTCTAGACAAAAAATAGAAATTATGTTCTTAGTAAGTGCAGGTACATAACAACAATCATCTAGTTCCAGTTCAAGCCCAGAGGGCAGAGATAGAAAATAAGTTCCTACAGCAACAGCAGCAACTCTTGTTCCATTGCCTACTCGTAGGTCCACCTCGCCCTTTTCCAATGCCCTGCTATTTCTTAGCCCCTGCACATTGGTACAAATGTGAGAAGTACATCCAGTATCTAATACCCATGATGTAGAAATAGAAAGGTTGACTTCTATAACATATATACCTGAAGTAGAAGGCTCGCTTCTCTTCTTCTTAAGATCCTCCAGGTATACCTTGCAGTTCCGCTTCCAATGCCCTGCCTGCCCTTGATATAATTGCTTGAGGTGGTCAATCATATTGTAAGCATTCATGTTCTCGTGTTGCTTCTGAAGCTCAGAGGACATGCAGCATAGCATTAGGCACGACACGTCTAACGCGTCGTCTTGATGCTTCTGATGAGCATCTCTAACGCTACGGATGGCTGAGGGTGGTGGTGCTTCAGGAACTGCTTGCTCTAGAACGTACAGCTTACATTCCTGTTTGAGGACTATCCTCAAGTTCCTGTACCAGTCCAGGAAATTAGCTCCAGTGAGCTTGTCCTTCTCAAGGACAGATCGCAGTGAGAGAGTATTCGCGTTTGAAGACATGGCAATCTACAACAGATAAATACAGAGAATAAATATCATATTCTAGTAATCATCTAATTAGGCCTTTAATTAAATGATGCTCCCACTAAATTATAGGAATTTTGGTGGAATCAAGTCATTGGAGTGGTCAAACCACACTACTAGATCCGTACCAATTTACTATAACTTATGTGGGACAAGATCCACATCATACTATGCCTTGAGTTAGCTTTGGCTAAATCGCCCAAGACTTAGTATGATCGGTAGATAACTAATTTATCAATTACATCTCTATGCAACTCTTGTTTATAGGATCAAGAATTAACATTTATGAATAATCTTGAGTTAGCTTTGGCTAAATCGCCCAAGACTATTGATAAATGCGATCTTGTCCTACCTTTCCAACTATTGGAATACGCCTATAGCTTTACTCGATCCAATTGAGTTAACTAGTTACTCAATCTGATTGAGCTCGATCTAACCCGAGCCGTGATAGGCGGGACCAAGGTTGTCCCTCCGCATCCTACCAAGATTAAATGCGTTGCTCTGCTTTGGCAGAATCGACAAGCGCATATGATCGAGGTAGTGATGGGTATCAGGACCCGGTAGGCGTTTACGAGTCGATTCGATTTTAGATCTAATCTAATCGAGGATGTGCATCACATCTAGGCATTTATGAAATCTAATTTAATCCTAAATGTGTATTAAGTGCACATCAAAATGTGGTTCCCACATTACTTGTGCATCTCATACACTTAAGTTTATTTTTACTATTCTACATTATCATGCATCATATACATCACAAGCATAGCAATAATAAAATAAACTTAAGTGACTTGGTCATGGCCCTACTAAGACCCTCTCAAGCCAATGAGAGGATCCGATGGTCAACCTAGGTCTAGCGGCTTCTCCAAGCGCTTCCTCTTGACCGTCTTGGTGTTGTCGGCTAGTTCTCTCGAGTCCAAGTTCTCCGGAATTTCCGTCGTCTTCACTTTTGTACATTACAAATTTTTATACTCGAGTTACATTCGAGTCTAAATATGAAATACAACAGAAATAAAATATTAAAAGCCGACACGCAGGTCGCAAACACAATACAACACGCACATGTACAAAAACGGCGCGCAGGCCGTATTATGAATTACAACACAATTTTAATCTTATTAAAAATTGGGTTTTGGACCATGACCATCACACTACTGTACATAATTCAAAATTATGTAATTTTACAGATTTTATATAATTTTTCTACTGATTTTTAGAATTTTTTTCGAGTCACAACTCCGCGGCGGTCCCGGTAAGCGGGTTTCGGGCGTAATCGCGAGACAAGGCCCCTTGCGGGGTTAGGGGCAGCGCCCCTACTCGTGAAATAACCTTCACGAGTGTCTTCTTGCGATTATACAGTGCCTTTACCCGCTGTCCCAAAATCCATTTGGGCGAAACTTGCCGTTTCGGAGAAGTTTTTCTCGGTGGCAAAGTCTACAAGTGCTTCGCACTCGTCGCTTTGCCTCTACGAGAAAAAATACTCAAAAATCCTAAAATTTAGAAAAATTACAGAAGCATAAAATTATCTAAATTTTGTATCTAATACAAAAAAATAAAAACCAAAACGAGCACAAGCTTCGCTCGTGGCTCTGATACCACTGTAGGGTTTTTCGGGCCGTGAAAACCGCTTTTTCGCGTCGCGGAAACCCCGAAAGCCCCAATAGAAAGGATCCGAGCGAAGAAAACCATTTCAAAAATTTACGAGTGCTCGTTTACATGCTTCAAAACCGATCTACAATCTAGATCTATTAGAGAAGAGAAAAGCTACCTTCGATGCGTGCCCCGCAATTCCCGCTCGCTCCTCGGTTGGTGTCGGATCTCAAGGACGCAAAGTAGCAACCCTCTAGAAGTATCCACACAAGCAAGAGAGTGGAGAGGAGAGCCCAAAAGTGTGCTAGCACTTGCTTGGGGTCTCGGCCACAAGAGAGGAGAGGGAGAGCCAAAAACAAAAACTCATTTTGTGTGTATAAGTGGCCGGCCACCACCTTCCATAACCCCCTTATTTGAATTCAAAATTCAAATGGGGAGGTTACTTAGCCTTGATGATGATGCCAAGTCATCACTTGGTCAAGTCAAGGTGATGTGGCTTGAGTCAAGTCAAACTTGCCTCTTATGGACTTTCCATATTTAGCCAAAGTCAAACTTTAACTTTATTATTCTCCCATGATTAGATTCATCCAACACTTGGATCAAACTCGAGTCCAACTCAAGTTGTCTAATTTGAGTCAAGTCAAACTTGCCTTTTATGGACTTTCCATATTTAGCCAAAGTCAAACTTTGACTTCATTATTCTCCCATGATTAGATTCATCCAACACTTGGATCAAACTCGAGTCCAACTCAAGTTGTCTAATTTGAGTCAAGTCAAACTTGCCTTTTATGGACTTTCCATATTTAGCCAAAGTCAAACTTTGACTTCATTATTCTCCCATGATTAGATTCATCCAACACTTGGATCAAACTCGAGTCCAACTCAAGTTGTCTAATTTGAGTCAAGTCAAACTTGCCTTTTATGGACTTTCCATATTTAGCCAAAGTCAAACTTTGACTTCATTACTCTCGGTCCATCATATGGACTTATTCTCCATCTATTGCTCTATGTGTGTGACCCTATAGGTTCTTGTAACGTTGGCAATGCCCTTAAACCTATTTAAGGACATAAGCAATGAGAGGTATCTAGCAACACATCATTGCTACCCAAGTTACAAGAATGTCGAGATCCAACATCACCATTGTGACTAATAATTGTGACCATCACAATATGTGACAACGTCCTTCTATCCTCGATATCTAGATTGATCTTCTATGAAGCATAGACCGTGTCATCCTCCAATCAATCTATGTGTCTTGAACTCCAAGTAGACTCACTATAATCAAATAAGCTCAATATCTCATATTGCCTTATTTGGGCATGGCCATGCACTTAGTGATCTCACTCTATCAAGACTATGATATCTCTCCCGTCATATAGGAGGGATAGATCCCATCTACATCACTCACATCCCTCCGCATAATTTGTTACATACCCAGTAATCGCCTTTATAGTCCACCCAGTTACGGGTGACGTTTGACGAAACCAAAGTACATAACTCCTTGTGTAGGGAACTATGGTGACTTCAGGTCTAAGGACTAATAGTCATACTAATAGTCACATGAGAAAGTATATGACACTCATATAACGATCCATGATACTTTCTCATGGCGGGCCATTCAGTATACATTCCCTAATGTATACCCATGTGTCAACTTGATATCTCATATCCATGACTTGTGAGATCAAGTCATCATGTTGACCTACATGCTAGTCTCTATGCATTAACATTGTCCTTGAATGTTAATACTTGACTAGGAATAATTAAAAGTAGTGTTCTCTATATCATCTCACTATCGATTCAACTAATCGATTGATATAGATAAGAACCTTCTACTCAAGGACGTTATTATACTAAGTTATTTGGCACCAATACACATAAGTACAATAACCATAAGAAATGCCTTTATATATAAGAAATATATATACAAGAATATGATACAATGAGTCCAAAAAGTAATCATCATATGATTGGCTCTAGGGCTCTCACTAACAATCTAGGTGAGCTAGTAAGACGTCCTATTAGGATTCGGTGGCTAGCTACCCCGAACCAATAGGGATGCGCGCATTGGTACTATGTCGGGCCCAAAGGAGGATGTTTATTATTTTGAAGTATAAGAAGTATAAGTGTATAAGTTTCAAGTTTTTCAAAAGCAAGAAATCATTTCAAGCATGTTACACATTTTTCATTTCAAGCAAAGTTTCAAAATGCAAACATTTATTACAAGTGTATTCTTGAGCTTATTCATTTTAAGCTTAGCATTTTCAGTACATATGTTTAAAAGCAAGCATTCTTGACCAAGAGCATGTTTCATATCGATTGCATATTTTTGTGAGATAGGTATCTACTTACTAAGCTATTTGCTTATAGTTGCATCCTTTTACTGCAGATAAAGGTAAAGAGAAGGTTAAGGCAAGGAGGCTCAATGATGGATGATTCATGTCAGTGGCGGCGGAACCGTGGAGTAGGATCCTTCGGGATGAGTTTTGTTTAGCTTTTAAAACTCTAAACAATAAAACTTTATGAGTATTTCTTTTGAGTTTATGTTAATAGTTTACTTCCGCAGAGACTTTAAGTTTGAGTAGTTAATTTGGAGTTTGAAATGCATGCAAATGGAGTATGATTATGGTTATTATGTTTGTGAGTCTATAATCTTGTTGTGTAGTTGAAGTAGAATGTATATATATACTTGAACGGTGTTTCTGAAACCTAGAAACTGCAATTCCAGGCGTATCAGTTTACTAATGCAGGTATCAGTCGATTGGTCGAGGGAACAGAAACATTCGGGCGAGTGAATCCCAGGTGCAATCAACTGTACCAGTCGACTGGCAGGATATTAGTCGACTGGTGCCATGTAAATCAAAAAGTGTTGTAGGGTTGATGGTTAGTGCTTCGGTCTTGCAACTAAGAGGTCTATGAGTCAAATACTAGCAAAGCCAATAAAATTAATTTTTTTTTATTTTGGCTGGCCCAGCAGTAAAGTCAACGTAATGGCCCTATATGGTCAAAGTTAGCAAGAGAGGGTCATTACAACTATATAAAGGGGTTCACCCCCATGGCTTCCAACTCAACTTCTTCCAACGCATTCGAACAAGCGCTCTGCTCTGAAACGCTCCGTGCTCAAGATTCAAGCGCCAATGACGACCCGCGGCACCGACTTTCTAAATCTTCCGTTCATCGGTATAATTTACTTTTAATTGTTGTATCTTAAAATTCTATATTTGTACTCAACTTGTAATCATTTTACGAAATATAGAATTGCCCATCGTAAACGGTCAAGGACCATGGGCCTTGGATTAGGAGCCGACTGCGACTCCGAACCATATAAAAACAAAAGTGTCAGCGATTGTTTTTTGCTTTTCCGCTGTGCAATTACTCTTAGTATTTCCGAAAATTTATCGATCGTTATTCACCCCCTCTATTGATTCAAACCGATCCCACAACTGGTATCAGAGCGTGTGGCTCAAACTTGGTGCAACCACCAGTTGAGCATTTTTTTGGACTTTTGAATTTTTAATATTTTTTTCGCTAGTATTTTTTATCTCGTTAATCGAGGTTGGTGCAACACCACTCAACTTTTCCCTTATTACAATTTTTCCTGCACTACTAATCCAAGACGTAGTCTTGGGACAAGTTTTCTATTAAATTTTTTAGTTTAATCTAATGGTCAATCAAGAGTGGAACAGTGCCAGACCACCACTCTTTTCCGGTGAAAATTTCAATTTATGGAGAAACCAAATGGAAGCCTATCTGAAGACCCATATGGACATATGGATGATAATTCAAACGGGATTCTCTTTTCCCGCAGAAAATGGATTATCAATTGCATGGGACAAACTGGATGAACCAATGCTTAGAAAGATTGAGACAGATGCTAAAGAAACTGCAATCCTTTAGTGTGGCCTAACCAATGAACAACTCATACTAGTCAGACCTTTCGAATGTGCTAAAGAAATTCGGCAAAAGTTGATCAACCTACATCAAGAGAACTCAAATGAAGAAGAGGGTCCGGTAAGTTATCTCGCACTCTCAGATCAAGCATAAGTAGCTGAGACAGAATCGGTACCCGACGTCGAAATCAACACAAAATCAGAAGATGAGTCTGCTAAGACAAAATCGGTATCCAATTTTGAATTTTTTTTCAGAATTTAGATTAAATGAACAAACTGATACTGTAATGGTCGAGGAAGGTATAGTTTCTATTGCAGGGCAAACTCCAGGAGAACCACAGAAGAATAAACTACAACCAATATCTGAGTCTGACGATAATAAAACAAAACTGGTCTAGTGGGCTCGTGACTACTACACGATGTTGAAGAACCGAACAAGCAAAAGGAAGACGGCAAAAATCAAGGGGAAAACTTTCAACAAGGATTCAAAAGGTAACATTGTAAATTCAAATTTTAACAGTCATATAGTATGTTATAAATGCAGGGAGAGGGGACACTACCAAGACCAGTGTCCTACTCACAAGAGTCGGTCTTCTCCATCTACGATAAAAGGGGTTGTCAAGAATACTGGACAAACAATCGAGAAAGGTACATTTACATTATTTGAAAATCCAAGATTTACCTCAAATAACGTGATTGAATCATATAGATTAGTTAAGACAAAATTTAGAAAATTAGAATAGGAAAATGAAACCCTGAAACGTAAGGTCAATATGCTAGAAAATTTAATTCACAATATTGCTGATTTCGAAAATCTGGAGTATTACTCCAATTGTGACCTTACTTAGATATTTTTTGTGTTCTACCAATTGTCTGTTTATTTTTGCAATTTTATTATTATGCTTAGAATTAGGAATGGTTAGTTTAAGGACAAAAGAGTTATTTAAAACTTAAACAACCTAGTATTAGGCAGAGATGAGATGATAGTATGTTAGGGAATGCCTTCTAATAAGGTCAGGTAAGGTAAGACGTACCCTACTTGGTCTATTTAGTTGGGTGAAACTAGCCGAAGCTACCGATCCAAAACCTAAACTAGTTAGACCAAAATTTTTCAAGAAGTAATTTGAAAATGAAATTTCAATAAAAGGCTTTGTCAAGGAAAGGGTTGTTGCTCTAATAAGGCTACGGCCAAAGAAGGCCTCTGTGCCTCACCAAGACCTGGAAGCCGATTATCGAAACTCAAATTCAATTTACTATTTGATAAATTTGAATCTAACACAAGTTTTAACTAAATCTTAGATTTAACATTAATTCAAAGAAAAAAATAAAACATCTCACAAAACAGATAAGGAAGCCTGTTTTGCCACGTAGAACTGGGTGAGATGTCTAGGACCTAATAATGTAGTTCAATTTTTTTTTAAATCAACTCAAATTATTTTTTCAAAATTAATTCAAATTTTTTTCAAAAATAACACATCAAACTAAGACTTGATTGAATTGTACTAGGACATGATTGGGTCAATTATTGATTAGTCAAACCTAGTCAACATAGTCAAACTTGGTCAACACTAAAAAGGCACTTAGATAGAGGTAAATGGTGTCGAGTTCAGGGGGAGTCTAAGAATAAGGAAAATTTTCTAACAATTATTTTTCAAAATTTCTGAACGTTTCAAAATGTTTTCATATACTGCATTTTCAGAATCTTTGTGAAAACATAAGAATTTCCTCTTTAATAAATTACTATCATTTTAAAGTCATTTTTGTTAAAAAAATTCACTTTCAAAGTGCTAATATTAAAAGTCATTTTTGTAAAAAAAAATCACTTTCAAAATGCTAATATTTTTCAAAAGTACTAATATCTTTCAAAGTGATAATATTTTTCAAAAGTACTAATATATTTCAATGTGCTAATATTTTTCAAAAGTACTAATATCTTTCAAAATACTAATATCTTTCAAAGTGCTAATATTATTCAAAAGTACTAATATCTTTCAGAATACTAATATCTTTCAAAGTACAAGTATTTTGCCAAGTACTAATGTCTTTCAAAGTACAAATATTTTTCAAAAGCACAAATATCTTTCAAAGTACAAATATTTTTCAAAGTACAAATATCTATCAAAATACTAACTTTTCTAATGCACTAAATTTCTCTAAGCAAAATTTTTTTTTAAAAAAAAGTGCATAATTTTTTTTGGTGAAAGTCTTTTCTAAATGATTTTTTTGCAAATATTAAAGTTCAAAATATTTTTTTAAAAAGTATAAAATAGTTTTCCAAATGCATAATACTTTGCAAAGTATAATTTTTTAGGTGCAATTTAAGTACTTAATTCTTTACTTAGTCCTTTTCAAAAAGGGAAGATTTTCGAAATTGTTTTATCAAAAATGATATGTTTTTCAAAAATTATACTAAGTACTTTGCAAAGGAAAGAAGTTTTGTTGGTGAGATTCATAGATCAAATTCCTTTCAGTGGGATCTTTCACTCATAATTTTTTTCATCAAGAACGCTTTATGAACCTTATGACCCTCGAATTTGGAGCATGGTTCAACAAGCAATTGATATTTCATGATCAAAGGTGTAGTACTGCATGTCCGTATATCTCGTATTAACAATCGAAAGATGGTCGAAAGAAAATCACTATTTTTTTGATGGGGCTTCTTTCTATACCTATGAATTCCATTGGACCTGGAAATAAAGTCTGTTTGGTCTTTTTTATTTGCTTAAGTTCACTAGAGTTGGTTCAATACGGACTTATAATTTCTTTTAACTAGCTCTAATTCGAAATTGACTTGCAATGGTTGTTATCTATTTTTTTATATATGACAAAGGGGGAGAGAGAGGAGAAAAAGAGAGTAAATTTTTTTCAAATTGTCAAATGGTTCATTTTCAAAATTTTTATCTCTCTTTCAAAAAGTAAAGAAAAAATTCTAAGTGCTTTCAAAAATTCTAAGTGTTTTCAAGAATTTCTAAGTGCTTTCAAAAATTTCTAAGTGCATTTGTTTTCTAAGTAAAAGTTTCTAAGTGCCTTCAAAAATTTCTAAGTGCATTTGTTTTCTAAGTAAAAGTTGATTCTTAGAAAACAAAATTTGCCTGAGCAAAATTTTTTGAAACTTTTTTGGCAAAGTATCTCTAAGTGAAAATCTTTCTTAGTGAACAAATTTTTTTTGAGCAAAAACGTTATCTCTCTAAGCAAAATTTCTTAGGTTTTTTTAAGTAAAAATATTTTTTGAAATGTACAAAATATTTTTCCAACAAATTTTTCTAAGTGTGCAAGAAGCTTTTCTTAGTAAACAAATTTTTTTCAAAAAATTCTCGAAAGACACAAAATACTTTCCAAGCAAATTTTTCTAAGTGTGCAAAAATTGAAACATTTTAAGGGAAAATTTTTTCAAAATTTTGGTTATGTAAAATGTTTTTAAAGGAAAATTCTTTCTTCAGTGAAATTTCTTTGGCTAAGGAATTTTTTTTGCAAAAATTGGTTTAAAGCCTTTTTGAAGTAAAAGTTTTTTTGGCTTGTAAAACCTTTCAAAAGTAAAATTGTCTAAGTGTAAAAGGGCTTTTTGCAAATGCTTTTCAAAAACACTTAGACAAAACCAAAATGCTTTGCTCTATTTACAAAAGACTTAGTCAAAATTCAAAACATTTAGAAGCTTTTCAAAATAGCATATCATTGAAAATTTCAGGGGGAGAACTTTTTTAGGGGGAGCTTATATTTTTTTAAGTATATCTTAATGATAATCTTGTTTGTTAGATATGCTTGAAATGTTTTCTTAACTTATCTTTTTGAACCGTGTTGCCATAAATCAAAAAGGAGGAGATTGTTAGTGTCGGAAGCACCAAAGTCAAACCTGTGTTTTGATAATGGCAAAGGGTTTAAAAGATAAGATTTTGTTGTGATCTGACATGCTAATCAAGTGTGCAGGAAAAGTCCTAGGTACACTAGGCACGAAGTCCTAGTTCTAAGAATTGGGCACTAAGTCATAGCCGTGGGTTGGGCACCAATGACCTGACATAGGGTTAGGCAATAAGTCCTGGTCGCGGACTGGACACGAAGTCCTGCTTCGAGAAATTGAACAATAAGTCCTGGTCGAGGGCTGGGCACCAAAGACCTGATGAGTAAAGCTAGGCAATAAGTCCTGGTCGCGGACTGGGCACGAAGACATGATCCAGGGGATTGGGCAAAAGTCCAACTGGAGGAGCCAGTTGGCAAATAGGTAAACTCTCCTGAGAGGAGTAGGTGAGGACGCGTTCCCCGTAGGAGGGAACATTAGGCGTCAGTTCGACCTTGGGTTCCATTTGGGAAGCCCAAAGTCAGATCTAAGACAGCTCAGGCTGTAAATTATGCTTAAATCAATATTATTTATATATATTACTTGTGTTTTGGAACTAACCCTGGTTGTAGGAATGAAGGGATGAAGGTTTCTGCTCCCAGGCGCCTCAATGGAGTGAGGCACCCTGGTTGACTAGGCGCCTGTGTTGAGACTGGCGCCCTAGACAAAGGGTTATTCCAAAGCAACTGCGAAGCAAGCCTCAAGACTACAACAGAGGCGCCTGTGTTAACACAGGTGCCCCAGTTAGCTCAGGCGCCCTGGTTGAGGGGATAAGCGCAGGCCAAATCTATGGATTGAGTTTCGCCAGTGAGGGCCACGTGTCAGGCACCCCCTTCAACATAGGCGACCCAGCTACGACTATATAAAGGTGTTCACCCCCTTGGCTTCCAACACAACTTCTTCCAACACATTCGAACAAGCGCTCTACTCTGAAACGCTCCGTGCTCAAGATTCAAGCGCCAACGACAACCCGCGGCACTGACTTTCTAAATCTTCCGGTCGTCGGTATAATTTACTTTTAATTGTTGTATCTTAAAATTCTATATTTCTACTCAACTTGTAATCATTTTATGAAATATAGAATTGTCCATCATAAACGGTCAAGGACCATGGGCCTTGGAGTAGGAGCCGACTGCGACCCCGAACCAAGTAAAAACAAAAGTGTTAGCGATTGTTTTTGCTTTTCTGCTGCGCAATTACTCTTAGTATTTTCAAAAATTTATCGATCGATATTCACCCCCCCTCTATCGATTCAAACCGATCCCACAGACTTGACTTCCTAACCCTTTGAATCTTTCTTGGAAAGTAAGAAAACCAAGAGGCCTTTTTTTAAGGCCAAGGGGTATAGAGCCAAAGGTATGTTGGAGTTGGTTCATTTTGATTTGTGTAGGTCCTTAGTCTATCCAGGAGAGAGGTAGCCTTGAATACTTCATCTATTTCATAGACGATTATTCAAGGTAGTGGTACATTTACTTGATGTGCCACAAGTCTAAATTCTTTGATCTATTCAAAGGATTTGTGACTGATGTGGAGAAACATCAAGGTAAAAGTATCTAGACTCTACGATCAGATCGTGGTAGTAAGTACCTCTTGGGAGAGTTCTAAGACTCACTTATCAGGAGTTGGGAGTCAATCCCAATTGACTGCACCCGGTGTGCCCCAATAGAACGGTGTAGCAGTAAGTGTTGGTGCAGAATGCACCAAAGTCAAACCTATGTTTTGATAATGGCAACAGAGGTCAAAAGTTAAGTATTACTTGTGTTTCTAACAAGTTACTCTAGTGTGCAGAGATAAAGTCCTAGCGAAGGAAAGCTAGGCAACTGGCGAAGGACTGCCAGTAGCAAAGTCCTAGCGAAGGAAAGCTAGGCAACTGGCGAAGGACTGCCAGTAGCAAAGCCCTAGCGAAGGACTGCTAGGCAACTGGCGAAGGACTGCCAGTATCAAAGCCCTAGCGAAGGACTTCTAGGCAACTGGCGAAGGACTGCCAGTATCCAAGACCTGACGAAGGACCGTTAGGCAAAAGTCCAACCAAAGGAGCGGTTGGCATCAGGTAAATTCTCCCGAGAGGAGTAGGTGAGGACGCATTCCCTGTCGAGGGAATAGTAGGCGTCGGTTCGACCTAGGGCTCCATTTTGGAGACCAAAGTCAGAACAAAGACAGCTAAGGCTATATAAAAGAATAATATAATTGCTATTTGGACTAACCCTGGATGCAGGATCGAAGGACTAAGTATCTGCAGCTCAGAGAGCCTCAAAGGAATGAGGCAGAAGCTGAGCAGGGCGCCCCGGATGATCCGGGCGCCCCCAAGGTCAACCCAAATCTGCAAGAAGTGAAAACACACCTCAAAGCGCCTCGACAGCTAGATTCGGGGCGCCCCGGATGCTCCGGGCGCCCCGCCTGTTCCGGGCGCCCCGCCTGTCGCGGGCGCCCCCACTACCAGCTGCCGAAGCGCGCCCTTGCAAAGCCGAGAAGATAAAGCTTTGACCGGTCAATGCGGGCGCCCCGAGCGCTCCGGGCGCCCCGGTCAAAGCGGATCCAGAGGATCAAATGTGACCAAGAGCTCTGCGGATCAGAGGCCACGTGGGGGGCGCCCCCAACGTTCCGGGCGCCCCTAGGCCCTATATAAAGGGCCCTCGACCCCAGGCTTCATACAACTGTTCACTCAACGCCTCAAAGCTCTTCTACGCTCGTGCCTTGCTCCGGACACTCTCCAACTCGAGCCGACGACGTCCCGCTGCTCCAAAAAAGCTGATCTACTCCGGACGTCGGTAAAGAAGAGCGTTCTTTTTATTTACTGCACTTATCTTTGTAATTAAATTCTATAAACCTTTTTGCGCCTATATAGAATTGCCCAAAGTAAACGGTCAACGACCGTGGGCCTTGGAGTAGGAGTCGACACAGGCTCCGAACCAAGTAAATCGACTGTGTCTCTGTGTCTTGTTTTTTAATTTCCGCTGCGTACCTACTCTTACTCAAATCCGAAAGTTTTCCGATATTCACCCCCCCCTCTATCGGTTTACTCGATCCAACAAGTGGTATCAGAGCGGGGAAGTTCAAACCTGGTGCAACCACCAGTTTGAAATTTTTTTTCGGATTTTTATTTTTCTATTTTTTCTTTTCTTTCTCTTACGAATTTTTCGTTAAATATTTCATTCGATTTTTTTTAAGCAAGGTTGGTGCAACACCCCTTGTTATTTAATTTATCCAGCACTACTAATCCAAGACCTAGTCTTGGAAAATTCTTTTTTTTCTATTAGTTTTCTGTTTCAGATGGCTATGCAAGAGGGATTTAGCACCGCCACACCTCCACTCTTCAGTGGAGAAGACTTTTCCTACTGGAAAAGCCGCATGGAGGTCCACCTGAAAACTCAGGTGGACATGTGGATCATTATCCAGTCCGGTCTGGAGATCCCCCGAAATGTCGAAGGACTTCCTCAGAGCTATACTGAATGGGACAACGCCCTAAAGCGAAAGATAGAAGCCGACGCAAAAGCTACTCAGACTCTTCAATGCGGATTGACGAAAGAGGAGCTGAACCGCGTGGGCCCCTTCAACAGTGCAAAGGAGCTATGGATAAAACTGATCGAGCTACACGAAGGGACTTCAGATACTCAGATCAGCAAGAGGGATCTGCTACTAAACAAACTCTACACCATCAAGATGGCCGACAACGAAACAGTAGCCCAGCTCCACGCACGAATCCAAGAGGTAATGAACGGTCTTCACACAATAGGTCACAAGGTTGAAAACCGTGACCTAATAAGGTATGCCTTAAACGCTTTCCCTAGAAGTACCTTGTGAGCATCTATGGTAGATGCATACAAGGTCTCTAGAGATCTTTCTAAAATAAAATTAGATGAATTGTTTTCCGAACTAGAACTACACGAACAAACTAACACCAATATGGTTGAGAAAGGTATTGCTTTCGTTGCAGGTAAAACTGGAAGGACAACGAAGAAGAAGCCTGAACCCGAACCTGAGTCTAACTCTGACTCAGACTCAGAAGAAGAAGATGGAGATCAAACTAAGCTGGTCTGGCTCGCTCGAAGCTACTATAAGGAGCTGAAGAACCGAACCAACAAACGGAAAACCGGCCGAAGAAAGGACGAACCAACTGAACCCACGAACAAGCCTAATGTGACCTGCTACGAGTGCAAGAAAAAGGGCCACTACAAGTCAGAATGCCCTAACCTAAAGGAGACAAAAAGGACGAGAAGAAAGAAGGCACTGCAAGCAACCTGGGACGAATCTTCCTCAGAAGAAGAAGAAGAGACACCCCAGTCCAACCTCCTAGCTCTGACCGCCTCAGAAGAAGTCGGAACCGAATCAGAAACAGAACAAGAGGACGGCGAGCTAACCTTCACAGAAGACGGAGAAATTAAGGTAACTGGTTTTAATAGATTGCAATTAAGTGAATTAATTTCATTTCTTTCTCGAGATGTGGCAAAAGCCAAACTCCGAGTCGAAACCCTCCGACAGGAAGTAAAACTCCTGAAAGAGGGAGCTGACTCTAAACCCTTAACCGAGAAGGTTCAGGAAGGAACTCCTACTCAAGTTGAAAAACTTGAAAAGGAAAACTCCTCCCTGAAAACTCAGGTTAAGGATCTTAGATCAGCATTAGAACGATTTACATCTGGTTCCAAGGGTCTTGACATGATCCTTGGAAAACAGAAATCAGTTCTAAATCGATCCGGATTGGGCTATAGAACCAAATCTCGGCAAAGATCATACCTTGCTGTACTGAATCAGTCCAGAGGTAAAATTCAGGCATGGGTACCTAAACTATGCCTGAACAAACCGACTGGATCAAATCAGTATTGGATCCCCAAGGACAAGATTCACATCTTGCCTAACCATCACCGTGGCTTTAGTCCAGGGGGAGCCAAACTGAAAACTATATTCATTATTAGATAAATTTTTTTTTGCAATATGATTGTTTGCCTGTTTATTTAATTTCTGCAATTTACCATGCTTAGACTTAGGCTAGTTTAAGGACCAAACAAACTTAACTGAAACTTGAAAACATAGTATTGGGTGGAGGTGAGATGATAGTACGTTGGGGAAACCAATTCTAATAAGATCAAGTTTACTTGGTCTCTTTAGACTGGTGAAACCAGCCAAAGCTACCGATCCAAAATCCAAACTAGTTAGACCAGAAATTTTTCAAAGAATAATTTTGAAAATGAAATTTCATTAAAAGGCTTTGTCAAGGAAAGGGTGGATGATCCCATAAGGCTTCGGCCAAAGAAGGCCTAGTGCCTCGCCAAGACTGGATGCCAATTTTTGAAATTCAAATTCAAATTAATTTTTGTCAAATTCGAATCTAACACAAAATTTCAGTTATTTGTAGATTTAAACATTTTTGTTAAAATTAATTGTTTTCAAAATTAATTAAGTTTTTAAAATTTAATTGTTTTCAAAATTAATCAAACTTTTCAAAATAACTTTTAACCATCAAAACCTGTCTCACGAAAGCCATAAGGCTAACGTGATTGAAAACCCTAGACTGGGTGAGACAGCAGGATTAAGACTAAAATGGAAATTCTTTTACCTATAGGATGAGATAATCTTGTATTTATCAAACCATGGTCAAACCATGATTAATATAGTCAAACCACGGTCAAAGCAGTCAAACTAGAGTCAAAACAGTCAAAACAATTCCAACCATGGTCAAACCAATTAATCCATGGTCAAGATGATGACTAGACAAAAATTTGTCTTTACCAACCCTATTCCGGGCGCCCGGAACCACGCGGGCGCCCCCTACCCCACCTTTTCTTACTCCCTAGGCAAAAAGCTGATTTTGCTTTTGACCAGGGCGCCCGAAACCACGCGGGCGCCCCCATCAACTCCAACGCAGCAAAAGCTGCAAAGCGCTCTGTTGAGGGCGCCCGGGCTGTCCCGGGCACCCCCAGCAGCCAAAAGCTACTGCCTTTGGCAGCAGTTGCTGACCAGAGCGCACGGAAGCTCCCGGGCGCCCCCATGGGTTTGCCTATATAAAGCACCCGAATTCTCCTTCTCCTCCACACCAAAATCAACCCTTTCTCTTCAAGAAGACCTTGCAAGTCCTCTTCCTCAACTATGCCTCCCCGAGCCGTCCGGTATGATTGTTATTATTGTTATTGCATTTAAATTTATTTTATTATGCAATATCTTTATTCTTCCTTTAATTTCCTTAACTTAGAAGACGCCGACCAAACCCGGCCAACCCCGGTGTCGAACCTAGTCCGGACCCTAGATTTCCTAACCTAGAGTTATGTAATAGGTTTGCACAAACAATCTACAAGCCTATTAAAACGAGTTATCTCAATAGGCACTTTTTTACCCAATCATGCCCTGTCGCCATGAACATCATCAACTTCTATCAACTGGACAATCTCGTCTTCTGCACGCATACCATTAATGAATCTTTATGCGCAGAATTTTACAATAATATAATTCGACAAGATAATCTTATGTTTCAAACCACTGTCCAAGGAATTCCTTTAACTATAACCCCGACTTTGTTGAACCGTTACCTAGGACTGCGACCCTCTCAGTCGACATTCTGCTGTTATCCTCCTAGGAACCCCCCATTTGATCCTCCCTACTCAGAGATTACCATAGATACCATTCACTCCTATTTCTTTAGGGCAGACCTCCCAGCAAATAGACGCTTCCAAGCTGTTGAACTTCAGGCCCAGAACTATGCCTTGTATAGAGTTCTGGTCCGCTGTATCCTACCACTTTCCACCAGAGACCTAGGGACTATGCGACCCTTTCATGCTTTCCTTCTTTATGCCCTAGTCCATCACCTTGACATAGACATTGGACTCCATATGTTTCATACCATTCTGCATGCGTCCAGTGTCACGACTCAGGGACGAGTACGCACACCATATTGCCACATCATCACATCTCTCCTTCATCACCACGGTCGTGACATTACCGTTGGTGAAATTACCGCTATGACCGACTTTGACGAAATAGGATTTAGGAACTTTTCGTTAGCGGGTCTAGAGGTGTCAGCCACCGGGGTTCTTAGTTGGAGACGACAGCAGGCCGGAGCACCAGTCGACTCAGACGAGGAGGTCGAAGTCGACATTGGAGACGTAGCTGCAGCAGCCCGAGCACACATCGACGAGCCCGCTCCACCGACACTCTACGAGAGAGTGACCCGTATGGAAACACAGATCCAAAGCCTCCGAGAGGAAATCGAAGCCAATCATGCCGAAGACTTGGAGACAAATCGGGGCTACTACACCGAGTATATGAGCGCCCTTAGAGCTGAGCGGGAGGCCAGAGATGCACAGTATCTAGAGATGATGGCACGATTTGATGCATGGCAGCCTGGCCCGTCTGATCATCCCGGTCCCTCATCTTAGATCTGATTGCATTGTACTATTAGCTATCTGACTGCCCCTACTCAGTAGGGTTGACTTGTGTTTGACTATATGACTGTGTTGAACCTTAAGTACCTGCTTTATTTTATGTTGAGCAGCTTATGATTATTGTGCTCTGTAGAATAGATTTTTTTCTGATTTAAAATTTTTTTTAAAAAATAGAATTTGAAAAACTGTTTTACTTAATTTCAAAATCAGTTTTCATTTTCGACTTAGTTTTATTTTTAAAACTACCCCTTCAAAAACTAGGGTTTTTCAAAAATGGACTTAGCCTAGGCCCTAACCCTAGAACTGCATGCACCTATAGACTTAGAAGCCAGCATCTCACAAGCACCTTAGGGTACTTTTGATTGATAACCTAGAAAGGGTTGAGATGCTTAGGTCTTTGCCTTAATTCAAGATGCTTTAAGTCAGTGCATCTGCAGTAATTGGGGCACTAAATACAACTTATACAGCAATCAAGTTAAGTGTCAAGTTTAGAAAATCTAACTTGAACAGAAACACTTAACTTGACTAACCCTAGTAAAAACTACTGTTTATAACAGTTAGTAAGTAGCTAATTGGGTTAGACAGGTCCCTACAAAGAAAATTGATTGATTTAGTTGAGTCTAATTATGATTTGGTTCAGTACAGCAAAATCTTACTTATTTCCATTATTTCTGCTATATTCATTTGTTTTGATATATGGCAAAGGGGGAGAGATAGGAAAGGAGAGAGTAAAATTAATTTTCTTTAAAAAAATTTCAAAATTTAATTTTTTTAACTCCATCCTTTATTCAAAAAGTATTCAAAAGTTTTTCTTTATTCAAAACTTTTTTGAAAAATACTTAAGCTTTCAAAACGTTGCTAAGTATTCAAGTCTTTCAAAATTCTTACTTAAGCCTTTCAAAATTTTGCTAAGTACTCTAGCCAAATTTTATAACTTAAGCTTGTCAAAAGTTTTAAACCTTTATAAAGTACCTTAAGCTTAAGTTTCTCAAAACTGGTTAAGTGCAATGTTATTAAGTACTTAAGTTTTCCAAAAGTACTGTATTAAGTTTTCAAAATTATTAAGTACTTAAGTTTTTTTCTCATCCTACTAAAGTACTTAAGCTAACACTTTCAAAACCTTTGAGTACCTTGAAATTTAAAGCCTCAAACTTGTTAAGTACTCAAAAATCGTGTTTCAAAAAAATCTTCCGATATACTTTTTAAGATTCCTAAGTACCTAGAACTTAAGTTTTCAAGTACAAATAAAGTTCTTTTAAACCCCATGAATTTTTGAAAAATCTAGGGGGAGATTCCTTCCAGGGGGAGGGAACAAAAGTTAAAACTTTTTCATGTTTTGCTTAAACTTAACTTTTTGAACTAGGGTTGCCATAAATCAAAAAGGGGGAGATTGTTGGTGCAGAATGCACCAAAGTCAAACCTATGTTTTGATAATGGCAACAGAGGTCAAAAGTTAAGTCTTACTTGTGTTTCTAACAAGTTACTCTAGTGTGCAGAGATAAAGTCCTAGCGAAGGAAAGCTAGGCAACTGGCGAAGGACTACCAGTAGCAAAGTCCTAGCGAAGGAAAGCTAGGCAACTGGCGAAGGACTGCCAGTAGCAAAGCCCTAGCGAAGGACTGCTAGGCAACTGGCGAAGGACTGCCAGTATCAAAGCCCTAGCGAAGGACTGCTAGGCAACTGGCGAAGGACTGCCAGTATCCAAGACCTGACGAAGGACCGTCAGGCAAAAGTCCAACCAAAGGAGCGGTTGGCATCAGGTAAATTCTCCCGAGAGGAGTAGGTGAGGACGCGTTCCCCGTCGAGGGAACAGTAGGCGTCGGTTCGACCTAGGGCTCCATTTTGGAGACCAAAGTCAGAACCAAGACAGCTAAGGCTGTATAAAAGAATAATATAATTGCTATTTGGACTAACCCTGGATGCAGGATCGAAGGACTGAGTATCTGCAGCTCAGAGAGCCTCAAAGGAGTGAGGCAGAAGCTGAGCAGGGCGCCCCGGATGATCCGGGCGCCCCCAAGGTCAACCCAAATCTGCAAGAAGTGAAAACACACCTCAAAGCGCCTCGACAGCTAGATTCGGGGTGCCCCGGATGCTCCGGGCGCCCCGCCTGTTCCGGGCGCCCCGCCTGTCGCGGGCGCCCCCACTGCCAACTGCCGAAGCGCGCCCTTGCGAAGCCGAGAAGATAAAGCTTTGACCGGTCAATGCGGGCGCCCCGAGCGCTCCAGGCGCCCCGGTCAAAGCGGATCCAGAGGATCAGACGCGACCGAGAGCTCTGCGGATCAGAGGCCACGTGGGGGGCGCCCCCAACGTTTCGGGCGCCCCTAGGCCCTATATAAAGGGCCCTCGACCCCAGGCTTCATACAACTGTTCACTCAACGCCTCAAAGCTCTTCTACGCTCGTGCCTTGCTCCGGACACTCTCCAACTCGAGCCGACGACGTCCCGCTGCTCCAAAAAAGCTGATCTACTCCGGACGTCGATAAAGAAGAGTGTTCTTTTTATTTACTGCACTTATCTTTGTAATTAAATTCTGTAAACCATTTTGTGCCTATATAGAATTGCCCAAAGTAAACGGTCAACGACCGTGGGCCTTGGAGTAGGAGTCGACACAGGCTCCGAACCAAGTAAATCGACTGTGTCTCTGTCTTGTTTTTTAATTTCCGTTGCGTACCTACTCTTACTCAAATCCGAAAGTTTTCCGATATTCACCCCCCCCCTCTATCGGTTTACTCGATCCAACAGTAAGAAGGGAAAAGGTCTCTTATGGTGATGGTTAGGATAATGATGAACTGTTCCGAGTTGCCGGATTCGTTCTAAGGGATATGCTCTGGAAATGGTAGTGTGCATACTTGATACCATCTGGGCCAGTTCTCTCTACTCCCATAGAAATGTGGACTGGGCGAAAGCCTAGTCTAAGACATGTTCAGATTGGGGGTATTTCATCATATGTGCTGAAGGGAAATACTGTGGGGACCAGTGTCGTCGATAGATGGGGGGTGAATATCGACTTGTAAAAATTTCTTCAAAAAGTGTGTCGTAAACTTTCGATCATTCGTTCTATTTAGAGTTAGTAGCACAGCGGAAAAATAGACAGAACAAAAAAACAATC
The DNA here is from genome assembly GCA_024364735.1 of Boesenbergia rotunda. Lineage (NCBI taxonomy): Eukaryota > Viridiplantae > Streptophyta > Magnoliopsida > Zingiberales > Zingiberaceae > Boesenbergia > Boesenbergia rotunda. The sequence continues at coordinate 223,897 of JAGFNQ010005382.1, read as the reverse complement.
GACAGAGTGCACACGGGATTTTACTTGGTTCCGAACCCCCCCCCAGGATCAGTACGTCCAAGGCCTAAGCACGGGAAACGTCCGTCCACTAATGGTCTCCTTTCCAGACATTCTGGAGGCGGAGAAACCCGTCTTACAATGCACAATTTACTATCAAAAATATTATGGAAATTAAATGCGGAAAGTAAATCAAACCAAACAAAGAATCGACGATCCCGACCAATCTGGAACTCCGAAGTGTCGCGCACTTCCTCCTGGAGCCTCCTTCGTCACAGGGCTTCGTCTCTAGCACTTTTCTTTCACTCGGAATGCTTAGAATGATCTCGGAATTGGTGTTCTAAGTTGAAGGGTCGAATCCCTTTATATTGCTTCTTAACGGGAGCCCTAGAGCCTTTGGGGCACCCTATAGACGGTCAAAAATCTATCCAAATCGTGAACTTTGCGAAGCTGATAAAAGTTGTCATATTGGGCGCCTGTGTTAAAGGGGCCGCCTAATTCATTCAGGCGCCTAACTTGATGGGGCCGCATGGCTTCTTAGGAGTGCTTGTATCAATGGGGGCGCCCAAGAAGCTGTGTTTCAGCCTCTTATGTGTTTGTTTGCCTGCCTTGCCTCCAATTCTAGGTACCTGCAAAATACACAAACACAAGACAAACAAATATATATCCTTAGCCTTAATGATTGGTTCTAACTTTGGGTTTTCCACGAAACCCTAGGTCGAACCAACGCCTATGTTCCCATCCCGGGGAACGTGCCTTTCACCTACTCTTAGGAGAAGGTTGCCACCCGGCCCATCTGGTTGGACTTTTGTCCAGCTTCACTCACTAGGACTTTTGCCCAATCTTATGACCAGGACTTCGTGCCCAGTCCATGACCAGGACTTATTACCCAACTTCACTCACCAGGACTTCGTGCCCAGTCTACGACCAGGACTTATTGCCCAACCCTATGTCAGGACTTTGGTGCCCAGCCCTCGGCCAGGACTTATTGCCCAATTCCTCGAATCAGGACTTCGTGCCCAACCCTCAGTCAGGTCTTTGGTGCCCAACCCTCGGCCAGGACTTAGTGCCTAATTCTTCGAACCAGGACTTATTGCCTAGGTTAACTAGGACTTTCCTTCACTTTTGTACTATTTTCTTGACTACCCTTCTCTTGTTCAATGTATCACTAACTTAAGCATATTGATAAACATTGAAACACTTGAGGAGGACATTACTGATGCATCTTGCACCAACAATCTCTCCCTTTTTGATGTTTGACAATATCTTAAGTTAGATTGGATTAAAGGGCTAAGTTATAATCCTTGGGATAAAATGGAAAAAATTTGATCCTTTGAAAAAACATTTTGATTTACATTTGGATCCTAGGAAAACAAATTTTGATTCAAACTTTGATCCTTCGGGACAAAATTTCTAACTTCAGCTCTGTATCCTTTGGGAGAAAAAAAATTTCTAACTTAAGCTTACTCTCCCCCCTTGTCATACATCAAAAAATGACAAAAACAACCTTGCACTAACAATGAAAATTTAAAAAAAAATTCTTTGCCTTTCGAAAGTACTTAGTATAATTTTTTTTGAAAGCATATCATTTTTAATAATACAATTTTTGTAACTCTTCCCGTTTGTTTAAAAAAAAACTAAGTACTAGTTAAAAAAACTAAGTGCTTAAATTGCACCATAAAAAATTATACTTTGAAAAGTATTGTGCATTTTGGAAAAATATTTTGAACTTAGAAAATTTTGCACTTAGAAAAATATTGCCTTAGAAAAACTTTCCATTTTGAAAAGATTTTTGAAAATGCACTCAAAAAAGATTTTCACAAAAAAAAATTATGCACTTTAGAAAATATTTTCACTTAGAGAAATATAGTGCATTTAGAAGAATACTTTAAAAAATATTGTGCAAAAACTTGTACTTTGAAAGATATTTTACACTTAGTACTTTGAAAAATACTGGAAAAAAAATTATTCTTTGAAAAGCTTGCACTTAACAAATATTTTTTTTTACAAACAAGATATTGTACTTTGTATTTTGAAAAATATTATGCACTTCTGAAAAAATATTAGTATTTTTGAAACATATTTGTACTTTGAAAAATATTAGTATTTTGAAACATATTATTTTACTTAACTTGGTTTCTTTTCCAATCTGATACAATCCTAGGAAAACTTATTAACTACGAGGACATTTCCCTAAGTGTCTTGAAAATTCTCCAAACTAATGTAAATATTATTTTCAAAATGATTTTAAAAAAAATAAGTTTTTGAAAGTGATAGTATAATAAAAAATGATTTAAAATGAGAGTATTTTGAAAGCGAAAATGCTTATGTTTTCAAAAGGATTTTGAAAATACAGTGTATGAAAACATATTATTTTGAAATGATCAATAATTCTTTTAATTTGACCTCCCCCTAAACTTGACACAACCCTTGGAAGCTTGTTGACTACAAGAAATCTTCCTCTGAGTCTTTAGGGTTTAATTCAGATCAAAGGAATTATCTAATAATTTCAAAAAAATAATTGTCAGAAATAATTTCTTTAGATTTAGACTCCCCCTAAATTTGACACATCCTAGGAGTCCTTGTAGATCATAAAGTAGACTTTCTCTGTGTCTTTAGGGTTTATCAAAATCAAAAGAAAAATAAGCACAATTCTTAAAATGCATTTTGAAATATTAACATTTCGAAGGATAAAAATGAGTATTTGAAAGACATATTTTGAAATGATAGAAATTTGTAAAGCATAGTTTTCGAAGAACATTTTGAAGTGATAGTAATTTTTAAAGCATAGTTTTCGAAAGATCAAAAAAATCACTTTTAAAAACACTTCCCTGTATCCGACACTGTCTGACTCTATCTAAGTACCTTAAGGGACTTTAGTGTTGACCTAAAATGCTTGCATCTAATTGTGTAGGTCAAACAAATTTTTGAAAAAGATATAATTTTGAAAATGTATAATATATAAGCACTCAGACAAGCATGAAATCCATAAAAATATTATTATGTTAAAAATTATTTTAAAAATAGATTTTTATGAAAATATGCTAAGAATTTTGGAAAACATTTTTGAAAAGTATTTTTTAATTTATTAGTCCTTAACATCTCACCCATTCTAAATGTCTCAGTATAAGCAAGCATGGTTACCTTATGGGTGTATTGTAAGATGCTTGAATAATTTTCTTTGAATTAATTTAGAATTCAATATTAAAACTTGAGTTAGATTCAAATTTATCAAATAGTAAATTGAATTTGAGTTTCGATAATTGGCTTCCAGGTCTTGGCGAGGCATAGAGGCCTTCTTTGGTCTTAGCCTTATTGGAGCAACAACTCTTTCCTTGACAAAGCCTTTTACCGAAAGTTCATTTTCAAATTACTTATTGAAAATTTTGATCTAACTAGCTTAGGTTTTGAATCGGTAGCTTCGGCTAGTTCCACCAGACTAAACAGACCAAGTAGGGTACGTCTTACCTTACTTAACCTTATTAGAAGGGCTTCCCTAACGTACTATCATCTCACCTCCACCTAATACTATGTTGTTCAAGTTTCAAGTCTTTTTCCTATCTAACCATTCTAAATCATGCATAAAATTAAACATAAATGACATGACAGATATATAAAAAAAATAGCAAATGCATGAGCATGGCATTTATGCATGATTCAATTAAGTCAAAGCATTTTAATTAAGTTTCTAATAATGTATCAAATTCCTGATTTGATACATATCGTGTGAACCCATGAATATGCCAACCCACTTTAACATATTTGATTTTATTAAATTTGAGTTTAAGTTATTAAGATTTTAATTTGAGTTTAAGTTATTTTGGAGTTAAATTAATTAAAAATTAATTGAAGTTAAATTAATTAAGAACTAGTTGGAGTTAAATTAATTAAGAATTAATTGAAGTTAAATTAATTAAGAATTAATTGGAGTTAAATTAATTAAGAATTAATTGGAGTTAAATTAATTAAGAATTAATTAATTAAGAATTAATTGAAGTTAAATTAATTAAGAATTAATTAAGGTTGTTAAGATTTAATTTAATTTTAGTTTCAAAATTTCTGGGTTAATTAATAGTTGTGGGTTTAATTACATCATTTTTATTATTTCAAAAATGTTTGACTTATCTACTATTTCTTCTTCATTTAATTTTTCAAGCTTTTCTAACACTTCTGCTTTGTTTGAATTTTTGTTGATTTATTAACTGTAGCCTTGATTCTAGAAAATTTATCTTCCTCCTCATCCTCATCATCAAGGTCATATTCTCCTATATCTTCATAGTAAGTAGAGTAATTTTCAGGGTTGTTAATTAATGTTTTATAATTATCATCAAGATTATCCAAGAAATTAATAATTAAATCATCATCTAAGAGGGTTTTATCTTCACTATCCTCAGAAATATCAGAGTTAATAATGATTTCATCCTTATCCTCAAAACTGTCTTTAATATCCTCAGAATAATCTTTGATATCCTCAAAATTATTTTTAATATCCTCAGAAATATCAACAAGATTATCCTTAGAATTATCAACAATATTATCCTTAGAATTATCAACAATAATATTATTAGAATTATCAGATAAAATATTAGAATTAATTCTAAAAACTATTGTATTGATATTAAAGATTAAGGCATTAATTTCTGACATTTTATTGTTGTCTATATTTGGTAATTGGTTATGCAATATATTAACTTGACTATGCAAAAAGTCTAATTTATCAGAATAATTATCTAACCTATCTAAATTATCAACATCGTATGATTGTGCAAGAATTTGAAAATTCTTACAAACATAAACTTTTCGTACCTTGGTCGGACACTGATTCTTGTAGTGTCCATGCTTTTGACATTTGAAGCACTTGATATGACTCTTGTCCCTCCGGACTCCAGGCGCTAGTACCTCCTTTGTTACCGACGGTGAAGATCGAGTCTTATGAGTAGGACACTGATTTTAGGACACTGATTTTTATAGTGTCCTCTCTCCATATACTTGAAACATATAATATGAAATTTGAAATTGACCATAATTAAGAAAAATACTTGATTCACCCCTGGGCTTCCCCTCAACTCCTAGCATCTTTGCTCCGTCGGTTGTTAGTCCGGTGAAGAGCTACCAGGCTCTGATACCATTTGTGGGGACCGATGTCGTCGATAGAGGGGGGGTGAATATCAACTTGTAAAAATTTCTTCGGAAAGTGTGCCGTAAACTTTCGATCGTTCGTTCTATTCAGAGTTAGTAGCACAGCGGAAAAATAGACAGAACAAAAAAATAATCGACAGAGTGCACACGGGATTTTACTTGGTTCCCAACCCCCAAGGTCAGTACGTCCAAGGCCTAAGCACGGGAAACGCCCGTCCACTATGTTGGGACCGGGTGTATGTCGACAAGGATACGAGTTCGTAAAATTTAAAATTTTTACGTGCAGCGGAAGAGTTTGCATAAAATAATTTCCTAAATTATTTTAACTTCGTATCTAGCATGCAATCTTATGGTGTGTTGACATAATCATAAAATAAAACATTGCGGAATAGTAAACAAATTTACCAAGTACCTCTCGTAACTCGAAGTAAGGGACGAGATCCAACCGTAGCGTCCCTTGGAAGCTCCGCCTCTATTCGCGTCCACGCCGAGTTCTCTTCGGGATGACTTCACAAAGTCACGAGTTTTGCGCCGACGAGAACTACTAGATTCTCGGAAGGCACAACTAGAAGGATCAAGAGAAGAGTTAGAAACTAACCAACAAGAAGTAACGGAATCGAATTCCGAGAGGAGAGGAGTCGCTATCCGCTTCTTCTTCTTCTTGTTGTGGTTCTTCTTCTTCGTATAGCTCACGGCAACTTCTCTTGGAGTTGATAGGGTGCGCCGGCCCTAGCAACCAAAAGGGGAGCCGACCCTAACTCAATGAAGGGCGCCGGCCCTAGGCAAGAGAAGGAGAGGGATAGGAGAAGATTAAGAGAGAGAGAGGGAGAGCTCTATCATTAGATGATTAGTTCGGAATTAAGGGCTAGCCTTTGGTTCCTTTATATAGTAGCAACTCTTTGCTAAGTCTCCCTCTAAACGGAATTAGTTATAAGAAATTTATCCTATAAATTTTCTTAACTAATTATTCCGTTTAAACCAAGTCTTTATTATAAACTAATTTATAATAAAAACTAATTCTTCTTCTCTTTAAATTATGGAATAAATTTTATAAGAAATTTATAAACTTTCTTATTATGGATAAATCAATTCATAATTAATTTTATAAAATTAAAATAAACCAATTCATGGATTATTTTAATCTTCCATAAAAGAATAAATTTCTATAAATTTTATTTATATAAATTTCTTTATACAAATTTATTTATCCATAATTTATAAAATAAATCGCGCTAGATTTATTTTATTAATTAAACCAAAATAAACTTGGTTTATTCTCCTTTATTGGCCGGCCACCCAAAGAGGGTTAACACCCTCTTTGGCCGGCCCAAACCGACCCGAACCGTCGCGAATTAAACTCATTTAATTCGCCCAAAAAGCCTTCAAAAGACTTAGCCATTTTTAGCTTCCATTGCGCCTCTGACCAACTCAGATTCGACTTATTTCTCTTGATCGGAAAATCCAATTTTCAACTCGTTTTAAATCCCTCGGATTACTCGTATTGCGTGTGACTAAATAGGCTTTCGATTTATGTTGGCCGTCTATAATTAACCCATTAATTATAGATCGATCATGAGTGGCACCTAGTAGTACATCATGATCCCCAATTAATCGAAAGATCAACGGTTTGACCCCAGAAGAAATTATTCTGAAACCCTTCAGCAGCTCTAATGAATCGTGCCTCATTCCCTTCACCACCTTATACCCACTTGGTTCAGGACACGGTCTATGGTGTCAGTCCCCACTAGGCTGACTACGTCACACCTAGCCCAAGTAGTGTCTTTCTCGTCCTTTGGATTTCTAATTACTCTCATGTATTTAAGAGACTCGCACTCTTAACATGATCTGCTCTGGCCAGAGGCTTTGAGTAACAATCCGACGATAGGCCTGGGTATACATCTCCTCGCAAGGAGTGGTGAATCCTTTGTAGGCTGTTCAAACATCTTCGGGCACTTCGGCTTATACCCGATCATCCTGGGTCCACACCTCCTTGGAGATGCTTGCTTAAGATGCCAAAGTATAAGTCTCCATGACCAAGATGACTTGAACACCGCAAGTCAAAGGAACATCGCACTTAAGCCGCAGTAAGATCTTCATTGACATATCTACATGTAGATTCCCATATGAAGTCTTACAGCTAGTCAGTCCAATGAACTAGTTCCCTTAACTAGCATCCATGTTTATCTCCGGACATCCCAATGTCACCAGCTAGTGAGAATCAGCTGATTAGAGAATAACCCATGCTAGTCTCAACAGAATTGATAGTGTCCGTTTTTATCAATTCATCGACTAGGGATAATTTCAATTCTTCACAATTGCACATTAGAGATAATCACTAGTTGTGATCCCATCACAAATTCTCTTATGCTGTGAGTTGTATTGCGGACATTCAGTAGATGAGTTCAAGATCCCAATCAAATACACAAAACATGTATACTCAAATAGTGAATTATCATTTATTAAAATAAATGTTTACATCATAAGGCGATTGCCTTAGGACACTTCTCTCATATCACTAACACACTAATGGTCTCCTTTCCAGACATTCCTGAGGAGGAGAAACCCATCTTACAGTGCACAATTTACAATCAAAAATACTAGGGAAATTAAATGCGGAAAGTAAATCAAACCAAACAAAGAATGGGCGATCCCTGTCGATCTAGAACTCCGAAGTGTCGTGCACTTCTTCCTGGAGCTTCCTTGGTCGCAGGGCTTCGTCTCTAGCACTTTTCATTCGCTCGGAATGCTTAGAATGATCTCGGAATTGATGTTTTGAGTTGAGGGGTCGAACCCCTTTATATAGCTTCTTAACGAGCGCCCTAAAGCCTTTAGGGCGCCCTATAGGCGGTCAAAAATCCATCCAAATCGCGAACTTCGTGAACCTGATAAAACCTGCCTTATTGAGCGCCTGTGTTGAAGGGGGTGCTTGATTCATTCAAGCACCTAACTTGATGGGGGCGCCTATATCAATGTGGGTGCCCAACAAGCTGTGTTTCAGACTCTTTTGTGTTTGTTTACCTGCCTTGTCTCCAATTCTAGGTACTTGCAAAATACACAAACACAAGATAAACAAATATATATCCTTAGCCTTAAAGATTGATTCTGACTTTGGGTTTCCCGCGAAACCCTAGGTTGAACCAACGCCTATGTTCCCATCCCGGGGAACGCACCTTTCGCCTACTCCTCTTAGGAGAAGATTGCCACTCGGCCCATCCGGTTGGACTTTTGCCCAGCTTCACTCACCAGGACATTTGCCAAATCTTACGACCAGGATTTCATGCCCAGTCCACGACCAGGACTTATTGCCCAGCTTCACTCACCAGGACTTCGTTCCCAGTCTATGACCAGGACTTATTGCCCAACCCTATATCAGGACTTCGGTACCCAGCCCTCGGCCAGGACTTATTGCCCAATTCCTCGAATTAGGACTTCGTGCCCAACCCTCAGTCAGGTTTTCGGTGCCCAGCCCTCGGCCAGGACTTAGTGCCTAATTCTTCGAACTAGGACTTATTGCCTAATTCTTTGAACCAGGACTTATTGCCTAGGTTAAGTAGGACTTTCTTTGACTTTTGTACTATTTTCTTTACTACCCTTCTCTTGTTCAATGTATCACTAACTTAAGCATATTGTTAAACATTGAAACACTCGAGGAGGACATTACTGATGCATCTCGCACCAACAGATACTGATGAATTGGAATCTAGTGCTAAGTACGTTTGTTCGTAGGCTATCCTAGAGGAACGAAAAGTAGTTCAATAGTTCTGAGGATCAGAGGGTATTCGTTGGTATGAATGCCTGATTCTTAGAAAAGGACTACGAACCCATGAGCAGAATTATTTTTGAGTAACTAAGAAGCGACATTCTGACCTCAGTGCCAACTGTACGAGAGGGTATACCACAAGTCACTGCACCGCGTGTCACAGAAGATACACAGGTGGTGCCTCATCGTGGTGAGAGGGTTGTTAGTCAACCTAAAGGATTCATGTTCTTGGGAGAGTCTATGGACTTAGTCCCTAGTAACCATGAATCAAGATCCCTAGACATATGACAAGGAACATCCACTTTGAAGAGATAATCCAGTCATGTGGATTTGTTCAAAGGATGGATAAGATTTATGTATGTGACAGAAACGTAGTGGTATTCTTGTACTATACGTAGATAATATTTTGTTGGTTGGCAACAATGACAGAGTATTATCAGACGTAAGGATATAGTTGTCCAAGCAGTTTGATATAAAGGACTTGAGAAAAGCAGGACACATCCTTGGGGATCAAAGTTCTAAGGGATCACCAGAGAAGGATGTTGTGCTTATCTCAAGCTTCATAAAAGACACTGTCCTAGCTCGTTTTAGCTCCAAGGAAGGTTTTGTACTTTTCAGCAATTGAGCTACTCTATCTAAGGTGATGTGTTTTAGAACATCTAAAGAGATTGAGGAGGTGAAGGCTGTTCCTTACGCATCGGCTGTAGGAAGCCTCATGTATGCCATAAACGAGATCAGATATCTGCTTTGCCATGGGCATGGTTAGCAGATATCAGAATAACCCAGGTCAAGGAAATTGGATTGCGGTAAAAGCATATATTAGTGCCTAAGAAGGACTAGCGATTATAAGCTGGTTTACTGGGCAGACCAATCTCCTGTGGGTTATACGGATACATAATTCCAATCAGATAGGGGCAAATATAAGTATTCCTCAGGGTTTTGTGTTTACTTTAGGAGGTGGAATCATAGTTTGGGGAGTGTTGCGCAGCTGCTGTATGGCAGACTTCGCCATGGAAGATGAGTATTTGGCAGCCTCTGAGGCGGCAAAGAAAGCTACATGGTTCAGGAACCTCAAAATGGATTTAGAAGTGATTCCTAGTTTGCCCAGAGTTATCACATTTTTTTTGTGATAAAAATGGTGCAGTTGCAAACTCGAAGGAATCACGAGTCCATAAGGCGAGTAAACACATAGAGCGTAAGTACCACCAAGGAGAGGAAAGGGTTGTTGTTGCCAAGATTACGTCAGAGGACTATTAGGACCAGGTGCATGTTGACATGGATGCAGGTTCGTAATTTCAAAATTAATTACGTGCAGCTGAAGGTTTAGCATAAATAATTTCTCTAAATCATTTAACCACACATCTAAGCATGCATTTTATCTTGTGTAGACATGATCATATATTTGAAATTTTGCAGAAACATTAACTAATTTACATATTACCTCGCGTAACTCGAAGGAAGGGACGAGATCCAACCGTAAGCGCCCCATGGAAGCTCCGCCTCTATTCGCGTCCACGCCGAGTATCTTCGGGATGACTTCGCAAAGCCACGAGTTTCGTGTTCTCGAGAACTACTAGATTCTCCGAGAATGCGATGAGAAAAACCAAGAGAGAAGTCGGAAGACTAACCACAAAAGGATGGTCGGAATAAAAATTCCAGCGAAGCAAAAGAAGAGGCTTGCGGCAAAAGGATACTTGCGGCAAACTCTAATTCCGGCAGCACTTCTTCCGGCCAAGAGATGGCCAGAGCTTCCTTCTCCAGTAGCAGATGGTGGTCGACAGGGAAAGGGCAGGGGCGGCCGGCTGGTGCTCCTTCTTGGGGCTGGTTGGCGCACGGCAAGAAGGGGAGAAGAGAAGGAGAGAAAGAGAGGGAGAGAGCCTATGCCTTCATCTTTTCGATTATCACCCAAGACTTGCCTTGGATACTTTATATAGTGGTCTCTCAACCATCAAGCCTCTCAAATATGGAATAACTTATTCCATCATGCCAAGTTTGATTTTATATCATGGTTAAAACCATATTTTAATTCATGATAAAAAAAATCAATCAAGTCTCTTCTCTCCTATGGAATAAATTTCCTTATCATGGTAAATCAATCCATGATTGATTTTATAAAATAAACCAATCCATGGTTCATTTTAATTTCCATGAAAAATAAACCAAACCTTGGTTTATTATATAAAAATTTATATCATCCATAATTTTATAAAACAAATCACACTTGGTTTATTTTATAAATTGAACCAAAAACTTGGTTCTCTCCCTTTGTTGTGGCCGACCAAGCAAAGAGGATGGAGGCCCTCTTTGGCCGGCCCATCCAAGCCACGCCCCAATGAATTAAACTTATTTAATTCATCTATTAAGTCTTTAAAAGACTTAGGCATTTTACTCTTCCGATGCGTCTCTGAAAAATTCAGATTCGACTTATTGTTTGGCTCAACCAAACTTAATCTCTCTTGATTGGAAAATCCAATTTTCAACTCGTTTTAAATTCCTCGGATTACTCGTTGTGTGTGTGACTAAATAGGCTTTCGATTTATGTTGGCCGTCTATAATTAATCAATTATAGAACAATCATGAGTGGCACCTAGTAGTACATCATGATCCCCAATTAATCGAAAGATCAACCGTTGACCTCAGAAACAATTCTGAAACCCTTCAGCAGCTATAATGAATCGTGCCCCATTCCCTTCACCATCATATACCCACTTGGTTCAGGACATGGTCTATGTGTGTCAGTCCCCACTAGGCTGACTACGTCACACCTAGCCCAAGTAACATTTTCTCGTCCTACGGATTCTAATTACTCTCATGTATTTAAGAGATTTATACTCTGAACATGTCATGCTCTGGCCAGAGGCTTCGAGTAACAATCCGACGATAGGCCTTGGGTATACATCTCTTCGCAAGGAGTGGTGAATCCTTTGTAGACTGTTCAAACATCTTCGGGCACTTCGGCTTATACCCAATCATCCTGGGTCCACACCTCCTTGGAGACACTTGCTTAAGATGTCAAAGTATAAGTCTCCATTACCAAGATGACTTGAACACCGCAAGTCAAAGGAACATCACACTTAAGCTGCAGTAAGAACTTCACTGACATATCTATATGTAGACTACCATATGAAGTTTTACAGCCAGTCACTCCAATGAACTAGTTCCCTTAACTAGCATTCATGTTTATCTCCAGACATCTCAATGTCACCAGCCAGTGAGAATGAGCTGATTAGAGAATAACCCATGCTTGTCTCGACAGAATTGATAGTGTCCGTATTTTCCAATTCATCGACTAGGGACAATTTCAATACTTCACAATTGCACATGAAGAGATAATCACTAGTTGCGAATTCATCACAAATTCTCTCATGCTATGAATTGTATTGCGGACATTCAGTAAATGAGTTTAAGATCTCAATCAAATACACAAACATGTATACTCAAATAGTGAATATTCATTTATTAGAATAAATGATTACAATCATAAGGCGATTGCCTTAGGACACTTCTCTCATATCACTAACAAACTCCCACTTGGCCTAATGCCAATCGCTACGATACCCAATACCACAGGCTCTAACATGACCCTCAAACTTACTTTGAGGCAAGGCCTTGGTTAAAGGAGCCGCTAAATTCCTTTCAGTGGGAATTTTCTCAATTTGTATATCATTCATACTTATAATATCTCTAATCAGATGATAGCGGCGAAGCACATGTTTGGATCGCTGATGAGACCTTGGTTCCTTTGCTTGTGCAATAGCTCCATTGTTGTCACAGTAAACCGGTATTGCTTCATCAATGGTTGGAACCACACCAAGATCTGAGACAAACTTTTTGATCCAGACTGCTTCCTTTGCTGCTTCCGAAGCTGCAATATATTCCGCTTCCGTGGTAGAATCCGCTATGGTGTCTTGCTTGGAACTCTTCCAACTTATTGCGCCTCCATTCAAAATAAATACGTATCTGGATTGAGATTTGGAGTCATCCTTATCTGTCTGGAAACTGGCATCTGTATACCCACGTATTACCATATCACCTTCTCCATATATTAGGAACACATCCTTAGTGTTTCTTAAGTACTTGAGGATTGTCTTAACAGACGCCCAATGATCCATTCATGGATCAGACTGGTATCTGCTTGTGACGCTCAGAGCATACGATACATCGGGCCTAGTACATAACATAGCATACATGATAGATCCTATCGCGGATGCATAAGAAATCTTATTCATGCAAATCCTCTCGTCTTCTGTGCACGGACACATAGACTTCGAAAGGTTGATCCCATGCCTGATGGGAAGGTAACCTTTCTTGGATTCCAACATGCTAAACCTTTCTAGCACTCGGTCTATATATGTAGACTGCCAAAGACCAAGCAATCATTTTGATCTATCTCTATAGATTCTAATCCCAAGGATATAGGTTGCTTCTCCCGGGTCTTTCATGGAGAAAGTTTTGGACAACCAAATTTTAACTGACTGTAAGAGTGATATATCATTTCCTATAAGTAATATGTCATCGACATATAACACTAAGAATACGACTGCACTCACACTAACCTTCTTGTACACACAAGGTTTGTTAGGATTTTGTGAGAAATCAAACTCTTTGATTGTCACATCAAAATGGATGTTCCAGCTCCTGGATGCTTGTTTTAGTCCATATATGGATCGTCGAAGCTTGCATACTTTGGTTTTATTAACCGATGTGAAACCTTCAGGTTGTATCATGTATACATCCTCAAGCAGGTTTCCATTAAGGAAAGCTGTTTTCACATCCATTTGCCATATCTCATAATCATAATGAGCTGTTATGGCCAGGAGCATCCGAATGGATTTAAGCATAGCTACTGGCGAATAGGTTTTGTCATAATCAATTCCTTGTTTCTGACGATATCCTTTTGCCACTAATCTAGCCTTAAAGGTAACAACATTACCTTCCATGTCGGTTTTCTTCTTGAAAACCCACTTGAACCCTATGGGCTTAATCCCTTCAGGTGGGTTAACCAAGTCCCTTACTTGATTTTTGTACATGGAATCCATTTCCGACTTCATGGCTTCAAGTCATTTATCCCTTTCTGAATTTTTCAGAACATCTTCATAATTGATAGGTTCGTCATCGTTAATGAGTAACACGTCGTTCGATTCACTTATGAGAAATCCGTATCTCTCTAGAATATTGCGTGTCCTATCAAATCTACGAAGAAGTGGTGTTGTTTTAGGTTCAACTGATAGCTCATCATTATGAGTTATTAGTTGTGGGTCTAGACTAGGTGTCTCTGTAATGTCTATTGGAGTTTCTTGAACTTCTTCAAGTTCAATGCTACTCCCACTGTTTTCTTGTAAAAGAAATTCTTTTTCTAGAAATACAGCATGCCTTGAAACAAACACCTTTTGTTCCAAGGGATGATAGAATTGGTAACCTTTCGTTTCCTTAGGGTATCCAATAAATAGACATTTATCAGACTTAGCATCCAATTTGTCTGATACAGTTCGCTTTACATAAGCAAGACAACCCCATATCTTTAGGTGAGATAAATGAGGTTTCTTACTATTCCACGTCTCATATGGAGTAGTAGAGACTACCTTGGTCGGGACTCTGTTTAGTAAGTAAACAGATGTCTTAAGCGCATAGCCCCAAAAGGATTTTGGAAGAGTTGCATGATTCATCATAGATTTAACCATGTCCATCAACGTTCGGTTACGCCTCTCAATACACCATTATGCTGTGGTGTTATGGCAGAGTCCATTGAGACAATATCCCATTGTCCCTAAGATAATCTTGAAACTCTTAACTTAAGTATTCACCACCCCGATCGGATCGAAGTATCTTAATACTTTTGCCAAGCTGTTTCTCTACTTCACGTCTGAACTCTTTGAATTTCTCAGAAGCTTCAGATTTGTGTTTCATTAAGAACACATACCCGAATCGTGAGTGATCATCGATAAAGGTAATGAAGTAGCTATAGCCTCCTTGTACAAGAGTTGACATTGGTCCACATACATCAGAATGTATTAGACCAAGCAATTCTCCCACTGGTTTACCTTTTCCGGAAAAGGGTAATTTGGTCATCTTGCCTTTTAAGCATGATTCGCATGTATTAAATGAACCAGGTTCAAATGATTCCAGAATTCCACATCGGTGTAATTTGGTCATGCGTTTCTTACTTACATGGCCAAGACGACAATGCCACATATAGGAGTCTATTTGATTATCTATTCAAGCACGTTTGTTGCTAACTTCAATATTGAAAACGTCACCGGATAAATCTAACGTGTAGATACCATTGCATAAAGTTCCTGTCCTATAAAGAACACCATTTAAAGTTATGTAACAGCAATTGTTACTAAAAGTTAAATGATAACCCTTTTCATTCAAGAATGATATAGATACAATGTTCTTTATTAACGAAGGAACAAAATAACAATTATCCACTTCTAAGACAAGTCCAGTAGGGAGCTTTAGCAAATATGTTCCGATGGGAATAGCAACAATCTTTGCTCCATTTCCAACTCGCAAATTCGCTTCTCCCTTGACGAGTCTTCTTCTATTCCTTAGCCCTTGTATGTCATTACATATATGTGAGCTACACCCAGTATCAAGTACCCAGGTGTCCGAGGAAATAGAGTGACATTCAATAACGAAGATACCTGAAGAGGATGGGGCATCGGATGCCTTCTTCTTCTTCAAGGACTCAAGATAAACCTTGCAGTTTCTTCGCCAGTGGCCCTCCTTACCGCAGTGATGGCAAGTGCCTTTTGGTGCCTTTTCAATCTTTTTGACCTTTTTCTTCCTTCCTTTATTTTGTTCTTTGGGCTTCCTCTTAGAGCCTTTCTTTGAGGAACCAACTAATAGTACCGTCTTCTGATCCTGCTTTACAGAAGGCTCTACAGTCTTCAGCAGGTTAAGCAACTCAGGAATGGTAGTTTCCAGTTTGTTTATCCGATAGTTCATCACAAACTGTGAGTAACTCTTGGGAAAACAATGCAGAATTAAGTCAATACTNATCAAATAATATATAAGCCAAAAAAAAAAGCATAGCTACTGGCGAATAGGTTTCGTCATAATCAATTCCTTGTTTCTGACGATATCCTTTTGCCACTAATCTAGCCTTAAAGGTAACAACATTACCTTTCATGTCGGTTTTCTTCTTGAAAACCCACTTGAACCCTATGGGCTTAATCCCTTCAGGGGTTAACCAAGTCCCTTACTTGATTTTGTACATGGAATCCATTTCCGACTTCATGGCTTCAAGTCATTTATCCCTTCTGAATTTTCAGAACATCTTCATAATTGATAGGTTCGTCATCGTTAATGAGTAACACGTCGTTCGATTCACTTATGAGAAATCCGTATCTCTCTAGAATATTGCGTGTCCTATCAAATCTACGAAGAAGTGGTGTTGTTTTAGGTTCAACTGATAGCTCATCATTATGAGTTATTAGTTGTGGGTCTAGACTAGGTGTCTCTGTAATGTCTATTGGAGTTTCTTGAACTTCTTCAAGTTCAATGCTACTCCCACTGTTTTCTTGTAAAAGAAATTCTTTTTCTAGAAATACAGCATGCCTTGAAACAAACACCTTTTGTTCCAAGGGATGATAGAATTGGTAACCTTTCGTTTCCTTAGGGTATCCAATAAATAGACATTTATCAGACTTAGCATCCAATTTGTCTGATACAGTTCGCTTTACATAAGCAAGACAACCCCATATCTTTAGGTGAGATAAATGAGGTTTCTTACTATTCCACGTCTCATATGGAGTAGTAGAGACTACCTTGATCGGGACTCTGTTTAGTAAGTAAACAGATGTCTTAAGCGCATAGCCCCAAAAGGATTTTGGAAGAGTTGCATGATTCATCATAGATTTAACCATGTCCATCAACGTTCGGTTACGCCTCTCAAATACACCATTATGCTGTGGTGTTTATGGCAGAGTCCATTGAGACAATATCCCATTGTCCCTAAGATAATCTTGAAACTCTTAACTTAAGTATTCACCACCCCGATCGGATCGAAGTATCTTAATACTTTTGCCAAGCTGTTTCTCTACTTCACGTCTGAACTCTTTGAATTTCTCAGAAGCTTCAGATTTGTGTTTCATTAAGAACACATACCCGAATCGTGAGTGATCATCGATAAAGGTAATGAAGTAGCTATAGCCTCCTTGTACAAGAGTTGACATTGGTCCACATACATCAGAATGTATTAGACCAAGCAATTCTCCCACTGGTTTACCTTTTCCGGAAAAGGGTAATTTGGTCATCTTGCCTTTTAAGCATGATTCGCATGTATTAAATGAACCAGGTTCAAATGATTCCAGAATTCCACATCGGTGTAATTTGGTCATGCGTTTCTTACTTACATGGCCAAGACGACAATGCCACATATAGGAGTCTATTTGATTATCTATTCAAGCACATTTGTTGCTAACTTCAATATTGAAAACGTCACCGGATAAATCTAACGTGTAGATACCATTGCATAAAGTTTCGGTCCCATAAGGAACACCATTTAAAGTTATGTAACAGCAATTGTTACTAAATGTTAAATGATAACCCTTTTCATTCAAGCATGAAATAGATACAATGTTCTTTATTAACGAAGGAACAAAATAACAATTATCCAATTCTAAGACAAGTCCAGTAGGGAGCTTTAGCAAATATGTTCCGATGGCAACAGCAACAATCTTTGCTCCATTTCCAACTCGCAAATTCGCTTCTCCCTTGACGAGTCTTCTTCTATTCCTTAGCCCTTGTATGTCATTACATATATGTGAGCTACACCCTGTATCAAGTACCCAGGTGTCCGAGGAAATAGAGTGACATTCAATAACGAAGATACCTGAAGAGGATGGGGCATCGGATGCTTTCTTCTTCAAGGACTCAAGATAAACCTTGCAGTTTCTTCGCCAGTGGCCCTCCTTACTGCAGTGATGGCAAGTGCCTTTTGGTGCCTTTTCAATCTTTTTGGCCTTTTTCTTCCTTCCTTTATTTTGTTCTTTGGGCTTCCTCTTAGAGCCTTTCTTTGAGGAACCAACTAACAGTACCGTCTTCTGATCCTGCTTTACAGAAGGCTCTACAGTCTTCAGCAGGTTAAGCAACTCAGGAATGGTAGTCTCCAGTTTGTTCATCCGATAGTTCATCACAAACTGTGAGTAACTCTTGGGAAAACAATGCAGAATTAAGTCAATACTTAGTTCGTGATCCATTGCAAATCCGAGTGTGCCTAGTCGCTCAATGTACCCCAACATCTTCAACACAAACTATGAAACAGAAGTGTCTTCCTGCATCTTAGAGGTGAAGAGGAGTCTGGAGACCTCAAACCTTTCGGATCTCGCCTGCTCGTCAAACATCTCATGAAGATGGAAGACGATGGTATGAGCATCCATATGCTCATGCTGCTTTTGTAGCTCAGGCACCATAGCGGCCAGCATGATGCAACACGCAAGTTCAGAATCGGCCACATGTTTCTGATAGGCCACTAATTAGTCTGGAGTTGCATCTTCAGGAGGATGGTTGGGAAGTTGTTCTTCAAGGACATAAGCAAGCTTTTCTGCCTTGAGGACTATCCTCAGGTTTCGAAGCCAGTCCATGAAGTTTGGCCCAGTCAGCTTATTGGTGTCCAAAATGGAATGCAAATTCAGAGAAGACATGATCAAGTGATTATCCTAGAAATACAAATTGAGATTATGTGATGAGAATGATAAAGAATACATCAATATGCATTAATTAAATTCTATTTATTTTTCGAATTGAATAACCCTTTTTATCAATTCGGGAGATCGTAGGAACATCCCCAAATAGGTTGATATCCAACCATAGATAAGAACAACCATGGCTAGAGTCCATCAAGTTATTCTTAGCTATGAAGGTAGGTAATTATACCGATTACATATTATACATATATAACTATCACATTATGCTATTAACTAATTGAATGTTTGCATAAATCATTGGGTTGTTAACTCATTAACAAGTATGCAACAATATACATAGCACCCAACTGCACCTCACTTTATATCGACCTTGGCTGTGGCACAACAAATCGATGCTCCAAGCTTAAGGCTGACCCATTAATCAAGAAATAGTTTTAATATGGTTGGAGCTCATTCAACCGTTTAGTCAGGCTTGGATGTGTCCAACAACCAAAACTAAGGATTGACCTCTGACTCCAACTATATTAATCATAAACTAATTCTATGGTTTGAACATGTTGAGGTTCAAGCCGGGCATGGATGTGTCCATCAACCCAAACGAGAAACAAAACTCCGGTTCTAACCATATTAATGGAAGGTGTTGGCCTTAATATTTTGTAAGGGGTTTTGGGTCTCATCTTTTCCTTTTATGCACATTCATGACATATAATTATGTCATGTTCTAACGATTTCCTTAATAAAGTATGTATGTGACTTAATTTATCAAGTCTCATTAATTCAATTAGGAACCGGATTTTCTAATTCTAATTTCATACTTTATTCAATGAATTGTTTTGGGAAACAATTTCCTGAATTATCATAATCAATTTCGGAAATAATATGTTTAAGACTTTGATTTCTCTAAATCAAATCTTATTAAATTAAGAGACAGATTCCCTTAATTCAACCACATATTATTTTCATGAAAATCTTATTTAAGAAAATATACTCTATAGGAAACAATTTTCCTAATTAATTTTGGAGATAATAATATGTAAGAGCATCACCTCATAAATCAAATAAGGAAATTATCGTTTGAGAATCACCTCAAAAATCTCCAAGATTTGATCACATATTTTATTTATGGAAAATTAATATCAATAACTTAATTTGGATGGCTCCCTGAGGCTCAATCCAAATTAAATATTTGACAGTTTAAATTCAATTTAGGAAATTTAATTATAACAACTAACTTTAAATTGGACGGCTCCCCGAGGCTCAATCCAAAATAAAGAATTTTGTAAATAATTTAATTTCCAATTATAAATTTAAATGCCAATTAATATTCCCATAATTTGTTTAGACTTTCTTGAAAGAAAGTGCCCAAAATTGCGAGCTTTCCATAAATGGAAAGTTTCCAAAAATAAAAGGTTTTCAGAATAATTATAAGTTTCTGGTACAAAGAAAACATACGTTTTTCCAAAATAAGAAATTTCCAAACTTGAAAAGTTTCCAAAATGGAAAGTTTTCACAATTATCATAAAATTTAAGAAATAGAGATATTTCAAAAGTTTATGAAATTTCATGAGGATTTTCAAACTTTAAAATTCCTAAATCGAAAATTTACCATAATTGGAAAGTTTCCATAATTGAAAATTTTCCAAAATTAAGATCATAATAAAGCTTTCCGCAAAACAATTATATGATTATGTCGAACACAAACCTCGGCTCTGATACCACTGTTGGGACCGGGTGTATGTTGGCATGGATGCGGGTTCGTAATTTCAAAATTAATTACGTGCAGCGGAAGGTTTAGCATAAATAATTTATCTAAATCATTTAACCACACATCTAAGCATGCAATTTTATCTTGTGTAGACATGATCATATATTTGAAATTTTGTAGAAACATAAACTAATTTACGTATTACCTCGCGTAACTCGAAGGAAGGGACGAGATCCAACCGTAAGCGTCCCTTGGAAGCTCCGCCTCTATTCGCGTCCACGCCGAGTATCTTCGGGATGACTTCGCAAAGCCACGAGTTTCGTGTTCTCGAGAACTACTAGATTCTCCGAGAATGCGATGAGAAAAACCAAGAGAGAAGTCGGAAGACTAACCACAAAAGGATGGTCGGAATAAAAATTCCAGCGAAGCAAAAGAAGAGGCTTGCGGCAAAAGGATACTTGCGGCAAACTCTAATTCCGGCAGCACCTTCTTCCGGCCAAGAGATGGCCAGAGCTTCCTTCTCCAGTAGCAGATGGTGGTCGACAGGGAAAGGGCAGGGGCGGCCGGCTGGTGCTCCTTCTTGGGGCTGGTTGGCGCACGGCAAGAAGGGGAGAAGAGAAGGAGAGAAAGAGAGGGAGAGAGCCTATGCCTTCATCTTTTCGATTATCACCCAAGACATGCCTTGGGTACTTTATATAGTGGTCTCTCAACCATCAAGCCTCTCAAATATCGAATAACTTATTCCATCATGCCAAGTTTGATTTTATATCATGGTTAAAACCATATTTTAATTCATGATAAAAAAAATCAATCAAGTCTCTTCTCTCCTATGGAATAAATTTCCTTATCATGGTAAATCAATCCATGATTGATTTTATAAAATAAACCAATCCATGGTTCATTTTAATTTCCATGAAAAATAAACCAAACCTTGGTTTATTATATAAAAATTTATATCATCCATAATTTTATAAAACAAACCACACTTGGTTTATTTTATAAATTGAACCAAAAACTTGGTTCTCTCCCTTTGTTGTGGCCGGCCAAGCAAAGAGGATGGAGGCCCTCTTTGGCCGCCCATCCAAGCCACGCCCCAATGAATTAAACTTATTTAATTCATCTATTATGTCTTCAAAAGACTTAGTCATTTTACGCTTCCGATGCGTCTCTGAAAAATTCAGATTCGACTTATTGTTTGGCACAACCAAACTTAATCTCTCTTGATTGGAAAATTCAATTTTCAACTCATTTTAAATCCCTCAGATTACTCATAGTGTGTGTGACTAAATAGGCTTTCGATTTATGTTGGCCGTCTATAATTAATCAATTATAGAACGATCATGAGTGACACCTAGTAGTACATCATGATCCCCAATTAATCGAAAGATCAACCGTTGACCTCAGAAATAATTCTGAAACCCTTCAGCAGCTATAATGAATCGTGTCTCATTCCCTTCACCATCTTATACCCACTTGGTTCAGGACATGGTCTATGTGTGTCAGTCCCCACTAGGCTGACTATGTCACACCTAGCCCAAGTAACGTTTTCTCGTTCTACGGATTCTAATTACTCTCATGTATTTAAGAGATTCATACCCAGAACATGTCATGCTCTGGCCAGAGGCTTCGAGTAACAATCCAACGATAGGCCTCGGGTATACATCTCCTCGCAAGGAGTGGTGAATCCTTTGTAGGTTGTTCAAACATCTTCGGGCACTTCGGCTTATACCCAATCATCCTGGGTCCACACCTCCTTGGAGATGCTTGCTTAAGATGTCAAAGTATAAGTCTCCATGACCAAGATGACTTGAACACCACAAGTCAAAGGACCATCCCACTTAAGCTGCAGTAAGAACTTTACTGACATATCTATATGTAGACTACCATATGAAGTTTTACAGTCAGTCACTCCAATGAACTAGTTCCCTTAACTAGCATTCATGTTTATTTCCGAATATCTCAATGTCACCAGCCAGTGAGAATCAGCTGATTAGAGAATAACACATGCTAGTCTCAACAGAATTGATAGTGTCCGTATTTATCAATTCATCGACTAGGGACAATTTCAATACTTCACAATTGCACATGTAGAGATAATCACTAGTTGTGAATTCATCACAAATTCTCTCATGCTGTGAATTATTTTGCGGACATTCAGTAAATGAGTTTAAGATCTCAATCAAATACACAAACATGTATACTCAAATAGTGAATATTTATTTATTAGAATAAATGATTACAATCATAAGGCGATTGCCTTAAGACACTTCTCTCATATCACTAACAAGGACAACCTAGAAAGATCTTTTCACTAAGGCCTTGGTAGCGAGAGCTTTTAGGCATGTGGAGGATCAAGGGGTCAGATGTATGACATTTTGAAGACAACAAAGTCTTTTAGTATAAGTGAGAGATTGTTAGGATGTATACTAAAAATCTTGCTTTTGTATAAGAACATCTACGTTTTGAAAAAGAATCACAATATCACAAGTTACATATTTATATTAGTATATGCACAAAATGTCTGATACTTTACGTTGTAGATAACATGGTGTGTGTAGATGCACAGAAGATCGTGTTATCAGTCCCTTACAGAGTATAGTAAAAGGCTCACAACTGAGATGGAGTTGGACAACCCATCGGGATGGTTGTAGTGTAATTAGCAAGGTTCTGAGAACCGGACCGGACATCGAACCGGTCGGAGCAAGGGTTTAGTGGTTCAGAGGTTCAACCGGTTTAACCGGGGGTCCAACCAGGATATAACCGATATATAATAAAATATGTATTTATATAAATATATGGAAAAAGTATCAAATGCATTAGTAAAAAGCATATAATTATTTGTCACCTGTAAACGATTGATTAATCAAATGCATTAGTATCAAATGCATTAGTAAAAAGTTTTTTACAATTGATAGCAAAGTATCAAATGCATTAGTAAAAACTTTTTACTAAAAAGTTTTTTACTTTTTGATTTTTATACGTCTGATTAATCAAATGCATCAAGCCATCAACATTCAACTGTGATCAGCCGGTGAAGCCGACGCAAGCTTAAGGATACCTTCAGAAGCGAAACGCCGGTGGAGCCGACGCGATGCGAGGACGCTGGCGGAGACTCGGTGGCTGGCGACGCTGGCGAAGGCACGGCGGCTAGCGATGCTGGCGGAGGCACGGCGGCTGGCGACGCTGGCGGAGGCACGGCGGCTGGCGACGCTGGCGGAGGCGATGCGATGCGGGGACGCTGGCATAGGCAAGCGATGCCGGCGGAGGCAGGAGACGCAGGCGGAGGCAGGCGACGCAGGCGGAGGCAGGCGACGCAGGCGGAGGCAGGCGACGTTGGTGGAGATGCGGTCGCTGGCGACGCTGGCGGAGGCGCAGCAGCTGGCGACGCTGGCGACGCTGGCGGAGGCGATGCGATGCAGCGAAGCTGGCGTAGGCAGGCGACGCTAGCGGCGGCAGGCGACGCTGACGGAGGTGCGACGACTGGCGACGATGGCGGAGGCGCGGCGACGCTGGGCGATGCGGAGAGAAGGCGGGGTGACGTGAGAAATCACGTGATTAAATTTATGTTTACTGATTATAAAAGTCGGCGGCGACGTTGGTTTTTACTTTTTTTTAAATCAAACCGGGTGAACCGGATTGACCGGTTCACTCGGTTCCCGGCCGGTTCAAACCAGTTCAAAGTCGGGTTTTAAGAGGCCGGTTTTCATCACTAATTCGGACCGAAATTCCGGTCGGTTCCCGGTCCAACCGGTCGGACCGGCTGGTCCGGTCCGGTTCTCTTAACCATGGTAATTAGGTGTGGTTTGTCTTAACTATAGAATTACACTAGTACACTTTGTGTGCATTGAGCAGGACCAAAAGAGAGGTCATCTAATTTATACTGACTTTATAATTGGATTAGACCTCGATTTTGTTGGGACCGGGTGCATGTTGACAAGGATACGGGTTCGTAAATTTTAAAATATTTACGTGCAGCGGAAGAATTAGCATAAATAATTTCTTAAATTATTTTTAACCACGTATCTAGCATGCGACCTTATGATGTGTGGACATGATCATAAATTAAAACTTTTGCGGAAAAGTAAACAAATTTACTTTGTACCTCGCGTAACTCGAAGAAAGGGACGAGATCCAACCGTAGCGTCCCTTGGAAGCTCCGCCTTTATTCGCGTCCACGCCGAGTTCTCTTCGGGATGACTTCGCAAAGTCATGAGTTTTGTGCCGACGAGAACTACTAGATTCTCTATAGGCACAACTAGAAGATCAAGAGAGAAGATAGGAAACTAACCACCAAGAATCGGAATCCAAATTCCGGGAAGGAAGGAGATGCGATCCGCTTCTTCTTCTTCGAGGTCATCTTGGTGGATGAAGCTCACGCCCACCTTGGGAGTTACGCCGCCCCTAGGGGAGGAGAGAGAGCCAGCCCTAGAGAGAGAGGGGCGCCGGCCCTAGAGAGAGAGAGAGGCGTGTAGAGAGAAAGAGGGAGGGAGCAACTAATCTCTTGATTAATTGATTGGGAATTCAAGGCTTGCCTTTGGTTCCTTATATAGTTGCTTCTCCCTTGCCAAGTCTCTCTCTTAACGGAATTAACGGAATTAATTTTCATAAGAAATTTAACTCATAATCTTTCTTATGAATAATTCCGTTATGCCTAGTTTTATTATAACAAACTTTATAATAAAACAAATACTTCTCTCCTTTAATTATGGAATAAATTTTATAAGAAATTTATAAACTTTCTTATTATGAAAAAATCAATTCATAATTGATTTATAAAATTAAAATAAATCATTCCATGGATCATTTTAATTTCCATAAAAAGGAATAAATTTCTATAAATTTATTTATATAAATTTCTTTATACAAATTTATTTATCCATAATTTATAAAACAAATCGCGCTAGATTTATTTTATTAATTAAACCAAATAAATTGGTTTCTTCCCCTTGTTGTGGTCTGCCAAACCAAAGGGGTTTAACACCCTCTTTGGCCGGCCAAACCGAGCCGAACCGATCACGAATTAAACTCATTTAATTCGCCCAATAAGCCTTCAAAAGACTTAGCCATTTTAAGTTTCCGTTGCGCCTCTGATTAACTCAGATTCAACTTATTTCTCTTGATTGAAAAATCTAATTTTCAACTCGTTTTAAATCCCTCGGATTAATCATAGTGCGTGTGACTAAATAGGCTTTCGATTTATGTTAGCCGTCTATAATCAACCAATTATAGAACGATCATGAGTGGCACCTAGTAGTACATCATGACCCCCAATTAATCGAAAGATCAACGGTTTGACCTCAGAAGTAATTCTGAAACCCTTCAGCAGCTCTAATGAATCGTGCCCCATTCCCTTCACCATCTTATACCCACTTGGTTCAGGACACGGTCTATTTGTGTCAGTCCCCACTAGGCTGACTACGTCACACCTAGCCCAAGTAATGTCTTCTCGTCCTTTGGATTTCTAATTACTCTCATGTATTTAAGAGACTCGCATTCTAAACATGATATGCTCTGGCCAGAGGCTTTGAGTAACAATCCGACGATAGGCCTGGGTATACATCTCCTCGCAAGGAGTGGTGAATCCTTTATAGGCTGTTCAAACATCTTCGGGCACTTCGGCTTATACACAATCATCTTGGGTCCACACCTCCTTGGAGATGCTTGCTTAAGATGTTAAAGTATAAGTCTCCATGTGTAAAATCCGACACGTTTATTCCACTCTGGAAAATTTTTCGGAAAGTTCCTAGAATTTTTCCGGGCTCTGGGACGAAGTTTAAGGGGTTGATGGATAAGAATTCTAAACCCTAGGGGTGGTTTTGCAATTATACAGAAATTTATTGGATTAAAATGCAAAATGGCGAGTATAAGGGGCTGATTAGGGCTCGGGTTGGTTGCTCATGTCTTCTGCGCTGGCGATCGAAGCAGCAGCGCCTCCCTTTCTCTTCTCCCTCGCCCCCGTGCCCTAGCCGCCGCCAAAGCCCCAAACGCCCGATTCCTTCTTCGTCATCCTTCCTTCGCGAGCTTGAGATCGCAGCCAAGCCCTGATGGAGATCAATCCTCCTTCCACCTTCTTCATGCGTAGAAGAGCTGTGACGCTAAGTTTGGGCCGCGGTGGGTTCGCGATGGCGGGAGCCCTAGTTCCTTTCTTCCTCTCTTCTTCACCCGCAGCCAAGACTAAGATGGAAGGAGATACGGTCAGTTGGAAGGCTATCTAGCTTTGGAGCTTGTTCTCGTTGGATCTAGGCAGAGCTTCAGGATCACGGTTGTTTGAGGTGAGGGAACTTCTCTTTAGGGATTTCATTTGTGAATTGGGTTCGATTTTGGATGGTGGACTAGCAATCAAATCTGGTTTTGGATTAAGGTACGAACGGTTCCTGTTGGTATCGATCTTGGAGGTTGATTAGCATGACGAATTGGTGTAGTTGATCGTTAGTTTTCGGTATGGATTGCCACTGTAATAGAATTAATAGGTTCTTTGGTTTTGATCAGTTGATCCTGCATTTTCCAGGTTTTGGGTTTCTTCCAACTGGCTACCGAGAGACTTCACAGCAGGTAGTTGTCAATTGATTTCCTATCTGCTCTTGTTTCTTTAATTCAGTGGATTTTTATGGTTTGAATTCCTATTTAGATGGGTTCGATGATAGGTTAGAGTGTGGTTTTGGAGTTAATGTCAGTTGATTCCTTGATCTTTCAATTCTCCACCTTTAAATGGGAAGCAGTGTTTTATTTGGGATTTTATGGAGGAATAGGTTTATTTTGTTTAGCCTTGTTTCTATTTGATCGGTTCTGGGAATTTATCCCTGTTTGGATTGTTTTGGTTTAAGGTATATGGGGGTGTTCATGCCTTATACAACTTAGGTCTTGGAGCTATTGGGTCCTTAGATTAGGATGAAAAGTGTGCTAAGTAAATTGTTGTGTTGGCAGTAAATTTGAAATCAAATTGTTTTGCTTATAATAAATGTGATGGTTTATTTAGTTCTTCAGATTGGGTTTCCTTTGGGTTTCCTTGTTGTGTTTGGATCAGTAGTTGAACAGCAAACCTAATATTAGAAGGATGAATGTTTAGCTGACATGTGGAGACTTGGACTATTTTAGATCGGTAGCTTGCTACTCTAATATGGGTTATGTTCTTCAAATCTGTGTTCTTGGATATATTTGGTATCAAATTTATCATGTTTAGTTTATCTGATCTTGGAAGGAGTTAGTAATGAATTGATTTGGATTAATAGAATTGAAATGGAATTTTTGGAATTGGGTATGGTTTATCTTCATTTGATTCGTGTTCTGATGTGAAGGGTAACACACAATGAGATTGAATTCTGTTAAGATTTAGTTATCTTGGATTTTGGGTTGTAGTGTTGTGGTTGGATCTTGTAATATGATATATTGGTTTCATATGGAGTAGAACATGTGGATGAGTCGGTTCAAGAGTTGTTGCGTAATTGTCTTTCCCGGATATTCACCTCGGTTGCTTTGTTTAACTCGCCATGAGGTTTCTGTTTTGAGAACTCGACTTGATATGGTTGGATTCGGTTATGTTTGGTGGAGGTTTTGATCTTGAGTTAGATCTTGGGTTAGGTTTAGATTAAACCTAAGTTTGAATCTAATCGTGGAAACTTATGTTAATCATCTAATTTCGGATAATTAAATGATTACGACAATTAGGTTAACCCTGATACGGTTTAGGGAATTATTTAGCTACTTAATAATTGTTATGATAGCTACAATTATGTCCTTTGATACAGGGCATTGATTTGGACTTTTGGGTTGCGGAGTATCAGACAAGAGGTCTTCTTCGTATACGGACTCCTACTTTGAGGCGGGTACCCTTTGACTTATCTATTTTGATATTGTCATTTTGTTATGCATAGAATGTTATAGATAGCAGTAAGATCCTACGCTATCCCTGGTTATTATGTTTGATCTGGATATTGTGGTTTACCCCTGTTTATTAGGTCAGTTCTGGATACTTGTTGTTTATCCTTGAGTTATTATGCTGTTAGTTCCATACAGTCTCTAGTATTGTCATCTCTACATGTATGCTTAGATATCATAGGGTATCTCTTGCATTTGACCTTGAGGGATCTGTATTTCAGTTCAGTATACCTTGTAGGATACCTGTATTTCCTGTTATAGGATTTCAGACTGAGACTTAGCATACTGAGGACTTGGGAGGGAGGTATGTGTATCTATCATACACCATCCTTGCACTATTGCATGCCGGCGATCAGCGACTCCCTTGTGGTTGAGCCTAATCGTCTTCCGGTACATGACGGGCACACACGGCCACTCATGGGTTAGTGGATACCGTAGATGTGTGCATTTGCCCTGTATTGCTCCGTTCGGCCACTATTTGGAGGGTGAGCGCGGGCGTGGTAGCAGCCAGGGATCCCTTCTCGTACTGAGCCACGAGGAGATGAGAGCTTGACTCCCCCATTGCTTGGGGTCGGAGCGGAGTCTCCACCAGCATCCTGTCCACCCGGTCACTCAGGAGCAGTGATGGCAGGGTGTACAGTTGTCATAGCCCTACCCGTTCAGACGTCCCTATGACAGGTGTACGTTGATCTGTCTGGTGTCAGGGGTGACACATGTCATTGCACCATGTGCATATTTTGCATCGTGCATTGTTTGCTGCACTTATTTGCTGCACTTGTTTGACATCGCATATTCTGGAGACTTGTTATCTGAGCTTATATGTCTATTGGTTTTCCTCTGGTATTTCTTACCCTCTATACAGGTTAGATGGATTCAGGTGTATATCTACTTCGGTATGTTCAGTACTAGTTTTTCCCTACTGTTGTTGTGAGACTGTAGTAGCTGAACTCTTATTGTTGGTATAACCTTCTATGCATATCTATTGGGTATTCGCTGAGCTATGGACTCACCCCGTTGCCATATATGTTTATTTTCAGGTTGATGTCTGCGAGGAGATCCCGAGCCGCCAGTCCCCAGCTCCAGCGGAGCTCTTTTTTTTTTATTTTGGCATTACGTTGCTTCGGTTGTGGACCCTGTAGTATTTATTATGCTTCCGCTATTTTGATTTGAACATGTATGCACGTTTTATTTGATGGTATTGTACTTTTGAGTCCTATGTTGGACTTCGATTGATTTTGGTTTTGTTCCTGCCCCTTGGCAGCTCAGGTGAGTTCGGATTTGGTTTTTCGATAGTTGTAATCATATAACTGTTGTTTCTGCTTATATCTGAGGCCTGTGGCCCTTTAAACTGCGTGGTTGTGCAAATATATATTGCGTGGATTGTTATATAGATTGTATGTATGTGTAAATTGTCCGCCGGACAGGGGAGGTGCTGTCCGATTTTCTATTGGATCAGCGGCTCTTGGGTCTCGGGGCGTGACAATTTATTTTGGTATCAGAGCTCAGGTTGTCGGATACCTTGAGTGCTTTTGGATTTACGGTGTTTATCTGGTACCAATTTATTTTTGGTATCAAGCCCAGGATGCGGGATACCATCGATTCGTGGATTTCTCGGAATTTAAATCTGACACTGAACTGGTAGGTGTCAGAGCTCGGGTTTGATGTTATTCATCCGAGTACATTACGGATTTTTAAAGCCGTGGTTGCGATGCGACGGCAATTTGGGACTTGGCAGCGACAGGACTTCTCCAGGCGGCAAAAGGTATATCTTTCTAATACTATCTTAGCTTTAATGCTCAGTATTAGATTTTGGATGGGTTAGACTATCCCAGCTTGGTGGGATCATATATTTATGCTGGATAAATAGAGATATGTAGACTTGGGTTAGTTGGATTGACATTTGTCAATCTATCCTATTCGTGATCGTTCATGTGAGCGATTAGTGACATATTGCGGATGAGATCTTAGAGCAGAGAATGTTAATTCTCTAGTAGCCCCGATTGTTGAATCGGAAAGCCAAGGTCGAATATGTCAACAATCTATTGGAGGTTTATTATTTTGATCCTTCTAGACCTTACTATTTATAGTATGTGTTCTAGCTATTGTTAGCTAAGCGAGAACTAGGGATTGCTTATTGTTGTTGGCTCGATCAGCTTAGGATCGACTTACCCTAGTTCAAGGAGTTTCAGACAGTTGGGTCGTTCGTGCCTAGTTAGGTGACCTGGAAGGCACGTGTATAGTGCATGACCTATTTTAATGTAGAAGGGTAGCATGAGCTACATATTATGATCGTTAGTGGATTGTTACATCCTATTCCCTGATAACTTTGACCATGAATCACCTGTACCATGTTGATGACCTAGAGGGTACAGCTTGATTGGTGACTTAGGCCGATACAGAAAAGTGTGAAGCTAGTTGCTTGACACTTATGGGTTACCGCTTGTACTTGATTGAATAACTAAAAAGGTATATACGGACTATTGATTTGCGTGGAGGCAAATCACTTATAAGACTAGGTCACCTCTAGTTAGATATTATTGCGGACAACCTGGGGAAAAATAAAGGAATTGCTTTATGAGTATATTGAGATACTCCTGAGAGATAGCATGTCTCTATCTCCTTGTTATGGAGTAGGACCTTAGAGGGTTTTGACCATAGAGTGGAGGAATTAGACTGTAATGGATTACGAAGCAATAGACGGTGTGATTTGCTAGTTGCTACTCTATGCTATGAGGGATCTTGACTCATAGATTGGGTGTAGATTGTTGGATAATCTCGATGGTGCATCGGGATGTACGATCCGCTAGGATGCGGAGGATGTGGAGTTAGCTGTATCCTTATCTTCGGTGAGATGTTGGACGTTAATCAGGAGGTCAAAGATGACCATTGGTTTTTGGTTAATATACTCCCATAGTGGACCTACTAGTTGAACGGATGATAAGGTTGTTATCACCGTGGACTTTCTCATTGGTGTTGAGAGTGAGATTGAGATTGACGAATCTCTATAATATGTTGTGTTTTGGGAATTCTATTAAGTGAGATGGCCCTGTCAGATTTGTAGTTTGGTGATGGATCATTTAGTGCATATATGATCTTTTTGTGGATGGAGTTGGAACTCAGAGGTTTCTGAACCTTGAGCGAAGGAATCGGAGAATATTGGGTTACGAGCCGATGGTTGGTCGACTCGTTCATTGCACGCGATCCTATGAGAGATTTTGACTCATAGATTGAGTGTTCGTGGTTTGATAATCTTGATGGTACGTCGAGATGTGCGATTCATTATGGTATCGAGAGGTGGATTGAGATTGACGAATCTCTATGATACGTTGTACTTTGAGGATTCTATTAGTGGACATGGACCTATCGGATTGTAGCTTTTTGATGGATCATTTGGTGGATAAATGATATTTCGGTGGTTGATTATTTAGGAAGTTGGTTATTCATGGTAATATATGGTACGACATGTTGGCACAATCTTTAAATTATAAGTTATCTTGTGACGGGTTATTGGAGGATATATATAAATATATATGACTTGTGATGCTTGGGAGGATGTTATTAACTTGTGGATACTTGGGTGATACTTATGGATTTTTCGTTTTATGTTTGAGGATCGGAGTATAGACTTGGAACCGTGACCTTAGGATTGAGTGCCCTGGATGTGTGTGATGATTGAATGATTGTTCGGGTGTACCTGGTTATCGGATGATAACCTCTGGATTGATATATCCAGTTGCTCCGTAGCAGTATAACCTTAGGGTATCAGCCGAAGTGATCACTCATGATGAGTACAGAAATGTTTGATGCTAGTGTGTGCCATATGAGGAATGAGAAAATTTGGGGACCAAATTTTTATTAGTGGGGGAGGATGTAAAATCCGACACGTTTATTCCACTCTGGAAAATTTTTCGGAAAGTTCCTAGAATTTTTCCGGGCTCTGGGACGAAGTTTAAGGGGTTGATGGATAAGAATTCTAAACCCTAGGGGTGGTTTTGCAATTATACAGAAATTTATTGGATTAAAATGCAAAATGGCGAGTATAAGGGGCTGATTAGGGCTCGGGTTGGTTGCTCATGTCTTCTGCGCTGGCGATCGAAGCAGCAGCGCCTCCCTTTCTCTTCTCCCTCGCCCCCGTGCCCTAGCCGCCGCCAAAGCCCCAAACGCCCGATTCCTTCTTCGTCATCCTTCCTTCGCGAGCTTGAGATCGCAGCCAAGCCCTGATGGAGATCAATCCTCCTTCCACCTTCTTCATGCGTAGAAGAGCTGTGACGCTAAGTTTGGGCCGCGGTGGGTTCGCGATGGCGGGAGCCCTAGTTCCTTTCTTCCTCTCTTCTTCACCCGCAGCCAAGACTAAGATGGAAGGAGATACGGTCAGTTGGAAGGCTATCTAGCTTTGGAGCTTGTTCTCGTTGGATCTAGGCAGAGCTTCAGGATCACGGTTGTTTGAGGTGAGGGAACTTCTCTTTAGGGATTTCATTTGTGAATTGGGTTCGATTTTGGATGGTGGACTAGCAATCAAATCTGGTTTTGGATTAAGGTACGAACGGTTCCTGTTGGTATCGATCTTGGAGGTTGATTAGCATGACGAATTGGTGTAGTTGATCGTTAGTTTTCGGTATGGATTGCCACTGTAATAGAATTAATAGGTTCTTTGGTTTTGATCAGTTGATCCTGCATTTTCCAGGTTTTGGGTTTCTTCCAACTGGCTACCGAGAGACTTCACAGCAGGTAGTTGTCAATTGATTTCCTATCTGCTCTTGTTTCTTTAATTCAGTGGATTTTTATGGTTTGAATTCCTATTTAGATGGGCTCGATGATAGGTTAGAGTGTGGTTTTGGAGTTAATGTCAGTTGATTCCTTGATCTTTCAATTCTCCACCTTTAAATGGGAAGCAGTGTTTTATTTGGGATTTTATGGAGGAATAGGTTTATTTTGTTTAGCCTTGTTTCTATTTGATCGGTTCTGGGAATTTATCCCTGTTTGGATTGTTTTGGTTTAAGGTATATGGGGGTGTTCATGCCTTATACAACTTAGGTCTTGGAGCTATTGGGTCCTTAGATTAGGATGAAAAGTGTGCTAAGTAAATTGTTGTGTTGGCAGTAAATTTGAAATCAAATTGTTTTGCTCATAATAAATGTGATGGTTTATTTAGTTCTTCAGATTGGGTTTCCTTTGGGTTTCCTTGTTGTGTTTGGATCAGTAGTTGAACAGCAAACCTAATATTAGAAGGATGAATGTTTAGCTGACATGTGGAGACTTGGACTATTTTAGATCGGTAGCTTGCTACTCTAATATGGGTTATGTTCTTCAAATCTGTGTTCTTGGATATATTTGGTATCAAATTTATCATGTTTAGTTTATCTGATCTTGGAAGGAGTTAGTAATGAATTGATTTGGATTAATAGAATTGAAATGGAATTTTTGGAATTGGGTATGGTTTATCTTCATTTGATTCGTGTTCTGATGTGAAGGGTAACACACAATGAGATTGAATTCTGTTAAGATTTAGTTATCTTGGATTTTGGGTTGTAGTGTTGTGGTTGGATCTTGTAATATGATATATTGGTTTCATATGGAGTAGAACATGTGGATGAGTCGGTTCAAGAGTTGTTGCGTAATTGTCTTTCCCGGATATTCACCTCGGTTGCTTTGTTTAACTCGCCATGAGGTTTCTGTTTTGAGAACTCGACTTGATATGGTTGGATTCGGTTATGTTTGGTGGAGGTTTTGATCTTGAGTTAGATATTGGGGAAGGTTTAGATTAAACCTAAGTTTGAATCTAATCGTGGAAACTTATGTTAATCATCTAATTTCGGATAATTAAATGATTACGACAATTAGGTTAACCCTGATACGGTTTAGGGAATTATTTAGCTACTTAATAATTGTTATGATAGCTACAATTATGTCCTTTGATACAGGGCATTGATTTGGACTTTTGGGTTGCGGAGTATCAGACAAGAGGTCTTCTTCGTATACGGACTCCTACTTTGAGGCGGGTACCCTTTGACTTATCTATTTTGATATTGTCATTTTGTTATGCATAGAATGTTATAGATAGCAGTAAGATCCTACGCTATCCCTGGTTATTATGTTTGATCTGGATATTGTGGTTTACCCCTGTTTATTAGGTCAGTTCTGGATACTTGTTGTTTATCCTTGAGTTATTATGCTGTTAGTTCCATACAGTCTCTAGTATTGTCATCTCTACATGTATGCTTAGATATCATAGGGTATCTCTTGCATTTGACCTTGAGGGATCTGTATTTCAGTTCAGTATACCTTGTAGGATACCTGTATTTCCTGTTATAGGATTTCAAACTGAGACTTAGCATACTGAGGACTTGGGAGGGAGGTATGTGTATCTATCATACACCATCCTTGCACTATTGCATGCCGGCGATCAGCGACTCCCTTGTGGTTGAGCCTAATCGTCTTCCGGTACATGACGGGCACACACGGCCACTCATGGATTAGTGGATACCGTAGATGTGTGCATTTGCCCTGTATTGCTCCGTTCGGCCACTATTTGGAGGGTGAGCGCGGGCGTGGTAGCAGCCAGGGATCCCTTCTCGTACTGAGCCACGAGGAGATGAGAGCTTGACTCCCCCATTGCTTGGGGTCGGAGCGGAGTCTCCACCAGCATCCTGTCCACCCGGTCACTCAGGAGCAGTGATGGCAGGGTGTACAGTTGTCATAGCCCTACCCGTTCAGACGTCCCTATGACAGGTGTACGTTGATCTGTCTGGTGTCAGGGGTGACACATGTCATTGCACCATGTGCATATTTTGCATCGTGCATTGTTTGCTGCACTTATTTGCTGCACTTGTTTGACATCGCATATTCTGGAGACTTGTTATCTGAGCTTATATGTCTATTGGTTTTCCTCTGGTATTTCTTACCCTCTATACAGGTTAGATGGATTCAGGTGTATATCTACTTCGGTATGTTCAGTACTAGTTTTTCCCTACTGTTGTTGTGAGACTGTAGTAGCTGAACTCTTATTGTTGGTATAACCTTCTATGCATATCTATTGGGTATTCGTTGAGCTATGGACTCACCCCGTTGCCATATATGTTTATTTTCAGGTTGATGTCTGCGAGGAGATCCCGAGCCGCCAGTCCCCAGCTCCAGCGGAGCTTTTTTTTTATTTTGGCATTACGTTGCTTCGGTTGTGGACCCTGTAGTATTTATTATGCTTCCGCTATTTTGATTTGAACATGTATGCACGTTTTATTTGATGGTATTGTACTTTTGAGTCCTATGTTGGACTTCGATTGATTTTGGTTTTGTTCCTGCCCCTTGGCAGCTCAGGTGAGTTCGGATTTGGTTTTTCGATAGTTGTAATCATATAACTGTTGTTTCTGCTTATATCTGAGGCCTGTGGCCCTTTAAACTGCGTGGTTGTGCAAATATATATTGCGTGGATTGTTATATAGATTGTATGTATGTGTAAATTGTCCGCCGGACAGGGGAGGTGCTGTCCGATTTTCTATTGGATCAGCGGCTCTTGGGTCTCGGGGCGTGACACCATGACCAAGATGACTTGAACACCGCAAGTCAAAGGAACATTGCACTTAAGCTGCAGTAATAACTTCAGTGACATATCTTTATAGATTACCATATGAAGTTTTACAGCTAGTCACTCCAATGAACTAGTTCCCTTAACTAGCATCCATGTTTATCTCCGGACATCCCAATGTCACCAGCCAGTGAGAGTCAGCTGATTAGAGAATAACCCATGCTAGTCTCAACAGAATTGATAGTGTCCGTATTTATCAATTCATCGACTAGGGATATTTTCAATACTTCACAATTGCACATTTAGAGATAATCACTAGTTGTGATCCCATCACAAATTCTCTTATGCTGTGAATTGTATTGCGGACATTCAGTAGATGAGTTTAAGATCCCAATCAAATACACAAACATGTATACTCAAATAGTGAATTATCATTTATTAAAATAAATGTTTACAATCATAAGGCGATTGCCTTAGGATACTTCTCTCATATCACTAACAGATTTTATTATGGAGTACAATCATTAAATCCCGATATAATAACGGACACGTATATTTAATTACCAATGGGTGAGATTTATTATGTTAAATAGATAGACCCGGTAAGTTGAGAAATAATATTATGTACATGGTGTGCCGTTGATTATTGAGGGAATCCGTGTCCTGGTGAGTCAGGATGATGATGCCCTCTTGATGAGCTCATAAGGTTCATCATATTAAATCTTGCAAGCGGACTATGGTCCAACATGATGAAAAGGTTGAGTGGTAATAGTCAAGGATCAAGAGGTTGATTAATTAAAATTGTCAGTAATTTAAATTAATCGACGGACATTTGATATCTTAAACACGAGGAGATGGATGTGCTCATAATAGGTGGATCCTATATGAAAATATGGGGGTTGGTGAGGAAGTTCAATGGGGATTCTTTAGTGGAATGGATCTCCATTAATGGATCGAATTTGGATCTATTAGCGGGCCAAGACCCAACTCCTCCTCATGGTCCCTATCGTAGCCCTATAAATACCCCATAGGAGTCATGAAACCAAGGCTAATGAATTATGGAAAACCCCAAAACCCTTCTCCCTCTCTCTCTCTCCTAGGGTTGCGGCTAAAGGAGGTTTTCTTCTTCCTTGGCCAGCTGCAACCAAGCTAGGGGAAGCCTCTTCTTTCTCTCCTTCCATCAGTTGGCATGCAAGGAGCTCACGGTTGGTGAAGAGAGAGTCTTCTCATCGCCTTGTGGGCGTGCGCGAGGTGGAGGAAGAGGGAGGGTGGCACCGGCGGTATTGGTAGAGGTAAGGTGGTCGGTTGGGAGGAATACAAGGAGAAGTTATTGACTTCTCCTCATCCTTCCTTGATCACCTGCTCTTCCTCTCCACCACTGGTGGTGATCGGCGCCGGAAGTTGCGAGGAGGTGGAGCATTGGGCTGGCGCCACACCTTGGAGGTGGGCGGCGCCGGCGCAAGCAAAGGAGGAAGTCTAGGGTTGTTGTGGCTGTGATTCTGAGAAGAAGAAGTGCTCTTCTTCTTCTTCTTCATCTTCCTCATCCTCCCTACATCACTCGGTGGCCGGAGCAAGCAAGGAAGGGGACTCTTCCTCCATTGGTGGTCGGCGACATCAACCCTAAAGATTAGGGTTTTGGTGTTTGATAGAAGAGGAAAGAAGGTGAAGGATTGGAAGCCCTTGGTGACTCCGCGTCTTGGTAGATCGTCGCCGACAAGACATCCAAGTGGGGAGGGTCATACAGTAGAAGACTGCGAGGTAAAAGACGAGGTATATCTCTCTTTGGCTCCTTATTAGTTTCTATGATTTTATGTGATTTGTTTTTATCATCGCATGTGTGTTATTGATTAATTATCATGTTTTAATTAATGTTAATTAATGCTGATAATTAATCATGTCATGAACCCCGAAGATAAACAAAAAAATCGGCAATCCGCTCGTCATCTTTTTCACGGTCGATCGATTAGGCGAGTTACAAGGCTCGATCTTTGAGATTGGCCAAGTTGTAACTCGAACCGATTGATACGATGATGAGACAGTCATTTGAGGGATAGGTCTCCATTGGGATTAAATTTATAATCCGTAGACATGGAGAGGTCTCTCATGTTCGACCCTGTGTTCGCTTAGGAAACCCGCCGAGCTATATATCCTTCACTATCATCTCGCCCCCACCCTAATACGATGTTAGGCAAGTGTCAAACTATCTTTTTCCTTATCTAGCCATTCTAAGTTAAGCACAAAAGTAAGCTAACATGAATGACATGGCAGATATATATGAGAAAAATAAACAGATGCATGAGCATGACAGTTATGTATATATCAATCTAAGTCAAATCGTTTTAATTAGATTTCTAATAAAGTATTAAATTCTCGATTTGATACAAAATATGTGAACCCACGAATATGTCAAACCACTTTGACATATTTATTATTAAGTTGAATATTTCAGTTAGGTAGAATTTTATTTAGTTTCATAACTGAAGGTAATTAATTTTAATTTTAGTTCGTGGCTTTTGTATAAATTTTGAAATTTTGAATTAAGAATTGAGTTTTCTATTAAATTTGAATTGTTAATTAATATTTAAGATTTATTCAGTTAGCTTTAAATATTTTAAGGATTAAAAGATTTGATTATTAATTAAGATTTAAGTTTAAGAATTAAAAGATTTGATTATTAATTGAGATTTAAGTTGTTAAGAGTTAATTAAAATTTAAGTTGTTAAGAATTAATTGAATATTTAAGTTGTTAAGAATTAAATAATATTTAAGTTGTTAAGAGTTTAATTAAGATTTAAGTCGTTAAGAATTAATTAATAATTAAGTTGTTAAGAATTAATTAAGAATTAAGTTGTTAAGAATTAAATTAGATTTAAGTTGTTAAGAATTAAATTAGACTTAAGTTAAGTTGTTAATTAGGTTGTTATGAATTAATTAAGATTTAAGTTGTTAAGTTTGTGATTAATTTTGGGTCTAATTGTATCATTTCTATTAATTTAAAAATTTCTGATTCATTTATTATTAATTTCTTTTGTTTTTAAGTTTTCAATTTTATTTAGTACTTCTGTTTTATTTGAATTCTTGTAAGTCTTTTTAAGTATAACTTCAATTTTAATAAATTTATCTTAATATTCATCTTCAGAGTTATATCCAAAATTATTAATTAAAATTATATTATTATCTTCACAATAAATAAAATAATTTTCAGGATTACTAATTAAGGTCGTAGCATTATATTCAAAATCAATAGAATTATTATTTAAGATTTCATAATTATCTTCAAAATTATTAAGATTTCTTCAGTATTATTAATTAAGGGTTAAGCAGTATCATCAGAATTAATAAGATTATCTTCAGAAATATTAACAAAGGTTAGAATTATCAACATTAACTTCAGGATTATTAAGATTATCTTCAGGATAAGTAAAATGATTTTCAGGATAAGTAAAATAATTTTCAGGATTGTTAATTAAGATGTTAGAATTAATTTCTAAAATTGTGACATTAATATTAAAAATCAAGGAGTTGATATTCAATATATTAATATTATCTATATTTGATTTAGATTTGTTATCAGCTAATTTACCATGTAACACATTTAATTTATTGTGTAAATAATCTAACTTAACAGGAAAATCAACATAATCATCTAAATTATCAGAAGAATTATCTAACTTTGTAGGAATTTGAAAAAAAAAAAACCTTTGCAGAAATTAACTTTTCGTACCTCCATTACTTTCATTGCATTTTCTGGCATAGTGGATCGGATTATTTTCTAGTTTGGACACTGGTTCTTGTAATATCATACCTTTTGCACTTGAAACATTAGATATGACTTTTGTCCTTCCGAAGTCCTGACGTTGATACCTCCGTTGCCGCAGGTGGTAACATACGAATCTGACGAATAGGACACTTATTTTTGTAATGTCCTCTCTCCCTACACTTAAAACAAATTATATGAAATTTAAAATTAGACATAATTTAAATTGTACCTCATTCCCCCTTAACTCCCCCTCAGTTCCTGGCCTTCTTGCTCCTTCGGCGATGAGTTCGATCAGAGCCACCCGCTCTAATACCAATTGTAGGATCGGTGGCGTCAATAGAGGGGGTGAATATCAACTCCTGCTTCGTTTCGGCTTTGAGTCTTTCGTTCGTTCAACTTCATAATCAAATCGTTTGTAGCACAGCGGAATAATAAAAGTAAAAGACAATGACAACAGCAGACACGCGAGATTTATTTACTTGGTTCCCAATACCCTAGGGTCAGTAAGTCCAAGGCCTATGTACTCGGGGTGAGTCCACTAGTGGTCTCCTTTCCGGAATTTTTGGAGGCGAAGAAAATCCATCTTACAGTTTGTTTTTACAAGCACAAGTAAATAAACTGAAATACAACTTGTAAATAAAATCAAACTAAATAAGTAGACGATCTCGACCAATCTGGAACTCCGAAGCATTGCGCACTTCTTCCTAGAGCCTCCTTGGTTGCAGAGCTTCGTCTGAGTACTTTTTCTTCACACAGAATGACTAAGCAGATATTAAACTTGATACTTCAATTGAGGGGTTGGCACCCCTATTTATATACAGTATTAGGACGCCCTAGAGCCCATTGAGGTGCCTAATAACTTGTCCAAGCTGATCCAAACAGCGAACTCGACGCAGGGATAAACTTCCCATCCCAAGCGCCTGAGCCCCTACTCAAGCGCCTGGGAAGCTTTTTCCCAAGCATTGTTTGTTTTGCATTTGCTCTCCTATCTTGCCTCCAACTCCAAGTACCTGCAAGACAACAAAACACACAACAATAGACAAACAATCTTTTGCCTTAGTTGATTAACAGCCAGAGTTGTCTGGTTAGACTTTTGGATTTCAACTGAGATCCTAAGTCGAACCGATGCCTACTGTTCCATTTTCTGAGGAACGTGTCTTTCACCTACTCAAATATGGAGAAGCTACCTTTTGCCAACCGGGACCTCCGGTTGAACTTTTGCTCGGCCTCCGAGAACCCGGATCTCGAGACATCCGATCTTCATCCCTTCTCTACTTCTGTTCACGATCCCCGCTCGGCAAAGTCTTCTGCTTGGTCCCCCAGACCAAGACTTTGTATTCGGCCTCCGAGATTCCCGGATCTCAAGACGTCCGATCCTTGACCCGTTTCTACTTCTGTCTGTAGTCCTCGCTTGGCAAAGTCTTCGTTGCCCGATCCCCGACCAGGACTTCGTACTCAATCCCCTGGACCAAGACTTCGATGTCCAACCTTCGGCCAGGACTTCGTGCCCAATTCCCCAAACTAGGACTTCGTGCTCAGTCCCCTAGATCAAGTCTTCTTGCCCAGCTTCACTCACCAGGACTTCGTCCACCTAGCTTCACTTACTAGGACCCAGCTTCACTCACCAGGATTTCATGCCTCTATAAGGACTTCTTTGCTAGTCATCTTAATCCTGACTTGATTTCTTTCTGTCAAACATCAAGTTATGTTTGGCTCAGTCCAAATAGGTATAATCTCTCTACCAAACACCAAGTCTTGTTTGACTTAATCTCTTGGTCACCTGACCAACCCTGGCTTCTCATAACTCTGCCAAACATCAAGTCCTGTTTGGCTGGCCTTTTGGTCAAACTAATCAAACCTGAGTTTATCCTACCAAACATCAAGTTCTGTTTGGTTTAACCCTTGATTACTTTGACTAGACCTTGGTATATTGTCAAACATCGAAATACTAGAGGTTGACTGTTCAGGTCTAATGGTTTTTGCACCAACATGCAACACCTTGTGTCAATCCTCCACCATCAAAATATCACATCAGTCGTAATATGACTATAAAATCAATTTATTTTTGAAAACATTCTATAAATGTAGAAGGACCAATGGGCTTCTAAGCTGGTTAGCTTTAATAAAATAGTAGGATAATGCTATCCTTGTCTTATCAGGTATTAGCTTAGATTTGTGTGCTATTGGGCTTATCTAGATACTTCTATTGGAGGCTTATCTTTGTCGTAGTTAAATGGGGGCCAATCCAATTAATCGAAAAGGGGCCTAGGCCGAGTAAGAGTCCTTTATAAATAGTTGGCCTTACTTAAGTTATATTTTACTGGGCTATGAAGCTCATTCAATTCTGATCACCCGTGCGGCAGATTGGCCGAAGTGTGATGGCTGATCCATAGTCATCTTATGGGTGACCGATCGGCTATAGGCATTAAGCGGGTTGGCCGATCGGCGATATACTATATTCGGCCAGTTGTTTCGGATATTATCCTTTCCACGTGATCTACGTTAGGGGCAACACACATGATCCTTGCATATGCTCGGCCAAACAAATCAGCTCACCAAGTTAGACAAAGGCGTTCGATCAGAGGGTTTGGTCGGACAACCATATCAGTTGGTTTCTTCTTTATTTTTTGATTCACCTTTGTTCCGTTATTATCACGTGCCATCTTAATTGGCCATGTCTGTTTGGCCTTGACCTTTTTCTATGTGGATTGGGGATCCAAAATTCCCCGTGTTAGAATAATTAGGAGGTTATGACTTTTGTGTTTGCAGACCTGTTGCTTAAAAGAAAAATACACTGAACCACTAGTCTTCGATACAAACATACAAATAAGTAGTATTGACGAAGAAATCATAAATATTAGCTTATGGTTTACATTCCTTTTTTCGAATGAAACTCGCGTGATATGACAGAACTTACTAGTAGTTCTGAAGAGAAGCAGATCAGAATTTTTTGATGAACTCGATGATCAGGTTGCTAATCTCCTGTGGCTTCTCCTGGTTGATGAAGTGGCCTGCTCCTTCCATGACGACTATGTCCTCCAAGAGAGGAACATCTCTTTTGAAGCCACCATTATGGATGTATTCCTGGACACCAGGGAAATGGAATGCTAGGTCTTGATCCCCAACTATAAACTTAACTGGAACTTTTATCTGCACTCCGGTCCATGGTGCAGTAAGCTCCCAGTTCCTGCAGTCATAATAGATGTGCTTTTCATACGTGATAGAATGGGAAAAATAAGAAAACTCTACTAGTTGAGTAGAAGACTGGCGTATGTGTCATAACAGCAAGAACATAATTATCCTTTTGTGATAAGATAGTAGACGAATCTGGGATGACCAATTCGGTCCCACGAAAATTTTTCATCGGTCACCAAGATAAATCGGGAAGCGCTCGCGGTAAACAATCTAAAAGCTAACGTCCCAGGGTTCGCGCCCCATTTGGAGAACAAATTTCTATAAATTACGCTATAATTGGGAATCAAACTGCGAACGCTTGGGATAGCGACTAGTCACCCTACCACTACATCATAATCCCGGACCCGGAGGCATCTTTTGTGATAAAGGTCACATATAAACTTTGGACCGTAATGCCTTTTACCTTATGGAGTCGTGCGGTTTGTGGTCGGCACTCTCTCCGACTATGAGATACGAAAAAGAATAGGTAATGGCTCAAAATCGCCGTGTGATGACGATAACTCTGTATTTATAGGAAAGCTTTTTAGGATTATCCTTTTGATATTTTCTATCTTCGTCCATCATTAAAATATAAATTACCCCTTAGGTCTCTATACATAACAGGGCATACCGTATTAGATACATTAAAACTCAAATATTTAAAATCTTAATTATTCACCTTTAATTGGGTTTAACCGAATATGATAACCCGCAATATATATATAATTATTTCACCCATAAGTCGAATGTTGGATTAATGATCTTCTCATGCTATAAGGCAAGATTTAGCTCAAACACCGAGTTCGACAATTTCAAATCATAAGTGAGTTTCAGAATTTCAACTTGTCATGAATATGGAAAGAAAACAGCCTAAAGTTTGTTTGGTTTGGCACCTTATGTTAAACAATCTTGTTGCGGGATATACAAGGGAAAAATTATAGAATTTGAAATTTCATAATCAAATCAGTCTATTCTGTTAAGAGGCCCGAGCATATAATCTCAAACTACCAGGGGGTTAGTTTCTGCAAAGCTTCTAGAAATCCAAAATGTCGAGTCCAAGTCAGAATGTCACCCAACTGCCCAATTAGTGATTTGTCCGAGTCGCCAAGTCCTACATTGGGAGTTTGATAGTTAGTTGGTTGGTTTATATTGCTGTACATGCATGTATGATGTTAATAAATACATGAGAAAAGACTCTCTCTCATGCGTGGGTACGTATAGGTACACATTCAAGGCTCGGATTGCACTAAAACAAGTTGAATAGTGTGAGGCCACGACTTGCGCTCATCAAATGCTAGAACGGCTAGGACAAAATTTGCCCAGGCGAATCAACTAACATTAAAAGTCCACCACCTTCATTCCCCAACCTTTCTTTTTTATGGTTCGCCGTTGGAGACAACCAATGACAGCCTCTAAGCATCGCCGAATGTGAGGCCAATCTATTTTAAGGACACTGCATTTAACGTTGGCCTCGACATCTTCCCCTCCCAACTCGACGTCCGTTTGGGCAACTTGTGTCCTGACTCATTTACACTTGACATCTACTTCTCTCAACTCGGCATCTGCTTAGGCGACTTGCATTCTGACTTCGCAACACTTGAAATACACTCGAGAGAACTCATCTTGACTCGGCGTCTGCTTGGGCGACTTGCTCCCTGACTCGGTAGGACTTGGAATCCACTCGAGAGAACTCATCCCGACTCAATAGCACTTGGCAACCGGGCAGCTTGATACTTGGCAACTCAAACAAGTCACTAATTGGGCAGTCGGGTGACATTCTGACTCAAACTCAACACTTAGGATCACTAGAAGCTTGGCAGAAACCAGCCCCGCTGACAGTTTAAGATTATCTGCTCAGACTTCTCAACGAATAAAACTGATTTGATTTTGAAATTTCAAATTCAATTTTTTTGCCGGATATAACTTGATAATTGATGACTCAAACAAGTCACTAATTAGATAGTCGGGTGACATTATGACTCAGACTCGACACTTTGGAACACTAGAAGTTTGGCATAAACCA
Organism: Boesenbergia rotunda; assembly: GCA_024364735.1. Lineage (NCBI taxonomy): Eukaryota > Viridiplantae > Streptophyta > Magnoliopsida > Zingiberales > Zingiberaceae > Boesenbergia > Boesenbergia rotunda. Next base: position 179,289 of record JAGFNQ010005382.1, on the reverse strand, counting down.
ACCCCACTAGTAGCTTGAGATTATCCACTCAGGCCTCTCAACTGCTAAGACTGATTTGATTCTGAAATTTCAAATTCAGTAATTTTCCCCTATATATCCGGCAAAAATTTACTACATCGAAATTTTAGAATCAAATCAGTCTTATTTATTGAGAGGCTCTAAGCGGATAATCTCAAGCTACTAGCGGGCCTGATTTCTGCCAAGCGTCTAGTGGTTCAAAGTATTGAGAGTTGAGTTAGAATGTCACCTGACTGCCCAATTAGTGGCTTGTCTAAGTTACTAAGGGAGTGTTTGGGAGAGCTTCTGCTAGCTGCTTTTTAGCTTCTAGCCATGCAAAAGTGCTTTTGAGTGTTTGGGAATGTCAAATTCTGCTTTAACTTCTGCAACTTTTACTCAAAAGCTAGAAGCAACAATTTGATGCTTTTTTTTGCTTCTGCTTTTTTGCTTATGGTGTAGAATTAAAAGTTGACATTTATACCCTTAATAAATTTATTACTTACATAATTACCATCCTATTTTTAAATAAAATCTTATATTTTTATATAATTTATATTTTCAAAAAATTTTATACATATTTGTATAAATTTATATAAATTTTATTATTTTTTTATTTTTTTATATTTTTATTAACTTTATATTTTTTTTAAATATATATATTATTAAAAAAATAATTTTGATATAATATTTAAAATATAATATTAAATATATAAAATATTATAGATCATGTATCAAAATTATATTTAAATAATTGAAAAAAATTAATTTTGATAGTTTAAGGATATTATTGTCATTTAATTAAAAATTAAGCTTAAAAGTGATTATTCACCAAACACTCAAACTTTACCTTGTATCAGCTTTTGACTTCTATTTCCAAACACTGTATGCTTTAGCTTCTTACTAACTTCAAGATAATCACTACAAGAATCACTTTTCAAGAAGTAAAAGCTCTCCCAAACACTCCCTAAGTACCAAGCTGCTGATTGCCAAGTGCTGCCGAGTCGGGATGAGTACTCTCCCGAGTGGATTCCAAGTTCTGTCGAGTCAAGATGCAAGTCACCTGAGCAGACTCCGAGTTGGGCGAGGTAGATGTCAAGTGCAGCCGAGTTGGGACACAAGTCGCACGAATGGACGTGGAGTCGGGAGGGGAAGATGTTGAGGCCAATGTTAAAGTAGTGTCCTTAAAATAAATTTCGCTCTCACATCTAGCAGCGGTGCTTATAGATTGTTGTTGGTCGTATGTTTCCTAAGATCTAATGGCCTGTAAAGAAGAAAGGCGAAGGTGGAGGAATTTTTAATGTTGGTTGATCTGCTTGGGCAAATTTTTTCCCGACCGGTCTAGTAATGGCACAGGTGGTGCTCGTACACGAATCAACTTGATTCAGTGCAATCCATGCATTGCATTTACAACCTTGCACACTTACATGTGAGAGAGAGTCTCTCCCCGTATATTAGGCATATGCAACAATATAAATCAACCAACTAGCCATCAAACTTCCAATGTGGAACTAAAATCCTATGGAATTTCTCCCATCATTCACTTCTTTTCCATTCAAAATTCCAACACGGTATTGGGCCTTGCAAGCTTAATTATGGACCAATGTTAAAGTAAACCTTGTTGTGGCAGCTAAGGCTGTGAATTTACTAATGGTTAAGCTTTTAGAAGCCTGGTAGATGCATTTGGAGATTGTAGAAGACCAAGTAATTTTAGACAAGAATGTTATCTTCTGAAAAAAGGGTTCTTTTGTCTAGGTTTATTTGCCCTTTTACTCCTAGATTAGAAGAGCATCTTCCATGTAAATTTTTTCAAAGCATTGTAAAATTAAAAAAAAAACACACAACAAAAAAGCTTGGATGAGTATGGAGGTGAGGTTAGGGGTTTTTAATTCAAGAACAAATTTGATTTTTCAAATATACCTTTTTCTCTTGGAGGTAGAGCTAATGATTAATTATAGTATTTTTCTTGCATATTTAACCTTTTTAAAATTATTAAAACATAAATTATTTCTCTTGCATGTTTGACCTTTTAAAAATATATAAATGTCAATAATTAAATTAAAATTCATAAGTTAATTAAATATTAAATTAAATTTATAAATTAAATTAAATTAAAAACCATAAGTTAATTAATTTATTAATTATCAATAAATTAGATAATAATTAATTAAAATATTAAATAAAAATTATATAGAGATATTAAATAAAAACATAATAAATAATGATATATGATTTTTAATGTACGACCCATAAAAGAGTTGTGCCATATTTTTCCAAACCATGTAGAAAGATTTCGAAAATTACCAAATCACACATGTAAATTTCAAAATGACCAAATCACAGACACACTTCCCAAAATACCCTCAATTAGTTGACTGGTGAAAAAATTAGTCGACTAATTTATTTTACTAATTGAATCCATTTCATGTTGTTTGAAATTTCAAATAAATCGATCAACTGATTTATTTTTTTTAATTCAAAGATAATCTTCAATCAAATCGGTTGATAGATCAAACGACCTCGGATTATCATGAAACTAGTTCCTATGTGTTCAGATAGTTCTCTTAATTATATACACGCCCTCAAATATCAATTAGACCCAATATATTAAGTGCAGTGAATTTTTTAACATGAATGTGTTTGAAAAATCTAATTCATGTTAAAAAAATCACTACTCTTAATATATTGGGTCAGATTAATATTTGAGGACGTGAATATAATCAAGAGAATTAGACGAACACATAGAAGCTAGTTTCATATAAATCCGAGGTCATTTGGTTCATGAGTCGATTTTGGATAAAACCAGCTGATAAACTAAATGATCTCAGATTTGCATGAAACTAGCTCCTATGTATTCATCTAATTCTCTTAATTATATCCGTGTCCTCAAATATAAAATTTACTCAATATATTGAGAGTAATGATTTTTTTGGCACAATTAAGATTTTTCGAACAATCACTACTCTCAATATATATTCGTGTTCAAAAAAATCACCGCTCTTAATATATCAAGTCAAATTAATGTTTGAGGAAATGGATACAATCAGGAGAGTTAGATGAACACAGAGGATCTGTTGTGCAAGATTCATCAGTGATGTCCTCCTCTAGTGTTTCAATGTTTAACAATATGTTTAAATTAGTGATACATTGATAAGGTAAGGGTGAGTCAAGAAATTAGTATAAAAGTGAAGAAAAGTCCTTGTTAACCTAGGCAATAAGTCCTGGTTCGAAGAATTGGGCACTAAGTCATGATCATGGATTGGGCACTAAGTCCTGGCCGCGGGCTGGGCACCAAAGACATAACCGAGGGTTGGGCACAAAGTCCTGATTTGAGGAATTGGGCAATAAGTCCTGGCCGAGGGCTGGGCACCGAAGTCCAGACATAGGGTTGGGCAGTAAGTCCAGGTTGTGGACTGGGCACAAAGTCCTGGTGAGTGAAGTTGGGCAAAAGTCCTGGTGACTGAAGCTGGGCAATAAATCCTAGTCGTAAGATTGGGTGAAAGTCCTGGTGAGTGAAGTTGGGCAAAAGTCCAACCGGATGGACCGAGTGGCAACCTTCTCCTGAGAGAAGTAGGCGAAAGGCGCGTTCCCCGGGAAGGGAACATAGGCGTCGGTTCGACATTGGGTTTCGCGGGAAATCGGAAGTCAGAACCAATTCATTAAGGCTAAGATTATATATGTATTTGCCTTATGTTTGTGTATTTTACAGGTATCTAGAATTGGAGGCAAGGCAGGCAAACAAACACAAAAGAAGCTGAAGTCATCATCCTGGGCGCTCCCAATGAGCCAAGCGCCCTGGATGTCAGGCGCCTGATTGATTCAGGCGCCCTGGAGGGTCTAGGGCGCCCTGGATAAAGGCTTTATTAGATTCGCGAAGTTCACGAGTTTGGATAGATTTTTGACCACAACTGAGGCGCCCCCTTCAACACAGGCGCCCCCTTCAACACAAGCGCCCAATAAGAGGCTATATAAAGGGGTTTGACCCCTCAACTCAAAATATCAATGACAACGACATTCTAAGCATTCTGAGCGAATGAAAGTGCTAGAGACAAAACCCTGCGACCAAGGAGGCTCTAGGAGGAAGTGCGCGGACTTCGGAGTTCTAGATCGACCGGGATCGTCGATTCTTTGTTTGGTTTGAATTTACTTTCTGCATTTACTTTCATTAATATTTTGATTGTAAATCGTGCACTGTAAGACGGATTTCTCCACCTCCAGAAAGTCTAGAAAGGAGACCATTAGTAGACGGGCGTTTCTCGTGCTTAGGCCTTGGACATACTGACCCTTGGGGGTTGGGAACCAAGTAAAAACCTATGTGCACTCTGTCGTTTGGTTTTTCATTCTGTCTATTTTTCCGCTGTGCTACTAACTCTGTATCTAGAATGAACGATCGAATTTACGACAAGTTTCCGCAAATTTTTTCAAGTCGATATTCACCCCTCCCCCCTCTATCGACGGCACCAGTCCCCACAAGTGGTATCAGAGCAAGGTTGCTCTTCACCGGACTAACAGCTGACGGAGCAAAGACGCCAGGAGTTGAGGGGGAGCCCAAGGGTGAATCAGGTATATTTTTTTAAGTATGTAATTTTTAAATTTCATATTACATGTTTCAAGTGCAGGGAGAGAGGATACTATAAAAATTAGTGTCCTACTCGTAAGACTCGATCTTCATCACCGGTGGCAAAGGATGTACCAGCGCCCGGAGTCCGGAGGGACAAGAGTCAAATCAAGTGTTTCAAATGTCAAAAGCACGGACACTACAAGAATCAATGTCCGTCCAAGGTACGAAAAGTTTATGTTTGTAAAGATTTACAAATTCCTGCACAGTCATATGATAATTTAGATAAGTTAGATAATTTTTCTGAAAAATTAGACTTTTTGTATAGTCAAATTAATATTTTGCATAACCAATTACCAAATGTAGATAATATTAAAATATCAGAATTAACCTTTTAATCTTTAATATCAATGCAATAATTTTTAGAATTAATTCTAATAATTTTTCTAATAATATTAAAGATAATTCAGATGATATTAAAGATAATTCTGAAGATTTTTCTAAGGATATTAAAGATAGTTCTAAGGAAATGATGATATCAAAGATAATTCTGAAAATTTTTCTGAGGATATTAAAGATAGTTCTAAGGATAATGATGATATCAAAGATAATTCTGAAGAATTTTCTGAGGATATAAAAGATATTTCTGAGGATAATAATAAATCTATTATTAATTCTAATATTTTATCTGAAGATAATCCTGATAATCTAGAAACTTCTATAAATGAGAATGAAGATTTAATTAATATTGATTTCCTGATTAATTCTGATAACTTCTTAGATATTAATTATGAAACATTAATTAACAACCCTGAAAATTACTCTACTTACTATGAAGATATAGAAGAATATGACCTTGATAATGAGGATGAGGAGGAAGATGAATTTTCTAGAATCAAGGCTACAGTTAATAAAATCTTTAAAAATTCAAACAAAGCATAAGTGTTAGAAAAACTTGAAAAATTAAACAAAGAAGAAATAGTGGATAAGTCAGACATTTTTGAAATAATGAAATTAATGCAATTAGACCCAAAACTTTTAACCCAATTTAATCCTTAATTAATTTCATTTTAATTAATCCTTAATTAATTTAATTTTAATTAATCCTTAATTAATTTAATCCTAATTAATCCTTAATTAATTTAACGTTAATTTAACCTTAATTATTTTTACCTTAATTAATTCTTAATTAATTTAACTCCAATTAATTCATAATTAATTTAACTCTAATTAATTCTAATTAATTTAACTTCAATTAATCCCTAATTAATTTAACTTCAATTAATTCTTAATTTTAACTTCAATTAATTCTTAATTAATGTAACTCCAATTAATTCTTAAATAACCTCAACATTAACTCTAACTCTTAAATAATTTTAACCTCTAATTAAATCTTAATAACTTAAACTCAAACTAAATAAAATCTTACCCAACTACAACAATCAATTTAATAAAATTAAATATGTCAAAGTGGGTTGGCATATTCGCGGGTTCACACGATATGTATGAAATCGAGAATTTGATACATTATTAGAAACTTAATTGAAAATGCCTTGACTTGATTGAATCATGCATAAATGTCATACTCATGCATTTGCTAATTTTTTTAAAAATATATGTCATGACATTTATGTTTAAATTTCTGCATGATTTAGAACGGTTAGTTAAGGACAAAAGACTTACTTGAAACTTGAACAACATAGTATTAGGTGGAGGTGAGATGATAATACGTTAGGGAATCCCTTCTAATAAGGTCAAGTGAGGTAAGGTGTACCCTACATAGTCTGTTTAGTCGGGCGGAACTAGCCGAAGCTACCAATCCAAAACCTAAGCTTATTAGACCAAAATTTTTCAATAAGTAACTTGAAAATGAACTTTTGGTAAAAGGCTTTGTCAAGGAAAGGGTTGTTGCTCCAATAAGGCTACGACCAAAGAAGGCCTCCATGCCTCGCCAAGACCTAGAAGTCAATTATCGAAACTCATTTTTTATTTACTATTTGATAAATTTGAATCTAACACAAGTTTTAATTAAATTTTAGATTTAACATTAATTCAAAGAAAAAATTACTCAAGCATCTCACAATACACACATAAGGCAACCATGCTTGCTTGTACTGAGACATTTAGAATGGGTGAGATGTTAAGGACTAATAAGTTGAAAGATGCTTTTCAAAATTATTTTCAAAATTCTTAGGGTATTTTTCTAAAAATCTATTTTCAAAATAATGTTTTAACATAATAATGTTTTTATGGATTTCATGCTTGTCTGATTGCTTATATACAATATATTTTCAAAATTATATCCTTTCGAAAAATTGGTTGACCTACACAATTAGACACAAGCCTTTTAGGTCAACACTAAAGTCCCTTAAGGCACTTAGATAGAGTCAGACGGTGTCGAGTTCAGGGGAAGTGTTTTTTTAAAATATTTTTCGAAAAGTCTTGTGCTTTAAAAATTACTATCACTTCAAAATATGTTTTTTAAAATGTTTAAGAAATATTCCATTCTTTCGAAAATTAATTCTTTGAAAATTATCATACTATCATTTCAAAATATCGGTCAAAAATTGTTTTAAATTAATCTTTTAATCTTGATAAACCCTGAAAGACACACAGGGAGTTTTCTTCTTGATCTACAAGAACGCCTAGGATTGTGTCAAATTTAGGGGGAGTCTAAGTCAAAAGAAAATAATTTTATTTTCTGACAATTTTTAATTATTAGATAATTCTTTTGGTCTGAATCAAACCCTAAGACTTAGAGGAAAATTACTTGTAGTCAACAAGCTTCCGAGAACTGTGTCAAATTTAGGGGGAGGTCGAATTAAAAGAATTATTGAACATTTCAAAATATTTTCATACACTGTAGATTCAAAATCTTTTTGAAAACATAAGTATTTTCTCTTTAAAATACTATCATTTTAAAGTCATTTTTTTCTTAAAAATCACTTTCAAAAACTTATCTTTTTTTATGGAATCACTTTTGAAAATAATATTTACTTGGTTTGGAGAATTTCCAGGACACTTAGGGAATGTCCTTGTAGTTAACAAGGTTTCCTAGGATTGTGTCAGACTGGAATAGAGACCAAGTGAACTATTTGTTAAGTACAAAATATTTTTCAAAGTACTAATTTTTTTCAAAAGTGCAAAATATTTTTCAAAATACTAATATTTTTCTAAAGTGCACAATATTTTTTCGAATGTACAAATTTTTTATGCAAAATATTTTTCAAAGTACTAAGTACAAATTTCTTTCAAAATACTAATTTTTCTAAATGCATTATATTTCTCTATGTGAATTTTTTTTTCTAAAGTGCATAATTTTTTTTGTGAAAATCTTTTATGAGTGCAATTTTTTTAAAGTCTTTTCTAAATGAAAATTTTTTTAAGGCAATATTTTTCTAAGTGCAAAATTTTCTAAATTCAAAGAATTTTTCTAAAAGTATAAAATATTTTTCTAAGTGCACAATACATTTCAAAGTACAATTTTTTTTTGCGCAATTTAAGTACTTAGTTTTTTTTTAACTAGTACTCAGTCTTTTTTTCAAACAAAAAGGGAAGAGTTTCGAAAATTATTTTATCAAAAATGATATGCTTTCAAAGAATTATACTAGGTACTTTCAAAAGGAAAAGGAAATTTTTTGAAATTTTCATTGTTGGTGCAAGTTTGTTTTGTCATTTTTTTTTATGTATGACAAAGGAATAGAGAGCATAAGTTAGAAATTTTTTCCCAAAGGATCAAAATGTAAATCAAAATATTTTTTTCAAGGATCAAAACTTAGATCAACTGTTTCCAGTTTATCCCAAGGATCATAACTTAACTCTTTAGTCCAATCTAACTTAAGATATTGTCAAACATCAAAAAGGGGGAGATTGTTGGTGCAAGATGCATCAGTGATGTCCTCCTCTAGTGTTTCAATATTTAACAATATGCTCAAGTTAGTGATGCATGGACAAGGTAAGGGTGAGTCAAGAAATCCGTATAAAAGTGAAGAAAAGTCCTAGTTAACCTAAGCAATAAGTCATGGTTCGAAAAATTAGGCACTAAGTCCTGATCATGGATTGGGCACTAAGTCCTGACCGTAGGCTAGGCACCGAAACCTGACCGAGGGTTGGGCACGAAGTCCTGATTCTAGGAATTGGGCAATAAGTCCTGGCTGAGGGCTGGGCACCGAAGTCCTAACATAGGGTTGGGCAATAAGTCATGGTCGTAGACTGGGCACGAAGTCCTAGTGAGTGAAGCTGGGCAAAAGTCCTGGTGAGTGAAGCTGGGTAATAAGTCCTGGTCGTAAGATTGGGCAAAAGTCCTGGTGAGTGAAGCTGGGCAAAAGTCCAACCGGATGGGCCGGGTGGCAACCTTCTCCTGAGAGGAGTAAGCGAAAGGCGTGTTCCCCGAGAAGGGAACATAGGTGTCGATTCGACCTAGGATTTCGCGGGAAATCCGAAGTCAAAACCAATTCGTTAAGGCTAAGATTATATATGTATTTGCCTTGTGTTTGTGCATTTTACAGGTATCTAGAATTGGAGGCAAGGTAGGCAAACAAACACAAAAGAAGCTGAAGTCATCATCCTGGCCGCCCCCATTGAACTAGGGCGCCCCCAATGAGCCAGGCGCCCTGGATGCCAGGCGCTTGATTGATTCAGGTGCCCTAGAGGGTCTAGGGCACCCTGGATAAAGGCTTTATCAGATTCGCGAAGTTCGTGAGTTTGGATAGATTTTTGACCGCAACTGAGGCGCCCCCTTCAACACAGGCGCCCAATAAGAGGCTATATAAAGGGGTTCGACCCCTCAACTCAGAATATCAATGACAACGTCATTCTAAGCATTCCGAGCGAAAGAAAAGTGCTAGAGACGAAGCCCTACGACCAAGGAGGCTCCAGGAGGAAGTGTGCGGTACTTCGGAGTTCCAGATCGGCTGGGATCGTCGATTCTTTGTTTGGTTTGAATTTACTTTCTGCATTTACTTTCCTTAATATTTTGATTGTAAATCGTGCACTGTAAGACGGGTTTCTCCACCTCTGGAAAGTCCAGAAAGGAGACCATTAGTGGACGAGTGTTTCCCGTGCTTAGGCCTTAGACGTACTGACCCTGGGGGATTGGGAACCAAGTAAAAACTGTGTGCACCCTGTCGTTTGGTTTTTCGTTCTGTCTATTTTTCCGCTGTGCTACTAACATTCGAATTTACGACAAGTTTTCACAAATTTTTACAAGTCGATATTCACCCCCCCCCTCTATCAATGGCACCGGTCCCCACAGGATCTAGTTTCATACTAATCCAAGGTCGTTTGGTCCATCAGGGATTTTAGGCAGTGATTTTTGGAATACGAATTAAAATTTTCGAATATATTCATATTTAAAAAATCATCGCTCTTAATATATTGAGTAAAATTGATGACATTTGAAGGCATGGATCAATTAGGAGAAGTATGAGTTAGTTTCATGTTAATTCGAGATCGTTTGGTCTATCAGCCAGTTTTGCGTCATTAATTTGACACAAATTAGATTTTTCGAACAATGATTTTTTGAACATGAATTAAATTTTTCGAACACATTCATGTTCAAATAAGTACTACTCTTAATATGTTGGGTCAAATTAATGTTTGAGAGCATGAATATAATTTGGAGAATTAGACGAATATATAAGAGATATTTCATGTAAATTCAAGGTCATTAGGTCCATCAACTGATTTTGGGCAAAACTGGTTGATAGATCAAACGACCTCAAATTGATATGAAACTAGCTCCTCCTATCTGTTCATCTAATTCTCCTAATTATTTCTATGCCCTCAAACATCAATTTGACTCAATATATTGAGAGCTATGATTTTTTGAATACGAATTAGATTTTTTAATACATTCATATTAAAAAAATATCGCTCTTAATATATTGGCTCAAATTTATGTTTGAGGGCGTGAATATAATCAGGAGAACTAACCGAACACATAAAAACTTGTTGCATGTCAATCCGAGATCGTTTGGTCCATCAATCGATTTGACTCCAAATCAACTTTGATAAAAAAAATTAAATTAAATTAGTCGACTGAGTTATTCAAAATTTCATTAGTCGACTGATTATTTTACTAGTCGGCTGATTGAGAATATTTTGGAAAGTGGGTACTGTGATTTGGTCATTTTGAAACTTACATACGTGATTTGATAATTTCTAAAACTTTTCTACATGGTTTGGTAAAAAGGTTTTTTGATTGTGGAGAAAATATTAGGTTTTATATTTTTGAGGTGACATTGATGTGACATATTAAAACTACCAAAAAATTTATTGAAAGGTTTAACTATTGGAGATGCCTTAATAGGTTTTTTATATTTTTGATGTGGTATTGATGTGATATATTAAAAACTATAAAAAAATTTATTGAGAGATTTAACCATTGAAGATGCCCATATATTATATAACTTTAGGTTTTGCCTTTATTGTGCGTTTGTACTATTGGGGGAGATGCAAATTCCACTACATGAATTTCAACATTCTAAAGACACAAAATCAGGAACCAACGAGTAATTTTAGAACACTTTCTCAAACAAGAATTTTATTTTATTTTAAAAAATTATGGAAAGCAAATTATTCTTGAGATCAAATATAGATCAGTTGAAGTAACTTACAGATCTAAAGCTCTGTAGTAGTTAAGTCCCCCAGTAAAACCTGACTTCTCAAATTTGCTGGCGTAGTAGTTGATATCTTCCTCAGAAAGCCAAGAAGGAAAAGCAACATCCTGTTCTGGTCCAGTTCCAAATCCGTTCTCCTTTGGCACAATAACTGGACCGGGATCATGGTAGGTCAAGAACTTCTTAATCACCAAAGAAGTGCTAAGGCGGGCAAACTCGGCTTCAGTTCGTCCAGTTTCCTGCATTTGTTTAGTTCATGCAACTTTTAAGTACTAGAATGGTAAGAGGATTAGTTTCATCTGGTTTTGCAAGAGATCTATGAGCACAAAGTTCTTACAATCGAGGAAATTTGATATTATTATGATTCAATTACCAAAAGGACTATCCTTTTTATTGGCATCCTCTAAGGGAAGACCCTTTTTAAATTATTATCAAAAGCAAATCTCATCCCACGTCAGAACGTTTTATTTTTTATGATAGTGTAGCAACTACGAATTCATAATTGTTACACTATAAACACTTCAAGTCTGATCAACACAAAGAAATCATGTTATCACAACTATACTTCATAGCTATTACAATATGAATGCATTAGCCCCAGGGGCTATAGTACAGCTGAAGGATAAATAGTTGTTATCTTAGGTATTCGAGGTTCGATATCCAACTACGGCGTATTTTGTAGGATTTTTTCCTCCAAATAGGATGTGAATCCTAGGATATTGGGCTTATGGATCGCTTGCTGCAAGCGCTTCCTGATTTATCCTGGCGGCCGGTGGAAAACTTACTTGGGACGAGATCGGTTGGGTCGCCCGAGGTTCGACGTTACCCAACCTCGTTAATCATTTTTTTTTTACAATATGAATGCATCATCTTTTAATTTGTCATTAATGTTACATTATTGTAACACTTCGACTATGATCAATGATCCTGTCGCGAAGCGAGGTAGAAGTCCTATGGGCGAGATGATACACCGAGTGCCACGAGCTCTGCTGACCTGGCTCCGAACTAGCTGTGACCTGGCCAAGACCTGTGACAAGATGGTCGTTACCAACCCCGCTGTGGATTTTCCTTGGTCAGGCCCTCCGACGGTCAAGTCAGTATCTCGCAGGCAATATAGTAGAGTAAAGGAATGTAGGAGAGTAGAAAGGGAGTGCTATCGCGCATACCTGCGGAATGAGGAGGGGAGGGGCTTATATATCCAGGGGAGCCGACAACCCCTGTCTGGGTCAACAGTACAGTGATAGGGTGTCTGTCAGCTCATGGGAGAGCCCGGCCGCAGCAAGGCGCGGGATGCTCTGCTAGTACGATAGTACTAAGTCGGCGGGTTGCCCGCGACGTGCGTTAAGAATGAGTAAAGCGTATATTACCCCGACATCATGGTCGTACCCTGGATGTACTGATGTAGGGCAGTGTAGGGAAGCTCTGGCCCGGAGGCCGAGTGCCAACCGGTAGGTACGAGTGTCATAGACCGGGTCGGGTCATGCCCAGGGAGCGTGGGCCGCCACGCGTCCGACTGGGAGATGTGAGGCACGGGGTATACCCTCAGTCGGGAGTTTGTCGAGATATATCTGTCTCGCCTTGTTCCCAGTCTATAGGTTGCCAGATCTGAGGGATGCTGAAGGCTGGGGTTACATGACTCAACCTGGGGTCAGGCAACTGGGTTAGGTCGCCGAGTTGGGATGTGCTCGAGGTCGACTTGCCCAACCCTCGCCATGGGTCGGTCGACGGTGGCTCGAGAGGGTTCCCGGCTTAGGAACTCCCGGATGAGGCCTTCGTGGCGCCAGACTGGCTGGCTGAGCTAGCTGAGCTACCCGTAAGCAAGGTCGGGATCATAAGCATACCCCTCGAATCTATTCGAAGGAGGCGTTGAGTCCGACTGACTGGACTGCTGCCTAGTGCAGCGAGCCTGGTGCACCGGAGTGGCCCGACTTTTTCCTGCCGAACCTGGTGGTCGCCCGGGTGTGCGCAGCCTGATCGGCTGAACCTGTCACATCACCTGTCTCTTCGGTTCTCGCCCTTATCACGCTCGAGTAGATTCGTATCGCGCGCATTAATTATGGCATTTAACCGCTGGCACACGCATCTTTCGATCGTTGCTTCCCCGAGCAACAAGGAGTCCGCCGCCTGTTTGGGTGAATGGTGGGAGCGCAGTGAGCCCCGTCGCCACGTGGGCTTTCCTGGCCCTGATCGGACGGCTCGCGTCCATTGCCGTCTTTTCTTTGGCACGTCATCGAACGGTCCGCGCTACTTCTGGGGCCCTATAAATAGGAATTTACCCTGCGAGTTTTACCACCGCCTTTTACTCCCGATATCGAAATGTCATCCTTCTGACCTCTGCTAGGGTTCCGACGAGGCATATTGCTCCGTTCATCTTCTTCGGCGAACATTTTCGGGGTTAGTCCTTCTTTTCCCGCTTGCTTTCCATTGCCTCTCCATCCCATCTCCCAGCTCCTTGGTATACCACCGCGGTGTCTGAACTCGATCACCACGACCTCGAGGTGATCCAAGCGGACGACCACATTCCACCCGACCACCTTCTCAAATTGCCTTCATCCTCCGACCGACCGGCGTCCCCCCCCCCCCCCCCCGCTTTACTACATTACCATCTCCCGGGACCACCTGCAGGTCAAGCTACGCTTCCCAATCGACCCCTTCATTGTCTCCATTTGTCGTTACTTCCATATCAACCTATCCCAATTAGCTCCGAATGCCATCCAACTCCTTTGTGGGTCGCTCATCATCTTCTCTCTGTATGAAATTCCCCTTCGTTCCGACGTGTTCTACTACTTCTTTTACCCTAAACGCTATGAGTTGGGTGATTTTTTCTTCCAGGCCCGATCCCATACTTCTTTCCTGACGAAACTTCCGACCTCTACATTACCATCTCTCGGGACCACCTGCAGGTCGGGTTACGCTTCCCGATCCACCCCTTCATTATCTGCCTTTGTCGTTACTTCCATATCAACCTATCCCAATTAGCTCTGAATGTCATCGGACTCCTTTGTGGGTCAGTCATCATCTTCTCTCTGTATGAAATTCCCCTTCGCCCCGACGTGTTCTACTACTTCTTTTACCCTAAACGCCAAGAGTTGGGTGATTTCTTCTTCCAGGCCCGATACCATACTTCTTTCCTGACGAAACTTTCGACCTCTAACAAAGGTTGGAAGGAGAGATATTTTTTTATCCGCCCTGTCTCGGCTCCGACCTGGCCAGTTGGTTGGTTAGTGAATTTTCCTACTACCCCACCTCTTCAAAAGGACTTTCAATCCTTTCCTTATTATAGTTTTGCCGTATCCAAGATCGGGGGTCGCCGTTTTCACGGGGGTCATTTGTTGTGCGAGGGCATCCTGTCCGTGTTCGGGCTTAGCCCCGCACCGCTTCGTCCGTCTTCCTCATTCGGTAAGTTCACTGTCTCCTTCTCTTTCCTTTCATGGCTCACTGATCGTTGTCTATTTCAGTCGTCATGATGAATTCAGCTGCTCCGGAGGAGGGCTACGGCCTACTTACCTTAGAGCTAGAGGCTCGTTTGGCCGAGCGGCTCGCTGAGTAGGAGGCGAATCTCCTGATCGCTGAGGCGCCACGCCCTTCTTCTCCCATGCCTGTGCCTGCTAGTGAGGAGACCACCTGATCCGACTCGGAGGACGACCAACCCCTCGCTCTTCGACGGAAACAAGTACGTCGAGATGAGCCCTCGCCCTTCCGGATCAATCCGACAAAGGCCTCTTCTAGCCGGCCCAGCGGCAAGCGAGAGGGAAAGGAGCCCGCAGCCGAGGCTTCTACTCCACTGTCTCCTACACATCGGGCGTCTTCAGAGGATCCTATTTCTTCCCAGTCAGGGGGGGTCATTCCCTGCCCGGTCGGGGGAGTCTGCCGAGGAGCGTCTGATGCATCTGTTGCCGCCTTCGCTATCCGATTGGTCCATGAGCATGAGGGTGTCGAGCGGCACGGCCCCTATACGGACACAGGACGTTCAACTGCACGGCACAATAGCGGACCATTTTCTGTACGGTCTACGAGAGAGCGGCTTTCGTGGTCTGAGCGTCCGGGCGGACAACTTTATGGCGACAGCCACCCAGGTATACCAACGCTGTCTCTGTTTTTGTCTTACGCTTTCTTCAGTTGATGCACTAACAAGTCCTTCCTCAAGTCTTGTAGTTTTGGTCTACGAGTTACAACATGTGCATGTCCATGCTGAGTCACGCCAAGGCTCGATTCCGAGCCGAGCGACGAGTGGAGTATTTGAAGGCCCGACCTCGGAATACCCAACTGGCTTCTGGTGATGCCTCTTTGAACAGCTTGAGGGCTGAAGTGATCGGCCTTCAGTACCTGTTGGACCAGGCAGAGGATCAACTGGAGACCTCTAAGGCACAGATTGTCTCGGCCGATGCGGTGGTGGCTCAAGCACAACTCCGGGTCGCCCAAGTCGAGCACACGGAACGTCGTGCTTGGAGGATCACGGATTGACTACAAGAGGAGCTTCAGAAGACTCAGACCGAGCTCCAAGAGGCGAACCAGGCTGTCGAGCCCTTACGCGCACAGCTGGCGGCCAAGGAATAGGAGGCCGGCTCACTGACGAGTCAACTGACCTCTTGAGAGGAGGAGCTGAGTCGGCTGCGCGAGCGGCAAGAGGCCTCGGAGGCAGCTCAGGCGGAGCTGGAGGAGCTGCGGGCGTACAAGTCGGAGGAAGCGACTCGGTGGGATGCTCAGCGGGTGGAATATGCCAACTCGGTGGAGTTCACTCAGCAAGTGTCCGAGCGTCTCCGAGCCCTGCTGAGGTATCAACAGTCCAACCTTTTTGAGCAGCTCAGGCAAGCCGGGCACATCGACCCCGCCCCTGCCCTCTACCGTAGTTAAGCTTGCGAGCATGTCTCAGGACATGCTTGAGGTGGTCTACCGACCCTTTAAATGAGTGTCGGGCCGGTGTTCTTTTTCTTCTTTCTAGTAGGGGCGGTTTGCCGCAAATTTTGTTCCAAATTTCCTTTTAATATAATTTTTCCTCTGCCTCGAGCTCTCTAGAGCACGCTTGTCTTTGCTTTGGAATGTTGATGGCTCGGGCGATTGTTAATGAGGGCAACTCGAGTGAGTGGACAACCAGGCCTTACTAGCGAACAGGCGAGACACTAGCGCGCGATAATTTCCATGTGTTGGCCACTCGGGGCCTTGCCCCTTGATGTCCCGCGTTAAGGTGAGGGTCGGGCTCCTCAATCGGTCCTCACTCAGGGAGTGCGGGCCGCCAGCTAGAGCTGTCAAACGGGCCAACCCGTGGCGGGGCGAGTCGGCTCATGGTAGGCCGGCCATTTGGCGGGGCGGGGCGGGGTGGGTCGACCCGTCATCTAGGCGGGTTGGAAAATCCCCAACCCAACCCAATCCAAGGCGGGCTATGGGTTAGGCAGGCCAACCCGCGGGCCCATCAAAATATTTTTAAAAAATTAAAAAAAATTATATATTTAGATTTCATCAATCAAATATGTTAAGAAATATATATTTTTAATATAAATGGATACAAACGAGTACTCATGTGATGAAAAATATTATTTTTTATTTCAAAATAATAAAAAAAAAGATAATAAATTGTCATAAAACTTAACTAACATGTGATTCTCAACCCGCGGGCCAACCCAAGCCCGTCACGGGCCGACCCGTGCGGGTCGCGGGCCTAGGCAGGTTGGCCCGCTGCGGACTTGGGTTGCTTAAATTCTAACCCAACCCGCTTAAATTAATTGGCGGGGCGGGCCAACCCGACGAGCCCAACCCAAATTGACAGCTCTACCGCCAGCGTACGACTAGAAGCCAAGCCGATGGATTCGCGGGAGCATGCCAAATTATAACTCGCGTGGGCGAGAGTCAGGGACGCTCGGTCAACCAGACCCAGGGAGTGTGGGTCGCCACGGGTCTGACTGGAAGCCGAGCCGATGGATTCGTGGGAGCATGCCCACTTATAACTCGCGTGGACAAGAGTCTGGGCTGCTCGGTCAATCAGACCCAGGGAGCGTGGGTCACTACGCGTCCGACTGGAAGCCGAGCCAAGGTGTTTGCAGGAGTATGCCCATCCAAGATTCACTAGGGCTCTGGATCGGGCCAGCCCCTTCCCCACCGGTCGCCTGACCGGCGAGTCGACGTTCTCTCAATTTTCCCATCCTTGATATGGGTCGCTTCGTATCCCTCCTCATGATGACCGCATTATTTGTCGAGGGCACGCGTCCGTCGGTGAACGGTTTCTAGGACACCGAAGCGTCTGCCACCAGTTACTAGTGCCTCGGGAGTCGAACCGTCTGCCGCCGGAATGTATGTGAGTCACGTCGGGTCTCGGGAACTGTCGTAGATCTAATCGGAGGGCCCTGATTCACTCCTGCTTCATTCCGAGTTTTTTGTCGAACGACTATGATTGACCGGTGCCCCCTATATATAGGCGCGTGCGTAGGCCACGATTCTCCCCACTGCCTTTTTCCTTCCGGTGCTCTTTTGCTGCCTTTGTCTGCTCTGCTAGGGTTTCAGCAATGCTCGCGGACATTCTGTCCTCTGATCGTCTTCTTCGGCAACCCTCCCGCCTCTCTGAGAGCAGCAGGATGTTGGTTGCTGCCTTAGCGGAGGGAAGGCAGAGGGCTCTCCAGGATGATGCCAAACTCGCCGCTCAGGCCGGCGAATCGTCGGCAACCGGAGAGTCCGCTCCTACCGTAATGCCTACCGGCGATGCTCCCCCTCCGGGTACTGAAGAGGTACCGGCTAGAGAGGTGCAGGCTCCTGACCTCGAGGTCATCGATGCGGATGACCAGCCGCTGGAGACCAGGTGCCGAAGGGCTCGACTAGTTGACACTTCACCCCCCTTTGGGACTACCACCAGCCCCCGCCCCGTGAAGAAGGTCAAAGTCATGCCCCCTACGGCGGTTTCTTCTCCTGCGCCGGTTGTTCCGGCCCTGCCTGTGTCGGTGCCACCTGCTCCTACAACCTCGGCTCGAGGGGCCACTCTTCTTGCACCCCCTCTGACTCAGGCAAGTTCCTTGGGCACCCGGCCTCCCCCTCCTCCCCCTACGGGAGTTGCGGGCCCCTATCATGTCCATCTAGTCTTGTCGTCCAAGGCTGACCCGAGTACGGCTTATGAGGCTCCTGTCACCGAGCCGCATGAGTTGGCCCGAGTCGTGCACCTGTATGGTCCGTTAAGCGACCATTTGTATCACAGGCTCTGGGAGTTCGATTATCAGGACCCGATCAGCAGAGCTAACTCCCTTGTATCGGAGGTCAGTCAGGTGTGTTTTCTTAATGGTTCGCACTCCTTCTTTCTCTCACTTCTTCCTTAGGCCCGAAACTTTCTTTCTTTCTTTCTGTAGCTCTTTGGCTTGATCTATGACATGACCATCTATTTAATAATTCAAGCTCGGGACCTGACAAGGTCGTATCCCAAGAGGAGAGATTGGAGGCCCAGCTCCGTCACGCGCGACTGCTATCCAATGATGAGGCCTTGAACAGTCTACGGGCTAAGAACCTGACCCTTCAAGATCAGGCGACCAGCTCGGATGCGCGCCTCGAGGAGATCCTGGCGGAGCTGGACACGGCCAATGAGGCGGTCACCCAGGCGTGGCGCCAAATCGCTTGACTGGAATACACGGAGCGCAAGGCCCGGGACCTCGAGCACCAGGCTCTGGCTGACCTGCCCCAGGTCAAGGCAGAGCTCCTGGAGGTGAGCCAGTCAACCGCTGCACTGCGCACCGATCTGACGGTCAAGGAGGAGCTGAATGCTCGCTCGAGGGACCTTGCACTGTTCAGGGCGCAGCACGCCTCGCAGGAGTCGGAGCTGAAGACAATCCGGAAGGATCTGGAGGCAGTCCGAGCTTACGCTGCCTCTCAGCGGTACACTCGTAGGCCTTAAGCCTCCTAATTCTGAGTGGTTGCTGAGGGAGGATGCCTCCAATTTTTGCTCTTTCTTTTTCGGTAGAGGCCAAGCCTCTTCTTTGCTGTAGTAAGGCCATTTGAATGCAAGTCTTTTTCCTTCTTGTTTTTCTACTTGTGTGTTTGGCATTTAAGTGTTGGGGGGTTCGGGTGACTAGTGGCGCGAGCGAGATTAGCTTGGCCTTGCGAGTGTTTGAGTAACATGCTTGAGTGCGGGGACTTTTAAGTATTAATCACTCGGGTGAGGGCTCAATCGGACAGATCAGCCTCCCGGGTGGCCGGCTTAAACACTCGATCGTGAGAGTTTCTAAGTGATAGCCACTCGAAAAAACCAACTCGGCCAGTTTAGATCATCGTTATTGAGTTATTTCGATTGTGTGTAGCCGCACGCCCAATTTGGAAATTAAGTTCAGGAAGTCACGAGGACTCTCCTGCTCATAGTTCGCACAAAGGCGAGAGATGAGATGCTCAGTCGAGTAGTACCCCGGGAAACGTGGGCCGCCACGCCCCTGACTGGGAGTCGTTCCGAGGGGTGCGTGGGAGCATGCCCACTTATAACTCGCAAGAGCGAGAGTCTGGACACTCGGTCGGGTCAGACTCAGGGAGTGTGAGCCGCCACACGTCCGACAAAGAGCCGAGCCGAGGGGTTCGTGGAGGCATTCCCACTTATAACTCGCGGAAGCGAGAGTCTGGACACTCGGTCGGGTTAGACCTAGGGAGCGTGGGCCGCCACGCGTCCAACTGGGAGCCGAGCCGAGGGGTTCATGGGAGCATGCCCACTTATAACTCGCGGAAGCGAGAGCCTGGACACTCAGTTGGGTCAGACCCAGGGAGCGTGGGCCACCATGCGTTCGACTGGGAGCCGAGCCGAGGGGTTCGTGGGAGCATACCCACTTATAACTCGCGGAAGTGAGAGTCTAGACACTCGGTCGGGTCAGACCCAGGGAGCGTGGGTCGTCACACGTGCGACTGGGAGCTGAGCCGAGAGTCTCGTGGGAGCATGCCGACTTATAACTCGCGAGAGCGAGAGTCTGGACACTCAGTCGTCTCAGACCCAAGGAGCGTGGGTCGTCATGCGTCCGACTGGGAGCCGAGCCGAGGGTTTCATGGGAGCATGCCCATTTATAACTCGTGAGAGCGAGAGTCTTGACACTCGGTCGGGTCAGACCCAGGGAGCGTGGGACGCCACGTGTCCGACTGGGAGCCGAGCCGAGGGGTTCGTGGGAGCATGCCCACTTATAACTCACGAGAGCGAGAGTCTGGACACTCGGTCGGGTCAGACGCAGGGAGCGTGGGTCACCACGTGTCCAACTGGGAGCCGAGCCATGGGGTTCGTGGGAGCATGCCCACTTATAACTCGCGAGAGCAAGAGTTTGGAGAGCTTTACTATTTGTCCGAGAAGGCCGGTCTTCCACTATTCGGGTGGGATTACTGTTAGTAGGAGCACTAGGGCCAATTATGTAATGATTGACTAGGGGCATTTTGTATCATATTCTATCATTAATAAAGGTATGTATGGTTATTATACTTACTTTATATTCTGTGCTGAATGACTAAGTATATGTGCAGTAGGTTCTTATCTACATTATATCGATTGGTTGAATCGATAGTGAGATAATGTAGAGAACACTACACTAAATTATTCCTAGTCAAGCATTAATATTCAGGGGCAATATTAATTCATGGAGACTAGCATGTAGGTCAACTGATGACTTGAGCTCACAAGTCATAGATATGTGATATCAAGTTGACACATGAGTATATATTGGAGAATGTGTACTGAATGACCCGCCATGAGAAAGTTTCATAGATTGTCATATGAGTGTCATAGACTTTCTCATGTGACTATTGGTATGAATAGTCCTTAGACCTGAAGTCACTACGGTTCCCTACATAAGGAGTTATGTACTTTGGTTTCGTCAAATGTCACCCGTAACAGGGTGGACTATAAAGGCGATCACTGGGTATGTAATGAATTATGCAGAGGGATGTGAGTGATGTAGATGGGATCTATCCCTCCCATATGACGGGAGTGATATCTGTGGGCCCCTTGATTGAGTAGGACTACTGAAACGCATGGTCATGCTAAAATGAGTCAGTATGAGATATTGAGCTCATTTGTTTGAGTGAGTCTACTCGGGGATCAAGAAACACAAGATTGATTGAGGATGACACGGTCTATGCCTCATTGGTCAATCTAGATATCAAGGATAGAAGGACAAAGTCATACATTATCATAGTCAAGGAGGTTTAGTCGGATCTCGACTTTTCTTGTTACTTGGGTAGCAATGATGCATTGCTAGATGTCGCTCATTGCTTATGTGTCTAAAGGGTTTAGGCGCATTGCCAACGTCGCGAGAACCTATTAGGTCACACACTAAGGACATGATGCTTCGGGAGCCCGAGTTGGGAACTCGGGAGACCTGAGCCCGAGTGGGAACTCGGGAGGTCAGTTAGGGAGCCCGAGTTGGGAACTCGGGAAGTCCGAGCCCGAGTTGGGAACTCTGGATGTCCGAGCCCGAGTTGGGAACTCGGGAAGTCAGACTAGGTCGGCACTCAGCAGACTGGGTCGGCACTCGGCAGACTGGGTCGACACTCGACAGACTGAGTCGGAACTCGGCAGACTGGGTCGGAGCTCGGCAGACTGGGTCGGGAGCTCGGCACTCGGCAGACTTGGTCGGGAGACCGGTCGGAAGCCCGAGGGGCCCGGTCGGGATTAAAGGGAGATTCTTTAAAGTGTTTAATGCATGGAAAAGAAAAGATTCTTTTCTTGCATGGGAAATGATAAAGAGCCACATGAAAAGATGTGCTCTTTATTGGGAAGCCAAAGAGACACAAACCTCTTCATATTCATGGGATGAGTATAAAAGAGGGTCTTGTGACTTTGGATGAGGTCTTCTTCTTCTCCTCTCCTTCTTCCCTTTCCTCTTCCCTCCCTCATCTTCCTCCTTTGGCCGAAACCCTACTGTAGGGTTCTTGGTGTTCTGCGAGCTACATCAAGTTGCTAGCACAACTAAGGTAGCTCTCCCGAAGTTGAGAGATTGTGTCCGTGTGAATACGAATAAAGGCACGGACACTTGAACGTGCAAGAGATCCGGCGCACCTTGGACGAGCAGGATAAGCAAAGGGCACACTTCAAAGGTATATCTTCTTTAGAAGTAGATGTAGATCAACTTTGTACGAGTTTTCTTTCGCATGGATCGCTCGTGGGTTCTTGTTTTCGCTGCGTTTTTATGTTTTTTGTGCCGGTAGAACCCAACAGTTACATAGTACAAGTATTTGTAATACCTTGCCGGCCGTGAGCCTCCTCTGGCCAACCCGCCTGAAATCATGTGCACTGCTCCCCGGATGGCGTTTTGTCGATTGGTCTGCTGTTCGTTCACGTCGTTTGGCTCGATGTGCTTTTCTGCTGAGAACAAGTTACGAGCGCTCGGGGGATCTCGCTTGGGTCCATCAGCGGCTAGGGGGAGGGTTTGTCCTCCCCGACCTGAGCCTCGCTCCGAGGAGACTTGTCTTCTTTGTCCTTGCGCGGTTGTCTCAGGAGCTCAACCCCTGCCAAACTGCAGACATTCCTCCGTGTCGTGGGTGTGGCTATGATGGAATGCGTAGTAGGGTCTCCAACGGGTCGGCGTACATCCCTGATCTACTTGCTGCACTTGTCTGGCCTCCGACCCTGTTCGGTCGGGTCCTCGTGGGCTACGGATGGGTCCGCTCGGCGGTCGACTAGATTGCGCGGGACTAGGGAGAGGCATATTGGTCGGTTCCTTCTTCCGAGCTGCCTGTGCCTCTTCCACGTTGATGTACTTTACAGCCTTTCCCAACAGGCTGTCGAAGTCCTTGGGTGGCTTTCTGATAAGCGTGTGGAAAAAATCTCCTTCTTGCAGTCCCTGGGAGAACGGGTTGATTAATACCTCGGGCGCGGCGGTCGGAACGTCCAGGGTCACCCCATTAAATCTCTTGATGTATGCCCGAAGTGACTCCTTCGAGCCTTGCTTAAGGGCAAACAAGGTGACACTTGTTTTGTGATGTCTTCAGCTGCTGGCGAAGTGCTGGAGGAATGTCCTCCTGAGCTCGCCAAAGCTAGCTATCGACCCATCATGGAGCTGCCCAAACCATCGTTGAGCAGTCTCGGAGACTGTTGTCAGGAACACTCTGCACTTTACGCCATCGGGATACTGGTGGAGCACTGCACTCTCAAATTTCATAAGGTGCTCCTCGGGGTCGGTGGTTCCCGCATACTCGGGCATGGTGAAGAGCCGGAGATGCTTGGGAACCTGATCCTCCAAGATCCACGGAGAGAAGGGGTTACACACCAGGCGAGTGGCAACGCGTCGGCGGGGGCTTTTCCCTTCTCGGGGCGTGTCTCGTGCGCCCGACTGGTTGCGGGTGCTTCGATCGGTGCGAGCTCGGCCTGGCCCTCCCGACCCCGACCGGGTGCGGCGGGGAAGGGGGCCAAGCGTCCCCCGGGTGGGGTAGCTCGTCTTCGTCCTTCTGAGGGGGCATGGATCGTCGCCCAAGAGACTGAGCTGTCGGGCGACCAGCCTGAGATAGCTGTTGGGAGGCCCTCTGGGCACGAGCGGCCCGTAAGAGCTCGTATTCTTCGGGTGTGACGGTCATCATGACTCGATTGGGCGCTTCCATCCTGTACTTCCGATCAGACTGACTGTCCCTCCTTCTAGCGCCAAATTTGATTCTGTCGCGAAGCGAGGTGGAAGTCACAAGGGCGAGATGGTACACCGAGTGCCACGAGCTCTGCTGACCTGGGTTCGAACTGGCTGTGACCTGGCCAAGACCTGCGAGAAGATGGCTGTTAGCAAACCCGCCGGGGATTTTCTCCGGTCAAGCCCTCCGACGATCAAGTCAGTATCTCTCAGGCAATATAGTAGAGTAAAGGAATGCAGGAAAGTAGAAAGGGAGTGCTATCGAGCATACCTGCGGAATGAGGAGGGGAGGGTCTTATATAGTCCGGGGGACCCGACAACCTCTGTCTGGGTCAACAGTATAGGGGTAAGGTGTCTGTCAGCTCATGGAAGAGCCCTGCCGCGGCAAGGCGTGGGGTGCTCTGCTAGTACGATAGTACTGAGTCGGCAGGTTGCCCGTGACGTGCATTATGAATGAGTAAGGCATATATTACCCCGACGTCACGGTCGTACCCCGGATGTACTGATGCAGGGCGGCGTAGGGAAGCTCTGGTCCGAAGGCCGAGTGCCGACCGGCAGGTCCGAGTGTCGTGGATCGGGTCGGGTCATGCCCAGGGAGCCTGGGCCGCCACGCGTCCGATTAGGAGATGTGAGGCACGGGGTATACCATGAGTCAGGGGGTTTGTCAGGATATATCTGTCTCGCCTTGTTCCAAGTCTATAGGTTGTCACATCTGAGGGATGCTGAAGACTGGGGTTACTCGACTCAACCCAGGGTCGGGCAACTGGGTTAGGTCGCCGAGATGGGATGTGCTTGAGGACGACCTGCCCAACCCTCGCCATGGGTCGGTCGACAATGGCTCGAGAGGGTTCCCAGCTTGGGAACTCCCGGATGAGGCCTTCGTGACGCCATGCTAGCTGGCTGAGCTACCCGTAAATAAGACTGAGATCAATCTACACTAATAATATTGTATTGTACACGTTACAATTCATAGCTTTTGTACCGTAAACACTTCATCTCTGGATAACAATTACGAAGCATAATTATTATAACATTAACAATTTATTTATCATCATCGGTATTATATTATAATAACTATAAAATCATAACTGATGGATAACAATTACGAAGCATAATTATTATAACATTAACAATTTATTTATCATCATCGGTATTATATTGTAATAACTATAAAATCTGATACTGTTATAATTAATTATGAGATATAACTATTATAATTATGTAATAATTATGAATTCCTAATTACAATAATAATTCTAAAAAAGAGAATAATTTTTAAAAAAATAAACTATAAGACGTTTTTTTTATAATAAATGAAAAAGAGGAGCGTCGCTTGCAATAAAAATGCCTTTTTTTATTTGTGGTTTTTTTTCCTTTAGCTGCAGCATAATAAATAACAAACTGACATTAAATTTCTAAGATATGAAGATTCAACCCATTCGTATCAAAAGAAACTTTTTAACAGATTAACAATGTGCTGTATCACAGAGACGACGAAGTAAAGTCAATAGCATCAATCACATTAAGTTTCCTTCCTTCAAGGAAGTACTTATTTCACTTGTCAGATACATTGAACGGGAACCTTTTCCGTTAGAATATATGGTGACAGGTGGATGACCGAATAAGTGGGGTCCTTGTATAGTGGAATGTTTCTCCATTGAATGATAATTAATTCGTGTTGACGTCTACAAATCAGCTTTATATGTATAGAGAACTTCTATTTATCTGCCACCTTACAGATGATATATGCACAATGCAATGGTCTCACTGAAGCATTTCGTTGCTTTTTCTGAAAACAAAGGGCAGAGCTGATTCAAGCAAGCCAAGCAATCATAGTTGTCCATATCCATGACTTATTTCTACCAAGTTTTATAATTCAATAGGAATATTATTTAATTAAATACCTAATTAACTCTCTCTCTCTCTCTTTGATCTATTTTTGAGAAGGACAAATTTAATGAGTTAATTTTCTTAATTGGTACATACATTTGAGAATCGTTCTCAAATAAGAATGAAAATTATATATCCTAGAGCGATCTATTCCTGAAACATCAGCCGCTACTGCTACTAGTACTAAAAAGGATGCTTACAAGAAGTATCAGGATGATACATTGAATGTGTTATGTCTTATGCTGCTACCATAAACTCTGAACTTCAGAAGCAACATGAGAACATGGATGTTCATGATATGGTCGAGCACCTTAATTAACTATATGAAGGGCAACTAAGACACGAGTGGTTTGAAGTATCTAAGCCTCTATTTGCATAAAAGATGCAAGAAGGAAGTCCTGTAAGAACTAATGTACTCAAAATAATTGGGTACATTGAGAACCTTGATAGATTAAGATTTTCATTGGGTCAAGAATTGACTACTAACCTTGTTCTACAATCGTTACCAGAAGGGTATAGTTAATTTGTCATGAATTACAATATGAATGAAATTGACAAATCATTACCTAAGATGCTTAGCATGTTGAGAACTGCTGAGCTCAATCTTAAGAAAATTAAGCCTAATACCATATTGATGGTGCAAAAAGGCAAAGGCAAGTAGAAATCCAAAGGTAAGGGTAACATCTAAGCCAAAGGCAAGGCCAAGTCTACTGCATTGAAGCCCAAAGGCGAGGTGCCTAAGGAAGGGATATGTTTCCACTATGGTAAGATCAGACATTGGAAGAGGAACTTCAAACTATATCTGGAGGAAGTTAAGAAGAAGAGAAGTGAGACTTTTGCTACAGGTATATATGTTATAGAAGTCAATCTATCTATTTTTTCTTCATGGGTATTAGATATTATATACGGCCTAAGAAAGACTAGATCGTTGACAAAGAGCGAATCGGAGCTACAAGTAGGCAATAATACAAGAGTTGCTGTTATAGTTATAAGAACATATTCCTTATCTTTGCTCGCTTGACCTATTTTAGAACTTGAGGAGTCATATTACCTGCAACTAATTAAGAATATTATGTTGGTGCCGAAAGCAGTAGATCGAACCTGGTTTTGATAATGACAAAGGGTTCAAAGTTAAGTTTGTGTTGTGATCAAACGGATTTGCTAAGAGTGTAGGAAAGTCCTAGTTTACATAGGCACGAAGTCTTGATCTGCCGGGTTTAGCACAAAGTCTGGTCAAAGACTGGGCACGAAGTCCTAGCCGAGGGCTGGGCATCGAAGACGTGACCGAGGGTTGGGCACAAAGACCTGGTCGAGGACTGGGCACCAAAGACCTGATCCGGAAGATCGGGCAGAAGACTTAGCAGAGTGAGGACTACGGACATAAGTAAGGACAAGTTGAGGTACGGACGTCTTGAGATCCGGAAGCTTCGGAGGCCGAGCAAAAGTCCAACCGGAGGTGCTGGTTGGCAAAAGGTAACTTCTCCAGAGTGGAGTAGGTGAGGACGCGTTCCTCAGAAGAGGGAATAGTAAGCGTCGGTCCAATCTAGGATTTCATTTGAAATCCAAAGTGCATTGAGGGTACCTGAGAGGACTCAGGTGCACGAGAAGCCAGACGTCCGAGAGGTCTCGGGCGCCCCAGTTCGATTTGCTCAGCATTTACGAAACTGAGTTGGTGGCGGCTGATTAGACGCGCCACATCTGCACCCAAGTGCCAGTGCTCTCAGGCACCCGAGAGTGGATAAGTTTTGCCGAGTCAGAGGATAACGACGTAGCTGAATCGCTGACGTGGAGGGCGGCGCTATGAGCACTCAAGCACCTGAGAGCCTATATATAAGGGGTTTCGCCCCTTTGGTTCTAGACATTAATTCAAGCACATAGAATCACTGCGATCTAGTTTCCATGCTCAAGTTCTCCGTGCCAAAGAAGTCTGAGATCGACGACACACCGCTTCTATGACGAAAAGATTTCTTCTTCCTTTAGCAAGTGTCGTCGATATAAAATTTCAATTTTAGTTTTGTACATAATCTTCATATTTGTAACTCATCTTTGCGAATTATAGAATTACCCAATGAAAATGGTCAAGGATCATATGCCTTGGAGTAGGAACCGTTACAGACTCCGAATCATGTAAAACAAAGCGTGTTAGCGTTGTTTTAACTTGCTACTTTTCTTATTTCCGCTGCGTTTATTCTCAATTTATATCTGAAGAAATTCGTAATCGATATTCACCCCCTCCCCTCTATCAATTTATTTCCGCTGCGTTTATTCTCAAGTGGTATTAGAGCAGGTTGCTCAAATTTGGTGAAACCACCAGTTGAGCAGTTTCTTTTTCGGATTTTTCATTATTTTTCAATCAGAAAAGGTATTCTTGCCTTTTCTGATATTTCTTTTTGTTTCTTTTTTGATCGTAGATTTCTCGTTTCTCAAAGTTGGTGTAATACCACTCGGGATTTATTGTTTATATATTTCTATACCGCACTATTAATCCAAGACTAAGTCTTGGAACAAGTTTGTTGTTTCAATCTTTTTCAAGACTCTTTATGGCCCAGCAAGAAGGTTACAATATTGCCCTACCTCCTCTCTTCTCAAGAGAGGATTTCAATTACTGGAAGAGCCGTATGGAAGTTCACCTGAAAACTCAGGTGGAAATGTGGATTATCATCCAGGCTAGCCTAGAAATCCTAAAAAATGTACAAGGTGAATTTTTGGGATACACTGAGTAGGATGCTCCCCTAACGAAGAAAATTGAAGCAGGCGCAAAGGCAAGCCAGACCCTCCAGTGTGGACTCACAAAGGAAGAACTCAACCACGTCGACCCCTTCAACAGTGTAAAGGAGCTCTGGAACAAGCTAATTGAGCTGCACAAAGGGACGTCGGATACCAGAATCAGCAAGCGAGATATGCTCCTTAACAAGCTCTACAACATTAAGATGCAAGATGACGAAATCGCTGCACAGCTTCACGCATGTATCCAAGAGTTGATAAACGACCTTCACACCATCAATCATAAGGTAGAAAATCGGGACTTGATAAGGTATGCCTTAAACTCTTTCCCTAGAAACACTTTGTGGGCATCTATGGTAGATGCTTACAAGGTTTCTAGGAATCTTTCAAAAATTAAATTAGACGAGCTATTTTCAGAACTTGAATTACTTTAGCAAACTAACTCTACACAGGTCGAGAAAGGTATTACTCTTATTGTAGGTAAAGCTGCAGGGAAAATAAAGAAGAAAAAGCTGCAATTGATACCCGAGTCTGATTCCGACTCGGAATCTGACGAAGATGACATCAACTACCATGAGCTAGTTAGAATAGCTCGGAATTATTACAAGATGAACAAAGGTCAAAGAAAGAAGAAGAAGATAGTTTAGTCAATGGATGATCCAATTGAACCAAGCACGAGTCAAAAAGGAAAGACAAACATCACCTGTTATAGGTGCAACAAGAAGGGCTATTTCAAATTAAGTATCCCAATTTAAAGGAGGCCACAAAGTCTCGAAGAAAGAAGGCGCTCCAAGCTACGCGGGATGAGTCATCTTCGGAGGACAAAGAAGAAGTACCTCACTCCAATCTCCTTGCACTGATGACATCGGAAGAACTCAACACCGAGTCTGAAGTAGAGCCGGAAGAAAGTCACGCAACCGGAACACTTTCAATTCCAGAAGAGGTTGTCTGAGTTGAGTCCCTCCAAAAGGAGGTAAAAGCCCTTAAGGAGGCGACTAACTCAAGTTCCTTGATTGAGACTATTCAGGAAGGAACCTCTACTCAAGTCCAACAACTTGAGAAAGAGAATTCCTCCCTGAAAACTCAAATGAAAGAACTTAGAGTTGTTTACCTAGGGTTCCAAGAATCTTGACATGATTCTTGGAAAATAGAAAGTCGTTCTTAATCGATCCGAACTTAGCTACAGAATTCCCTTTCTTGACCGAACCACTCAAATGGTTAGCATCACGAAAGTGATTTTTCTCTGAGACTGAATTCGTGGGATGAATGAGACGTATTCGTGAGGATACACACTGGGATTGCTAAGTGCATGAAACAAAAGTAACCATTTTCATCAAATAATGTATAATTACTTTCGCATGGATTATTGGAAGGGATTTTATTTTTTTCGCTATACAATTTGATTATTTTTCGCATAGGATCCTTTAAAAAAATATTGATAGATCGCACATCAGAACTAGGGCAATATAGAAGGCAAAATTCTGCCAGCGGTGAAAATTTCATTTTCTCCCTATAAATTATTTAATTTTCATAGTTTTAAATATCACATTTTGCCTTCTATAATTTACAAAAATATAATACCCTTTCCTCTGCCAACAACTAACGTGCACGTGACAAAGTTTGACTAGAGTTCAGTAGGGCAAAATTATGATTTCGACTATTTTTATTTTGCTCTTGTAATTTGCTAAATTTTCCAAATGCTTTTATTTCATTAATGAATGTTATCTCCAGGACACGAGTGAATTTATAAACTAATCTATGCCCCATAAATTTAAGTTTTTCTTAACAGTTTTAAAGCATATTACGACTTATGTTAGAGCCATAAATTAAAAGGATCACGCTTTCTTAAATTTTTGCTGCAAACTAATTTGCAAATAAATTTGCTGTTGGATATTAGGTCTTAAAAAATCAAATACAATTTTGTAAAAAAAAATTAGGATGTCATCAATTGATGAAAGTCAAAATTAACTTCAAAAACGAAATTTACGTTTCGTGTAGATGAATTTAGATTAATAATTTGCTCAAAATCGATTACGGGTGAATGAGAAATTAATTATATAAATTCAGCCCAAAAATAACATAAAAGGAAGTAGATAAGAAATAGTCTTATATCTGTAAATTCCAAGAGTATTTGCTTCCTTATATGTGTTGTTGTGTTAATGAAGTTAACAAAAGAAAAACACAGATGTTCTCTTCTCACGGGCGAACAGGTATTCGCACCTGCGAGCCCGCGGCACGCCACCCGCCACGCACGCAATGAGCGCTTTGTTGGCGCATTTTGCACCGATTTGACTGTTGGTGACAAGACTTGATTCGGAGCGTCAGATCAAATCGAACGGTTGAGATCTAAGGGGGATTTAAAGGGTTACAACCATACAAATCTAGCGGTTGAGATCAAAGGGTTATCTGAAGGATTACAACCCTCTAGATCGAACGACCCAGATAAATAGAATCATCTAGATCCTGGAATTATTCATTCAATCATCAGAAAACAAGACTCAATCATATCTAACATACATCTCATCTTCTGCATCCAGAGTCCAAAAAACCTATAAGGTAACTCACCTCTTATCCTTGTATAAATAGAATCCTCTGGATGTTGGAATTATTCATTGAATCATCGGAAAACAAGACTCAATCATATCTAGCATACATCTCATCTTCTGCATCCAGAGTCCAAAAAGCCTATGAGAAGGTTCGCTATTCTCGAAATTTAAAGTGTTCATATTTCGAGATATCGTCATTGTATCCTGGGAAATGAATTGTAGCTAACCGTGAGCACCTGTAGTAGAGCAATATCGTTTTACGGAGATAATGTCAAACATTAGCCTCGACGATCTTATATCGTTTTACAATATGAGAAGGTTCGCTAGTCTCGAAATTTAAAGTGTTCATATTTCGAGATATCGTCATTGTATCCTGGGAAATGAATTGCAGCTAACCGTGAGCACCTGTAGTAGAGCAATATCGTTTTACGGAGATAATGTCAAACATTAGCCTCGACGATCTTATATCAGTTTGCATCCTCCCTGGTGGCAACCCAACCGACTCACTATTGTAAAACGATATTTTGTAAACTGATATAACCTTGATCAATGACGTTCGATCGTCGTTCCACAGGGAGAGAAGTCAGAGAAGTTCAACAGAGCCGACTTCAAACGATGGTAGCAGAAGATGTTATTCTATCTGATAATGCTAAATCTTGTACGATTTTTGCATGAAGACACATTAGCCACTACGGAAGGTGATTCCAACAGCAATACTGCATATGATGCGTGGTCGCAAGGAGATTTCCTATGCCACAACTACGTTCTCAATGCATTGAATAACACGTTGTATAACGTGTATAGTCCAATGGAAATGGCAAAACTTTATGGGAATCACTAGAAAAGAAATACAAAATCGGAAGTGTCGGATTGAAGAAATTCATCGTCGGTCGGTTTCTAGATTTCAAGATCATGGATTCCAAGAGCGTGACATCTCAAGTCCAAGACACTTATACTGCATGATCTGGATGCCAAAGGTATGGAACTGAATGAGTCGTTCAAAGTAGTCACGGTTATCGAGAAACTCCCTCCATCGTAAAAGGATTTCAAAAAGTACATTAAGCACAAGCAAAAGGAGATAGAGCTTGAAGAACTGATCCTGAGGCTATGAATAGAGGAGGATAATCGAAAACTATCCGACTCCAGAGGAACGAAGCGAGCTGTCGACGAGATATCCTAGCTGGTTGAGTCGAACGCCAAAAAGCCGAAGTAATCCAAAAAAGAAGGCTCAAGGCAAGAAATTCAAGGGCTCATGCTACAGCTGCGGAAAGCCAAGACACATGTCTAAGGACTGTAGACGACTGAATAAACCAACCAAGAGTCAGAAGAATGCTACGAACTAAGTCGCATCTTCTGATAATATGGAACTGGATCTCACTACGATTGTGTTTAAAGCCAACACGGTGGTGGACAACCCGAAGCAGTGATGGATCAATAATGGAGCAACACATCATATCTATTTTGATAAGACGATGTTCTCTAAGTATACTCCGATAACTGGAAGAAAGGTCACTATGGACAATTCCACTACATCGCCGATTGTCGAATTCAGGAAAGTTGTTTTGAAGATAATGTCTGGGAAGGAGTTAACACTCATTGATGTGCTCCACATTCCCGACATCAGGAAGAACTTAGTTTCTGGATCAACACTTGTCAAGGTTGGCTTTAGACTAGTGTTTCAGTCAAACAACCTTGTACTTACGAAGAATGGTGTCTTTGTAGGAAAGAGGTACTTAGAACAGAGTCTGTTAAAAATAGTTGTAATGACAGTACACCGTGAATTTGATGGTAATAAAATAAAAGGTTTCAGCTATGTTGTTGAGTGTTTTAATTTATGGCATGATCGACTTGGACCTATCAATAATAATACTCTAAAATATCTTGTCAAATTAAATTTATTACCAAACGTCAATGTTCACGAAACATACAAATATGAAGTATGTGTGGAAGAAAAGATGACGAGACTACCTTTTCATTCGGTCGAAAGGTCAACAACTCCTCTAGAATTGATACATAGTGATCTATGTGACTTAAAATTCATGCAAACTAGAGAAGGTAAAAAATATTTTATTACTTTTATCAATGACTGCATGAAGTTCTGTTATATCTTTCTTTTATGAAGTAATGATGAAGCCTTAGAGGCTTTTAGAACCTATAAAATAGAACTTGAGAATCAACTTGATAAATGAATTAAAATAATTCGTAGCGATAGAGGTGGAGAATATGATGCATCGTTTGATAAATTTTGTTTAGAATATGACATTATCCTTCAGACAACGGCACCATACTCGCCTTAATCAAATGGTGTTATCGAACGTAAAAATCGGACACTAAAGAAAATGATGAATGTCTTGATTATAAATTCAGGCTTACCCTATAACTTGTGGGGGATGTTATATTATCAGCAAATCACATTCTCAATAAAATCTCTCACAAGAAAAATGATAAAACGTCATACGAACTATGAAAATGCTGCGAGTCATCGTACAAATACTTGAAAGTGTGGGGGTGCTTGGCAATGATCAAAGTACCCAAGCCAAGCCATAACTGTAGTGCATATCATTTCATAATTCACAAGTCAAACATCACTGATATTCATGTGGGAACAACCATAGAATCTCAAAATGTAATATTCTTTGAAAACATATTCCCAAATAAGAAGGAAAACGTTCAAAATGATTGCAACAGAAGTTCTAACGAAAAAGATGTTTCTTAACTTAGTTGTCTTAAAAGGACTATTGACCATCAAAGCGCAGAGCCACGTCGGAACAAACGAGCTAGAGTTGAGAAATCATTCGGGCTGGACTTCATGACTTTTATTTCGAAAATGGACCCAAGAATATTAAGCGAAGGTCTCTCTAGTCCCGACACCCTATTGTGGAAAGAAGCTGTCAATAATGAAATCGAGTTCATCATGAATAATCATACTTGGAAATTAGTGGACCTTCCTTCTAGTACTAAACCATTAGGTTGTAAGTGAATACTAAAATACAAGTATAAAGTTGATGGATCGATTAACAAGTATAAGGCCAGACTTATAACCAAATGGTTCAAGCAAAAGGAAGACTTTGACTACTTCGATACCTACTCACCTGTGACAAGGATTACGTCCATATGAGTGCTGATAGTCATCGCAGCACTATATGACCTTGAAATACATCAAATGGATGTTAAGACTATGTTCTTAAATGGTGAGTTGGAAAAAGAAATCTATATGGATCAACCTGAGGGGTTCATAGCTCTAGGAAAAGAGGAAAAGGTGTGTCGACGTATTAAGTCGTTAAACGGACTTAAACAAGTCCCTAAACAATAGCACGAAAAATTTGACTATAATGCTATCAAATAAATTTAAAATAAATGAATGTGACAAATGCATTTATGTTAAAACCACACTTGAAGGTCATGCAATCGTCTTTCTATACGTAGATAACATATTTATAATGGGCAGTAATCATGAGATAATCATGAGTACAAAGAGAATGTTGATCAACAATTTCGATATGAAAGATATGGATCGAGCAGATGTTATATCGGGAATTAAAATTCTCAGGACATCTGATAGGATAGTTCTGACATAATCCCAGTATGTAGAGTCGGTATTGAAAAAGCTCAATGCGTGTGATCTTTCTACAGTGAAAACACCTATGGATCTAAGTCAACACTTAGCAAAAAACTATAGTGAGCCCATATCACAATTAGAATATTTTCGGATAATAGGTAGCTTGACGTATTTCACAAACTGCACATATCCAAATATTACCTGTACGGTCA
This sequence comes from Boesenbergia rotunda, assembly GCA_024364735.1. Classification (NCBI taxonomy): domain Eukaryota; kingdom Viridiplantae; phylum Streptophyta; class Magnoliopsida; order Zingiberales; family Zingiberaceae; genus Boesenbergia; species Boesenbergia rotunda. Next base: position 144,641 of record JAGFNQ010005382.1, on the reverse strand, counting down.
ACAAGCTGAGTCATTTTACGAGTAATTCAAACAACACCCATTGAAAAGCACTATTGTGAGTTTATAGATATGTAAAATATACTATAAAGTACATATTACATTACAAAAGATATCCCGCTATCTTTGAGGATACTATGATGCTAATTTGGAAATCAAATACAAAAGATTACAAATCCACTAGTGAATATGTATTCACGTTCGGTGGAGGAGCGGTATATTGAAAGTCCAATAAGCAAATGTGCATTGCTCAGTCAACTATGGAATCCGATTTTATAGCACTAAACAAAGCAGCTGAAGAAGCTAAATGGTTACAGAATTTCTTAAAAGATATTCCGAGCTGGACGAAATTTATGCCACCTTACTTATACACTATGATAGTCAATTGGCGATTAGAAGGAGATAGAATAATATGTATAATGGTAAGCCACGACATATACATCGTAGACATAATACTATTACAGATCCTCTTACGAAGAGGCTAAGTCGAGATCAAATATATTGTTCATGAGATATTTGAGATTAAAAATCAACAGCTGAAACGAATGTACCGGTAACCCAACCTTGTTGACTAAAGATCTCAAGATCTTGGTTCAATGGGACAATGAAGTTATAAAAGTTGTGCTACACAACACGAGGAATATTATTACTATCCCAATCCTAGGATGAGCATGTGTTGTCCTATCATATGTAGTGAGGTTAAGCTAATGCTTTTAATGATTTCTATACCTTTATAAAATGGAGTATGGTAGGATACTATTGATAGAAGTGTCACCAATGTAAGTGTAAAGATAAACCGCTTGAATGAAACACTCATGAATCCAAAATGGTGTCCATGGCCAAAACAGAACCAACCATGAGAACCATAAATAGGTGATATAAGTCCCTGTGTAGATGTTATTGTCTTAGTAGTATACACAAATAGCTGAGCAGTTCAAAACATCACGTTCACTGCGCAGCCTAGTATGCTCGATAGCATTCCACATGGAAAGTTCAAAGCGATAAGCTACCTCTCCTAATGCATTGACTTTTCGATTAGACTCATGTAAAGCATCAGCATGTATACAAGTATTAATTTCCATTCATGTGGGTATTGTTGGATATTGAATTTTAAAAGATCAAATACGGTTTTGCAAGGAAAAATCGAGGTGTCATCAAATCGATAAAAGTCAAAATTGACTTCAAAAACAAAATCTATGTTTCGCGTAGATGACTCTAGACTATTAATATGCTCAAAACCAATTACGAGTGAATGAGAAATTAAATATTTAAAGTCAGCGCAAAATTAACATAGAAGGAAGTAAATGGGGAATAGTCTCACATCTGTAAATTCTAAGAGTATTTGCTTCCTTATATATGTTGCTGTGTTAATGGAGTTAACAAAAGAAAAATACATGTGTTCTCTTCTCACGGGCGAGCAAGTGCTCGCACTTGCGAGCCCGTGGCCCGACGCCCACCACGCGCCACGCACCACGTGCGCACATGCGCAATAACCGCTTTGTTGGCATATTTTGCACTTCATTTATGCTTCAGGTGACGTGGCAGTGCCTACATGGCAGTCGGGTGATGTGTTATGTTCACATGTGACATGGCAGTGCCTATGTGGAATTCGGGTAGGCAGAGAGAGATGACTGGACCGCTGACTGGGTGAACGAATGATAACTGTTAGATCAAAGAGGAGTGTTAGATCGCAAGTGACTCGATCTGGAGCGTTAATCGTGAATAGTCATGATCTAACCGTTGGTGATGAGACTTGATACGAAGTGTCAGATCGAATCTTGTGGCTGAGATCAAAGGGGGATCTGAAGGGTTACAACCATCTAGATCTGACGACTAAGATCAAAGGGTTATCTGAAGGGTTACAACACTCCAGATCGAACTATCCAGATAAATCCTAGTCGCAGCCACTCACCAAAAGGTACCTCACCTTTGCTCCTTGTATAAATAAAATCCTCTAGATGCTGGAATTATTCATTTAATCATCAGAAAACAAGACTCAATAATTTACCATACGTCTCATCTTACACCCCGAGTCCAAAAAGCTTACGAGTGGTCTCGAAATTTGACGTGCTGCTATTTCAAGACATTGTTGTTGTATCTTGGGAAACGAATTGTTGCTATCCGTAAACACCTGTAGCAGAGCAATATTGTTTTATGGAAATAGTGTCGAATACTAACCTCGACGATCTTATATCAATTTGTATCCTTCCCGGTGGCAACCCAACCGACTCACACTTGCAACTATTACGTGCCCTCAAATGTCAAGTTATGATTAATAAATTAACTTGTGATCAATTAATTTAAGTTTTTAATATTTATTAAATCACAAGCTCATGTAGAGGGTGTGTCCAAAATGGATCCGATCTGACCTACCAACTTAACCCGAATCGGCTCAAAGAATATTGGATTTGGTTTGGGAGTTTTTAGGTTTGGATTATATTCGGGTTGGGATTTTTTTAGTTGGTTTAATTTTGGAATAGGTTTGGGTTGACCCGAATTGATCGGAATTTAGGATTTAGAGGTTTTTTTTTGGAGTTAAATCAATTTTTATTTTAAAAATTAATATATTTTATGTATAAATAGTATAATATTAGTATAGATAAAAGTGAAAAGTCTTTTAGGGTTGGACAAGTTATTTGGGTTGGTCATGTTATCCGAATTTGGATTTAGGATTTTGGTTTGAGTTCGAGTTTAAATCAAATTTGAGTTAGAATTTTTTTATAATATTCTTAGTTTAACTAAACCCGAAACCATGCATTCAGCCATCTGAATTGGCATCCCTAAGACCTTAAGCTCATGTGACTGATATTAAAGCTAAAATAATATTAAAAAAACCCATACTCATATTGTAACTGATTTGCAAATTAGATTACACAAATCCCAAGTTCAACTTGTAGCATTTTGTGCAAGCATCAAGTTCCAATTCAAGGGGCATGCATAAGTTGATTGTTAAATTCAACTTGCGCATTACATATTTAAAATTTATCATTTTAGGAGTCACAAATTCAAACTATGATATATTTTAAAATTTAATATCCAAAAAATAATCGCATCTCTAATTTTTTTCATCACAATCCAATTTGCAAATTGTCACAATCATTAAATTCTACTAAAATATCTTTAAATTATTATGATATCATGGAACTTATTTCGCATAAATATTTTTATTATTTTCTTTTATTAAAAATTTATTACACATAAATATTTTTATATATTTTCTTTTATCTTTATTTCTTGTATATAAATAAGCTTATATTATTATTTGAATATATGAAAAATATGTTTCCTTAATTCTTTCTTCATGGTATCAGAGCCTCTGGCAGACACCTAGCCACCGTCGTCGTTGCCTACTGTCTCTCTCAAAGTTTTTTTTTCTGATCACTCCTATGACTGCTTCTATGACCGCCCGGTCATCTTTAATGTTGCTGCTCATGCGTCTTTGAAGTTAACTTCCTCCAACTATCTCTCATAGCATTTACAATTCATGACCCTTTTCATTAGTCATGATTTGCTTAGTTTTATTGATAGTTCTCACCCCTGTCCAAATAAACTATATACTGTCAACAATGATTAGACTCCTAATCTTAGGGGTGTCAAAAATGAACCCTACCCGATGACCCAACCCAACCCAACCCGAAAAAAATCAAGTTCGGGTTACAAAATTTCGGGTTCTGGTCGGGTTTGGGTTGGAGGGTTTTGGGTTTAAAATTTTCGGGTCGGGTTTGGAATGACCCGAATTTAAGGTTTAGTGGGGATTTTAGGTTAAATCAAATTTTATTTTAAAAATTAAGATATTTATATATATATTAATATCAATATTATTATGATAATGATGAAGTAGATAAAAGTGAAGAATTATATAGAAAATAGCCAAAAAAAAGTCGTTTTGAACCTATTTTATCAAGTTATTCATGTCACATTTGGGTTGGTCGGATTCGGGTTTAGGTTTAGGAGTTTCAGGTTGAATTCGGGTTCGGGTTGGGAGTTAAAAAAAAAATCAGCCCAACTCAAACCCGACCCGACCCACCTGAATTGACACCCCTACCTAATCTTGCATTTTCTACTTGGATCCGCTAGGATAAACTCATTTTGAATGTTATTATTGGATCTTTCTCTCCATCCTTAGTACCGTTCATTATTACCGCTCGCACATCTCGTGATGCTTGGAACATTCTTGCAGTCACCTATGACACTCTTGTTGATGCAGTCTGTCCCTAGTTGTTGTTTTGGTGTTTGACACGGATTAAAGTTTGATTCAAGTTTGGTTGAATTTGGGTTAAGTCCAGGTGGATCGGGAGATCGCACGCTGGCATGGGAAAATCCTAACCTGGAGGGTTAGGTGTTGAAAATCCTAGCTTGGAGGGCTAGGTGTGAGAAAAGTCCTAATTCGGAAGAGGTGGGTCAAAAGTCCTAGCTTGGAGGGCTAGGTGAAAAGTCCTAACTTGGAGGGTTAGGTGCAAATTCCCATCTTGGAGAATTAGGTGAAAGGTCCTGGTGAGTGAAGCCAGGTGATGGAAATCCCAGTGAGTGAAGCCGGGTCCTGGTGAGTGAAGCTAGGTGATGGAAATCCTAGTGAGTGAAGCTAGGTTGAAATCTCGGTGAGTGAAGCCGGGTCCCGGTGAGTGAAGCCGGGTGACCGAAATCCTAGTGAGTAAGGCTAGGTTGAAGTCCCAGTGAGTGAAGTTGGGCATGGCACGAGTCAGAGAAGGGCTGGAGGCTTGTTCTCGTGACTTAGAGTGCATTTGGGCTTCCCTGGATCGGTCTGGTGACCGATCAGGGAGTTGACACGCTGCTCCTTCGTAGATCGGTCTGGTGACCGATCCAGCGATGTCTGATTGGTCTGGTGACCGATCAGGGAGTGTGTGTTTCACTCACTGCACAGCTCCTGATCGGTCTGGTGACCGATCAGGGAGCGAACAGTGAGTTGAGTTCCCTTGCTAATCAGGTCCAGAACGGTCTGGTGACCGATCAGAGACTTTGGATTTGATTAAAGAATCACTGTTCACTCAAGCCTGATTGGTCTGGTGACCGATCAGGCGCAGCTAGGATTTGATTAAAGTTTCAGCCTGATTAGTCTGGTGACCGATCAGGCAGGAGCCTGATTGGTCTGGGGACCAATCAGGAGTGTGCAGAAACTGCTGGATCGGTCTGGTGACCGATCAGGCTCCTCCCTGATCGGTCTGGTGACCGATCAGGCGTAGAACTTTAATTCAAATATGCTGTCAAAAGTCTGTTTTTACTGCCGATTCTCTGATACACTACTGATATGTTTTGATATGCATTGCTAAGCTTCTGTTGGAGTGTGCAGGCTTTACAGGGATGGATTCAAACACTCAAGGAGGGTCAAAGAGAGGCTTTCCGTTGAGCAGGTTTGGCAGTTTTCCATCGCAGGTTACAACGGGCGCTGCTGGCAACGGCTGGAAGCTGACCTGGCGCTGGGGCTCGATTGAGGAGAGTTCAGTGAGTCCAGAGGAGGTCAGGGGTAGCTGGCTTGTTGCAGGTGAGCAGCTGGGAGCTGTGGAGCGTCTGTGGGTTGGCGATGGCAGCTAGGATAAGTGTGGGCTGGCGATGAAGAGAAGGGAGTTCTCTGAACGACAGCAACACTTGATACATCCTTAGCAATCACTCTGAGTCTTGAAGCTTCTGCAAACTTTGATCATCCTTTGAAGCTTGAGAGACTTGAGCACTAAGAAGGACTCGTGGCAAGGCGATCAACAAGCAAACAAGGAAGAGCTAAGTGAAGGCTCTTGCCGAGGTTGTGCTGGGGTGTTGTTTGTGCTTGTAAGCGTTTCTCTTCATCTGCTTGTGCTCTGTAAGTCTCTGATTGTCTCTGTGCTTTTCATTCTACATCATTTTGTTGAGACATTTTGTGGAGAGGTTACTCCACCGAGAAGGAGGATTTGATATCCGGATTTCCGGGGCTTGATCTGTCGACGATCAAGGGATCGCCCACCTTAAGGGCACGCCAAGGAGTAGGGGCAAGTTATCCCCAAACCTTGTATATCGAGGTGTTAGTGTCCATTTGGTCTGCTCTTCATTTCTGCAACTTGCATTTCTGTTTGTATTTGTCTTCCGCTGCTAATCACTCAAGTGCAGAAATCCTTAAGCTCAAAGAAATTGTGTCTAGCTATATTCACCCCCCCCTCTATAGCCATCTCGTCCCCAACGTGGTATCAGAGCTTGGGGCTCTACTTCAACGGCTTAACATCCGAGAGCTAACAAAGATGGCCATGGGAAGAGAAGGGTTTAGCACCAACCGACCTCCACTCTTCGACGACATTGATTTTTCATATTGGAGGTCGAAGATGGAGTTTTATCTCAAAACCAACCTCAGCATGTGGTTTGCTGTCAAGGAAGGTTTTTCCACTCCTAAAGATGCTGAGGGAAAAGAGATGAACTTCTCAAGTTGGTCGGCAGATCAAATCCGGAAAGGTGAAGCCGATGCGAAAGCGGTGGTAACTTTGCAATGCGGGTTGACCAAGGACCAAATAATCAAGGTTGGTCCCTTCACAAGTGCTAAAGACCTATGGAGCAAGATCATTGAGCTCCATGAAGGCACTCAAGACACCCGGACTGCCAAGAAGGACCTTCTTCTCTCCCAACTTCAAAATTTGTCCATGGAAGAGAATGAAACTGTAAGTACACTCCATGGACGATTCAAAGAAATCCTCAACGGTCTCCACTCCATTAATGAGAAGGTAGAGAACCGAGATCTTATAAGGTATGTCCTCAAAGCTTTTCCTAGGAATGCCTTGTGGTCATCCATGGTGGATGCCTACAAGGTGTCTAAGGATTTATCTCTTGTTAAGTTAGAAGATCTATTTTGTGAAATGGAACTACATGAGATCTCTAACAAAAGTTCAAAAGAGAAAAGTATTGCTTTAGTGGCAGGTGACAACAAGAAGAAGAAGAAGAAGGGGAAGAAGAAGGAGAAGGAAGTCTCTTCATCTTCATCCTCATCCGAGTCCGAAGAGGAGGGCAGCTGGTCTTCTTCCTCCGAGATGACCAACTTTATTAGAAGGATGATGAGGAAGAGCCGGCGCCTCAAGGGTAAAGGTAACCCAAGTGAAATTAAATTTGATAAGTCTAATGTTACTTGTTATGAGTGTAGCAAGAAAGGACATTACAAGGATGAATGTCCGAAGTTAAAGAAGAAGAATGATAAATCAAAGAAGAAAAGGAAGGCCTTGAGGGCCACATGGGATGAATCGTCCTCTAGTTCATCCGAAGAAGAGAAGGAGGAGAAGTATACTCATCACCGTGCTCTCATGGCCATAGAGGATTCAAATGAAGTGGAGAGTAGAGATGAATCAAGCTCCTCAACCGCGCCTTCATCATCTTCGGATGATGAAGAAGTAATTTCTCCCGAGCTAGATAAGTGCTATAGAACCATTGCATGTCTAGCTAGATTGCTTAAAAAATCCAAGAACAAAGTTAAATTGTTGAAATTGGAAGTAGAAGAGTTGAAATCCTCTAGGGTGGAGGATATTAATGATTTTCATGAGAAATCCTCTAAGGATGAGGATCTTGATAATTTGTATGTTAAAAATCTTGAGGATGAAAATAAGGGCTTGAAGGGTGAAATTGAAAACCTCAAGAATATTCTTGAGAAATTTTCAACAAGTTCCAAAACCCTAGTTATGATCTTAAACTCACAAAAGGCGGCTTACAACAAGGTTGGTTTGGGTTACCCACCTAAAGAACCTAGTGTCATATCCTTAATGTCAAGAACCAAATTTAGAGCACAAAATGATTCTAGGGTTCAAAAGATTAGAAAGAAAGTGATTAAGGCGTGGGTGCCTAAGTCCTTCATTATTGATGGCTTAGGTCCCAAAATTTGGGTACCTAAAACCTCTATCTTTAGAATTGTATAGCATGGGTTGAGGGGGAGCATCTATCAACATAGGTTGTTGATAAGTAGTGCTCCAAACCCAAGGCTAAGGTTACACTAGTTTCAAAACAAGTCAACAAGCCTTGGAAATTGTTTTTATGTATTGTATGAAGGGTGTAGATTCACACACAATTTGCTCTTGCCATAAATTGCTTAGAATAATTAGTTTTTCTTGTTACAATTTATGTTTACATGCATGTTATGGTTTTTGAAATACCTTATCTCAAGCCTAAGGTGCCATGATTTTTCTTATGTGTTATATAACATGAATGCATGCTAAGGAAAATATCTACACATAATTTGTATTGATAAGACATCAATAGACAAGAACGTGAGCTTAAGGTTTAGGCTTAAGTTTCTCTTAATATTTTGGGGATGAACTTAGTTGAGTATGCCATGACTTCACCATATGTGTTTTGAACATTAATCCATGGCATGAAGATTTTGGTAAAAAAAAAAAACAGCATGTTCACATAGTTAATAATGTTTCAAAATTCAGCACTCAAGTTCCATGATTTGCTATAAAATCTGATTATCAAGGTAGATTGGATTATCAAAATTGTTTGGAATAAACAAGTTCATGTTTAGAACATTCTGATCATACCTTGATATTGATGTTATATAGGCATGTTTGAAAGATTGATCATATATTGATGTTATCTTGATACAAACCTGCTGGACAAAGTTAGGGATTATAGAATTGATAAGTGTCTTGAACAAATTTGAACATGCTCTTGATGCTTTTCTTTGAGGGAAAATACTTTTGGTTAAGCCTTTAGGATCAATGGGATGTAATCTAATTGGATTAGGGTTTTGAGGGTTTGAAAGTTGGAGCAAACCTGGTTTCAACCTGATGAAGAGTTTCTGAAATTTTCTGAAACAAACCGATTAGAAACCTGCTGTATCGGACCTGATCGGTCCACCGACCGATCAGGACTCACCCTGATCGGTCTGGTGACCGATCAGATCAATGCTGATTAAAGGTATCAGACTACTCCACAGTCCGATCCAAAAACTCCTCAAACCAATCACTCTTCATCAAATTATATCAGATTGCTGATCATATTGATACAAACACATATGATACAGACAAATTATAATTGGAACATCCTAATCATACTTGGAGCAAATTTTATACTGATTCGATACAAGCCCGTGTTGAAATTTTTGAAATTGATATGAACGGGTTGTTTGAATCGTGTCTTTTGATCTCTTGCTCCTTGATGAGGGATAATTTTCAGTCAAGAAATCCAAATCATGACTCTTGTTCTTAATGTCGTGTTTCAGAAATGTTTCTGAAATGTCGAATATTAATAGAGTCTACACCCCTATTGTGGAATGCAAATTGTTAATGCAGTCTGGCCAGGAATGTATCAAAGTTTCAGGAATTTTTCTGAAATTTGATCGCTCCCCAGACTAATAAGTAATATCTCTGTATCAAGTAATCAACGAACCTGATTGGTCACAGAGACCACTCAGGATTATATGTCGGATACAGATGCATTCCCTACTTGTCACATGATACATATACATGTTTGACCATGATATACTTCTGTATATGTTTTCATGTGCAATTCACACTTGTTACTGTATGATGCATATACATTGTTGCCATGATACATTTATGGTATATGCCTCTCATATGCAAAATTTTTATCCTTTGATTATTTTGGGTTTGGGGAGAGACCCTTGGGTTGAGGGGGAGGTATGTTCAACTTAATAACCATACCCTTTTCGATGTTTGACAAAGGGGGAGAAAATGGTTGATTAAGTTTAGAGTTATTGTAAGGGGAGGACTTTGATATATGCCTCTCATATGCAAAATTTTTATCCTTTGATTATTTTGGGTTTGGGGAGAGACCCTTGGGTTGAGGGGGAGGTATGTTCAACTTAATAACCATACCCTTTTCGATGTTTGACAAAGGGGGAGAAAATGGTTGATTAAGTTTAGAGTTATTGTAAGGGGAGGACTTTGATTCCCTTATGGTAATTGAACTGCCTTCAATTGATCATTAATGCCTAAACTTAAATCTAAATTAAATCGGGTTGTCAAACACCAAAAAGGGGGAGATTGTTGATGCAGTCTGTCCCTAGTTGTTGTTTTGGTGTTTGACACGGATTAAAGTTTGATTCAAGTTTGGTTGAATTTGGGTTAAGTCCAGGTGGATCGGGAGATCGCACGCTGGCATGGGAAAATCCTAACCTGGAGGGTTAGGTGTTGAAAATCCTAGCTTGGAGGGCTAGGTGTGAGAAAAGTCCTAATTCGAAAGAGGTGGGTGAAAAGTCCTAACTTGGAGGGCTAGGTGAAAAGTCCTAACTTGGAGGGTTAGGTGCAAATTCCCATCTTGGAGAATTAGGTAAAAGGTCCTGGTGAGTGAAGCCAGGTGATGAAAATCCCGGTGAGTGAAGCCGGGTCCTGGTGAGTGAAGCCAGGTGATGGAAATCCCGGTGAGTGAAGCCGGGTCCTGGTGAGTGAAGCTAGGTGATGGAAATCCTAGTGAGTGAAGCTAGGTTGAAATTCCGGTGAGTGAAGCCGGGTCCCGGTGAGTGAAGCCGGGTGACCGAAATCCTAGTGAGTAAGGCTAGGTTGAAGTCCCAGTGAGTGAAGCTGGGCATGGCACGAGTCAGAGAAGGGCTGGAGGCTTGTTCTCGTGACTTAGAGTGCATTTGGGCTTCCCTGGATCGGTCTGGTGACCGATCAGGGAGTTGACACGTTGCTCCTTCGTGGATCGGTCTGGTGACCGATCCAGCGATGTCTGATTGGTCTGGTGACCGATCAGGAGTGTGTGTTTCACTCACTGCACAGCTCCTGATCGGTCTGGTGATCGATCAGGGAGCGAACAGTGAGTTGAGTTCCCTTGCTAATCAAGTCCAGAACGGTCTGGTGACCGATCAGAGACTTTGGATTTGATTAAAGAATCACTGTTCACTCAAGCCTGATTGGTCTGGTGACCGATCAGGCTGGAGACTGATTGGTCTGGTGACCGATCAGGCAGGAGCCTGATTGGTCTGGTGACCGATCAGGCAGGAGCCTGATTGGTCTGGTGACCGATCAGGCGCAGCTAGGATTTGATTAAAGTTTCAGCCTGATTGGTCTGGTGACCGATCAGGCTAGAGCCTGATTGGTCTGGTGACCGATCAGGCAGGAGCCTGATTGGTCTGGGGACCAATCAGGAGTGTGCAGAAACTGCTGGATCGGTCTGGTGACCGATCAGGCTCCTCCCTGATCGGTCACAGACCGATCAGGCGCAGAACTTTAATTCAAATATGCTGTCAAAAGTCTGTTTTTACTGCCGATTCTCTGATACACTACTGATATGTTTTGATATGCATTGCTAAGCTTCTGTTGGAGTGTGCAGGCTTTACAGGGATGGATTCAAACACTCAAGGAGGGTCAAAGAGAGGCTTTCCGTTGAGCAGGTTTGGCAGTTTTCCATCGCAGGTTACAACGGGCGCTGCTGGCAACGGCTGGAAGCTGACCTGGGGCTGGGGCTCGACTGAGGAGAGTTCAGTGAGTCCAGAGGAGGTCAGGGGTAGCTGGCTTGTTGCAGGTGAGCAGCTGGGAGCTGTGTGGAGCGTCTGTGGGTTGGCGATGGCAGCTAGGATAAGTGTGGGCTGGCGATGAAGAGAAGGGAGTTCTCTGAACGGCAGCAACACTTGATCCATCCTTAGCAATCACTCTGAGTCTTGAAGCTTCTGCAAACTTTGATCATCCTTTGAAGCTTGAGAGACTTGAGCACTAAGAAGAACTCGTGGCAAGGCGATCAACAAGCAAACAAGGAAGAGCTAAGTGAAGGCTCTTGCCGAGGTTGTGCTGGGGTGTTGTTTGTGCTTGTAAGCGTTTCTCTTCATCTGCTTGTGCTCTGTAAGTCTCTGATTGTCTCTGTGCTTTTCATTCTACATCATCTTGTTGAGACATTTTGTGGAGAGGTTACTCCACCGAGAAGGAGGATTTGATATCCAGATTTCCGGGGCTTGATCTGCCGACGATCAAGGGATCGCCCACCTTAAGGGCACGCCAAGGAGTAGGGGCAAGTTATCCCCGAACCTTGTATATCGAGGTGTTAGTGTCCATTTGGTCTGCTCTTCATTTCTGCAACTTGCATTTCTGTTTGTATTTGTCTTCCGCTGCTAATCACTCAAGTGCAGAAATCCTTAAGCTCAAAGAAATTGTGTCTAGCTATATTCACCCCCCCTCTATAGCCATCTCGTCCCCAACAACTCTCTCCCGTGGTCGCATTACAAAACTTTGCAATACAGTCAAAGGCTCCCAATTTATCACTGAATTTATGCAGTTTATCAAATCCATGTATGATAAACTGACGCTCATGAATGCCCCTCTTGACATTGAAGACCTCACTATCAAAGTTCTTCATGGTCTTGATGATGACTATAAGGAACTCGCTTATGCCATTCAAGTCCAGGATATTACAATCTCATTTGAGGAACTCCATGAGAAGCTCCTCAATCATGAAGCCCATCTTACCGCTCGTAGGGATACATAGATCACTCTTCCAGCCATTGCCCACCCTGCCGCTCGATCTACTACCTCCTCATGTCGACCATCTTATCCACCTACGGTGGCTCATCCACCTATCGGTGCTCGTCCCACTGATTCATGGCCCTCCCGGCCACGATAGCAGCTGCACTCTCAAGTGCAACGCCAACGTGTCTCACACGCATATCTTGGACACTGTCAGTTGTGTAATCGTCAAGGTCATTCTGCTCAGCGCTGCCCTGATTTTTCATATTAGCTTGCTTCTACTCCTACATCTCCCACTGACTCATCTCGTGATGCTTATGGGTCGCTTGCTCCGTTGGTTGTTCTTACACTATGGCATCACCCTTTCGTTTGATTAGATCCTTGACTCCGGTGCCACCCATCATGTGACTTTTGATAGGATGTATACTAAAAGCCTAGCTTTTGTATGAACATCTATTTTGGAATAAGAATCGCATGGTTATTGCTTGCATTTTATATTTGTTAGATATACTATTGCCCTTTACTTTATATTGTAGAGAATATGGTGTGTGGTGCCACACAGATGATTATATTATCAGTTTCTTATAAAGTATAAATAGTGGCTCACAACCGAGATGAATTTGGACAAACTATTAGAATGGTTGTAATGTAATTTAGTATTAGTCTATCTTGATTATAGAATTACACTAGTACACTTTCTGTGTATTGAGCAGGACCGATTTGAGGTGATTCGATTTATACTGACTATATAATCAAATCAGACCTCTGTTATTATAATGTATATGCTCTTAATCCCGATATAATAACGGACATATGTACTTAATATTTATTTTTTTTAATTTACCAATGGACGAGATTTTTTCGTTAAATCAATAGGCCCGATAAATTGGGAAATAATATTATTTACATGGTGAGTCGTTGATTATAGAAGGAAACCGTGTCCTAATACGTTAGGATGATGATGTTCCCTTGAGGAGCTCATAAAATTTATCATGTAAATCATATAGGTGGACTTGGTCCGACATGATAATAAGGATGAGTAGTACTACTTATGGAGTTAGATATTAATTAATTAAATTATCAATAATTTAATTAATTAATGGGCATGAGATATCTTAAACACGGGGAAATTATATACACATAATATGGTGGAGCCCATATTTAATTATGGGGTTGGTGCGGTAATTCAATGATAACCCATTAGTGGAGCGGGTTATCATTAATGGGTCGGGTTTAGGATCCATTAGGAGACCAAAACCAATTCCTCCTCATGGTCACTATTGTAACCTATAAATACCTCATAAGTCATGAGACCAAGGCATAACAATTAACTCTAAGCCTCTCTCTCCCCTCCCTCTCTCCCTTCTCTCTCCTAAGGTTGCGATGTCGTAAGCCTTCCATTGGAGGTGGCCGGCGGCAACAAGGAAGCAAGGGGAGAAAGTTAGGCTTCTTCTTCACTTCCATCTCTTCTCTCTTTCCCTTCTTGGTGTACGCGAGCTTGAAGAGAAGAAGGAGAGGTGGGCCGACGACAAGAAGGAAGATGTTTTCTTCTTCTTTTGGTTGGTGCCGCAAGCAAGAGGAGATAGGGTGGCTAGGGCTTAAGGTTTTCCTTCTTCTTCTTCCTCTACTCTTCTTTCCTTTAGCCGACACATCCTTGAAGCAGGCCGGCGGCGCAAAGAGAAGGGGCTAGGTTTTGGTGGTTGGCGCAAGCAAGGAAGAAGAATACCCTTCTTCTTTGGTGGTTGGCGCAAGCACAAGGAAGAAGAAGGTGGTCTTTGGTGGCTTCATTTTTTGGAAGATCGTCGCCCACATGACGTCCCAGAAGATGATAAGAATATGATAGAATATCAAGAGGTAAACAAGAGATATAAATCTTGTTTTGTTTCATTCTTGTATCTAGTTTTAATTGTATTACTTATTTGTCATGGACCCCGAAATCAAACACAAAAATCGGCGATCAAACATCGTCATCTATTCCGCGGCTATTCGACAAAGGAGTTAGATTTCTTGAACAACAAGTTTGTTCAAGAGATCACTCAATTGAATAGTACGATGATGAAAAGGTCGTTCGGAAAGTTTTTTTCCATTCGAATTATTTTTAATTAATAGAAAATTTTAATCCGGGGACATGAAGAGTAATTGCAAACCGAACGGGAAACCAACAACTTCTAACCTCTCTAATCTCTCTCTTTATACTTCGTATATTGTTTCTAACGGTGTTGTTGTCGGTGATGGAGCTGGACTTCCCATTACTCACACAGGTTGCCTCTTCGACCCTCTACCCCTTCTTCTTTGAAGTTTCCCAATGTCCTTTGTGTTCCATCAATTAATAAGAACATTTTGTTTATCTCCCAACTCTATAAAATTAATGACGTCATCATTATTTTCTCTTCCTTTGCTTTTCAGGTGAAGGATTCTTGCATGGGGACTATTCTCCATTAAGATCTACTTAAAGGTGGTGTCTACTCTTGGTTTGCACTCACTCCTTCTCTGTCACAGGTAGTCTCATCTTCTGTTGCTTCTCTCCCTGTTTGGCATAATCATCTAGGTCATTCGTCTGCTCGAGTCTTACTTAAGTTAGTCATGTCTAAGTCGTTGTCTTACTCTACTTCTTCAGTTCATCATTTTCATTGTAATTCTTGTCAATACAATAAATTAGAAGTCATAAATTACCTTTTCATGACTCATCGCTCACTTTACAATTTCCCCTTAATTCTGATGTTTGGACTTCTCTGATTTTCTCATATGATGGATATAAATATTATGTTATATTTGTTGATTATCATAGTAAATATATTTGGTTATATCCCTTAAAATACAAATCAGATGTCCTTTTTATATTCCAATGCTTTAAGTCTCTTGTAGAGAAATGGTTTAATCGTCATATCCTCACCTTATATACTGACAATAGTGGTGAATTTTATGCACTAAAAGAATTTCTTAGTTTGCATGGAATTTCTCATCTGACCACTCCCCTCATACTCTTGAACATAATGATTTCTCTAAATGTCATCATCATCATCATATTGTTGAAATCGATCTTGCACTTCTTCATTATGCGTCTGTTCCTACGCAGTTCTAGCCTTGTTATCGTTACTACCACTTATCATATTAATTGACTATCCAAACACAATCTATCTCTTATAAATCTTTCTGTGAGTGTCTCTTTGCCTCCCTACCAAATTTCTCCAAACATTGCATTTTTGGTTCTTTGGTATCCCTAGCTTCATCTCTATACTTCTTATAAACTTGCACACCAATCTTCATCCTATGCCTTCCTTGATTACTCTCTTACACAGAGTGCCTATCTGTGCTATGAGTCCTCTTCTGGAAAAACTTTTATCTCTCATCATGTTGTTTTTATTGAGTTTGAGTTTCCTTTTGCCAGTGGAGGTTCTAGTGTTGGACCCTTTCCTGGAGCATTGCCTAGTATAACTCTAGAGGATTCCTGTGTTGTTGATTATTCACCTATTAGCTCCTTTAACCCATTTTCCGTACCACTGGTTATTCGCCAGCCAGCCCTTGCCAAGCCTCCTCCTGTTGAACCTCTTCATGTCGAGCCTCCACCTGTAGTGCCAACCCAAGCAGTAGTTTCACCCTCTCTTGCTTCTCTAGTTCAGCCTGCTTTTGGCACCAGCATCCATCCTATGATAACCCGTTCCAAAAATAATGTCTACCAACCTAATCCTTGCTTTTGTCTCACCGCTATCACTGAGACTACTCTATCTGAACCTACAATATATATTGTGGCTCTCAAGGATCTCTGTTGGCGTGCAACCATGTCTGAGGAGTTTGATGCTCTCCTCCGTAAGAACACTTGAGTTTTTATGCCATTTGATACCTCTCAGAATGTTGTTGGTTGCAAGTGGGTGTTTTGACTTAAGCGAAAGCTTGATGGCTTGATAAGGCTTATTTGGTTGCTAAGGGATTTCATCAACGTCCAGGACTTGACTATACTGATACTTTTAGTCCTGTGGCAAAACCCACTACTGTTCGCCTTCTCTTGTCTCTTGCTATTTCCAAAGGGTGGTTTTGTTGTCAGATGGATGTAATAATGCATTTCTTCAGGGACAATTGGATGACTGTGTTTATATAGCTCAACTGCTTAGGTTTGTTGACTCTGATTTTCCATCTTATGTCTGCAAGTTAAACAAAATAATTTATGATCTCAAGCAGGCGCCACGAGCTTGGTACACCATGCTTTATCATTTTCTAATTAGTGTTGGCTTCACGACCTCTCTTGCTGATATATCATTATTTATTTTCCGATCTAGAGGTATCACCATGTATTTACTTGTCTATGTCAATGATCTGATTCTTACAAGCAATAATGTTGGTGCCTTTCAGGGATTCATCAATTAGTTGGGTAGTTGGGTTCTATCAAAGATTTGATAATCTTATCTTATTTTTTTGGTGTTGAAGTTGTTTCCCTTCTACAGGGCATGTATCTCTCTCAGAAAAAAAATATCTTCTTGATATTCTAATGTGAACCTAAAGAGAAAATATCTCAAGAACCCATAATAATGTGAAGAAAGACAGAAGGAAAGTCTAAATCAATAAGATGGATTAAAAAAACCTCGACCCAATGCTTAGGAAAGCACGAACATTGGCATAAAGAAGAAGAAAGATGTCATAACCTTAGGATGGAGGTTGATAATTCTTGGAACACCACAATGAATGTCTTGATAAGTTCTAGTTCAATGAAGAACCAACAAGTGAGAGTCTCACTATGCTTTAGATTGAAATCTGCCAAAAGTTACATGTGTGGTCATTACTCCCTTTATTTATAACTATAAGGTGACCTAAAAACTCTAAAAGGCCAAAGGAAACCCATTTAGTGAAGGTATATGTAAACTACATAGTCATGTTGAACTTTTGACACCATTACAACCTAAATAAAGGTAGAAATTTAGCATAAATTGAGCTTACAAATCTAACATATCTCTATTACATGGACATGAGACTTAAGTAACTAATTAAACTCATCTAAGGTTTGAATTAGGTTGACTAAGTCGAATGACTTGCTCTTGATCAAACCTTCAATTGTAGTTTTGGCCTTCACATCTTCAATTAGCATATTTAAGTGTTTCCTTCATCTTTTTAGCCTTAACCCTTATAATTGGGCATCTATTGATGCATAATGGATCATCTTCATGAGTGGGTTGAGCATACGATCCATATTATTAGCAACTTGTTCACTTTCTTTGACTTCATCATATTCTCCAGAACTAACATAGCAGACTCAAAACCCGCTCAAATGCCTATTGCCACATTTGCATCTCTGCACCTCTCTGATGGCTCGTCTCCTGCAAACGCTACTTTGTATCGCCAGACGATTAGTAGTCTGAAGTATCTTTCTTTTACACAACCGAATATTGTCTTTGTTGTTAACAAACTATCTCAGTTTATGCATGCTTCCTCATCCTCTCACTGGGTGGTGGTTAAGCACCTACTGCACTATCTTAATGGTATACACTCTGATAGTTTGATTCTCCGATGACACTGCTCTCCCTCTTTGCATGTCTACTGTGATGCAGATTGGGCTAATAATATTGATGATCGTACGTCCACTAGTGCTTATATTATGGTCTTGGATCCCAACCTAATTTCCTGGAGCTCCAAAAAGCAGAGTTATGTTGCTTGCTCGTCTACTGAGGTTGAATATTATGACTTTTCCTCTACTGTTGAGAAACTTCAATTAGTTTGATCTCGTCTTGATGAACTGGGTGTGGACACTGTAACCTCTGCAACTTCTATCTATTGTCATAATGTTAGAGCTACTTATCTCTGCGTAAATCCTATATTTTACTCATGCATAAAGCACATTGCTTTGTATTATTATTTTGTTTGTGAACTGGTTTTGAGTAATAAAGTCTGTATCTCTCATGTCTCGTCGTCTGACCAGTTAGCTAATGCTCTATACAACCACTTCCTAGTGCTTGACTTCGTCATCTCTGTTTTACGATTGGTATCTCTACAAGCCCTCTATCTTGAAGGGACCTATTAAGATATCTTAGAATTATTATGATATCTTATAATTTATTGCACATAACTATTTTTATATATATATTGTTTACCTTTATCTCTTGTATATAAATACAGCTTGTATTATTATTTTAAATATATGAAAAATATATTCCTCAATATTTTCTTCAAATTCTAATATAATACCAAAATACATTATATTTTTGAGAGTTTGAAAGACCATGTTTTTGCCTATAACACAAGTTGTAATGCCAGTTTGTATCTCTAAAAAATGTTAAGAAGAACTTTAATTTGAGACAAAATGAGCTTTTCTAGCTAGGCATATTGTTTGGCACAAATAGTAACATAGGTTATAATTCTAAAAATGTTAAATATCTTACAATTAGGTTACACCATGAACATGTATATTGAGCAGCATGAGTTTGAATATAGGCTCAGACGTGTGCATGTAAAATGTCATATCATACTATATCATTCACTGTATTTTTTATTTTTTTATTTTTACTCTCCTTATTATTTTTCTAAAATTATTTTTAAATTCCTGATACGTCATAACATAGGTTGGTGACTTTAAAATTGTCAATAAATCAATAAATTAATAGGGTCCAAACTGATTTAAATGACCTTGTAACTTGAAAAGATGACGTTAATGATAAGGACTTACGAACTGAAAGTTGTTTAATTCACATTGGAAAAAGTACCTTCTTTATTTGACTCCTGCACCGAGGCAAAGCATTAAAGGCACTGTCTTTCATTAATTCTGAAGTTTCTATTATTTTTTGGAAATTTCATTAAATGACTATTATTTTTTTATAATTCAAATATTTAAGTTTCTATTGATTTTGGAGATAGACAGTTATTGGCGTACCAAATAAATTTAGAATATATACATGCTTAAAATCCACCACTAAATTTAGAATATTTTATTGCATAGTCAAGCACGGGATAAAGCGCGTGAAGGCCCCTAATAGTCACCTCACATGAATCATGATACCACTCTTATTTAACCCTGGTCATTCGCGTGATGTCCACGTAAAAGTCCGACCGTTCTAGTTTATCCAAGGAACTACAATATTAATTACAGAGTAGGGGCATTCATTTTGATCTACAGTGTTTAGAAGTGGCTCTTTATTTTTTTTTCACTTTGAAGTACAACATTGATCAATCTAGATTTTTAAACAAGGGTAGCAGATTGAACAAGGAAGACGGAATTGGGCTTGGTCCCTTTCTTCACTCTATGTGATCGATGAACACAGCGGCACCATAAAAAGTAAATAAGCTATAGCAATTTTCCCTTAGCGGAGAAGTACTTATCGTTCTTCTAAGAAGGGAAAAAAATGCACAGATGTATGGGAAAGGGCATTTATGAAAAGTAAAACGGAAATGAAGAGAGAAGAGAGGAGGTGTTGATTAGGTACCTGGAATGCACAAATATAGTAGTCATCACCGAACGCCGCACGAAGCGCCTCCACCGGCTTCAGGACAGGAATCCTCGGGCGGAAAGCAACACTCATGTTCACCAGAGCCCTCACCTTATCGGGCCGGAACATGCACAGACACCACGCCGCCATCGCGCCCCAATCGTGCCCCACCACGAAGACCTAGCTTGTCATTTTCAATCGCGATCGCCTCATTAATCGAATCGCGTCGATCACGAACAATAATTCAGAAATCGAATCGAAGTCATCGGGTAATCAAGTAGCAAGATGGAGATCGGATCGGCTGACCTTATCTTGGCCTAGGGATTCGATGAGGGCGACGAGGTCGCCGACGACATGGAGCATAGTGTAGGCGGATGGATCGGCGGGGACATCCGAGTCTCCAAAGCCACGGAGGTCTGGGGCGACGGACCGGTAGCCGAGGGCCGCGAGGGCAATGATCTGGTGGCGCCAGGAGTAGCAGAACTCCGGGAAGCCATGGAGGAGGAGGACTACGTCGGGGCCGTCGCCCTTCTCGGCGACATGCAGGTCGATGCCGTTGACCGGAACCATCCTGTGTGAAATACCGGACATCTCCCCATCCTTGATCGGCCACTCCATCAACTTCGATCCGCCTCTGTTGATCTCCGCTCCGCTTTCGATCGGATGATGCTTCTTGTGCTGGAGCTCGTCGGACGAGAGCGTTCGCTTTTATAGAAGGGAAAATCTTTCAATTTAGTACCTGTCGTAATCATTATAACAAATTCAGCACTGACCACATTTCACTTTAGTAGCTGGAATTAACGTTTTTGAAAACTTGGAAAGTTGCCAGTTTGACTGGTCTTTGATTTTCTTTTTCTTTTATATATTTTTTAAAAATCTTCTAAAAATAATATTAAGTTTGGAATATATTTTTTTAACTCTTTAACAAGAGTTTTTGATGAAAAATTAGACACCAAAAACTAAGGATGAACATTTACTTCACTATTTCAATTTTATTATAATTTTGGGGTTTAAAAAAAAAGGAAAAAATATAATATTTGAAGAGCTAAAAGGTCAAAGTTTTTTAATTGTAGTCGTTGGAGGTTGTTACATTAATGCTTTATTCCCATTAATTTCCTCTGCATTAACAAATTAACAAATTAAATAATTAGAGGCGTTCGCCTTCCTCTAACTCATACAGGAGGAAACACACAGGTAAAGATGATGAATTCTAGAAATCTAGAAATTTACAGAGATGAATTTCACAGCGCTTGACTGCAATTGCATTTGTGATCAAATTCCTTCCATGGTATTCATCAATCAAGATATTTTTGCCTACAACACAAGTTGAAAGACCATGATTTTCTCCTTCAAAAACTGCCTAATGCTTATGAGGCTCATGCAGGTCGATTTTAAATCTATGCTTATAAATATTTTTTTAATCCTTTTAGATATTCCTATTTGATAATATGAAGCTGTCATATGATCCTCACAAATGACCTAGGACATCATCTGTCTCTCTGATGCTACTAGATCACTTTGCATTGTCATGTATGAATTGTGTATATATCAACAACCTTGTGTATTGTTTTTCTTAATATATTTTTGTATCTTCGTTTAGGCTTCATTTACTTGGATGAAAAAAATAGGAGGGAGAGGGAGAAGAATTGATCACAAATTTTTGCACATGAATAGTCAAGTAGTTCATGCAGTTATATGGACCTTTGTATTGCTTTCCCTCCTCTCCGTTCCCCCCTAATGCTTATATTTTGCAGTAAGCTCAGTCTCGCAGTGTGCCTTGTATTTCTGATTTGGTGAAGCTACATATGTTCTTGTTCTCACTCTTTTGTTGTGTAATTCTTACCCAAGTTCAGTATTTTCTTATGTAGCTTACGAACTTATTGCAACCATGACTGTTTTGCTGTTAAGTTGTAGCAAATAAATCTCTCGTTCTACTATTGGCAGAAATAAGATTAATATGTAATTGAAGATGAGCACACTAGTTTAAATGGAATCTGAGTAGTTCTTTCTTATTCTTTAGATGGCAGCACATCGGGCCTTCCAATTTTGCAAACAGTATAAGAGGACCACTGAATTTCGTAGGCTCTGTGAGATTATACGAAACCATCTCGCTAATTTAAACAAGTATAGGGACCAAAGGGACAGGCCTGATCTGACAGCTCCAGAGAGTTTGCAACTTTACTTGGATACCAGAATTGAGTAGCTCAAGATAGCAACTGATCTGAAACTGTGGCAGGTTTATATTTTAGCATTGGATTCTGTTCCTTTGATATATTTATTTTTCTCATTGTTCCATACCAACTATTGATTTGAATGGTAGAAATTTTCCTATAATTGCAAACTAGCATTGCATTTTTTTTTTCTGTATTGCGTTTCCTAACTTAACTGCTAGATTAAAATTTTGGCTCTGGTGTCAACCTGCATGGACTTGCTTTGGTGTAAATCTATATCAACATGCAATATGAGCTCACATGGATCAACATGCATGGACTTGCTTTGTTGTTGTTTTTTTGTTCATATGGATCAACCATGGCATTTAGTTATGGATTAGCCTATCTGAATTCCCCGTGACTTAGGGTTTCATAGTAAATTCAATGCCAACTTTGTAAATGCAACTTGAAGAATATATATCAGAAAGATGCAAACTTATTATATCTTTATGGTAGGGGTTCCCTATTTGATGTATCATTAGTAGAGTAGAAGCTCTATGACATAGCCTTCTATATCTGAAAGTTGCTCAAGTGAAGTCATTCCCATACGTTTCCGTCATTCCAATTATTTACCACCTTCAAGATGCCTGGAATTTGACATGGTTTCATACAACAGGGGTGAAGCATGCACTTCTATGCCAATATTTCTAGTTTTGGTGTTGTTTCATAATATCATGCATCACCTATATGAGTGATACCTTACGAGATAGAAATGTGTGTGTGTGTGTGCGTGTGTGTGTGTTTTGTTTTTTAAATTGAATTGATTAGCCTGTTATTGTATTGTTGTGCCAAAGAATAATAAAGAGGAGATGCTTAAACTAATAGAGGTTCCATGATTGCTATTTTTCTTTATCTATGCATTCATAATTTGTGTTATGATTAAATTTATATTCATATTTTTGGTTTAATATTTTTTATTATTTAGAGTAAATTTGAGTTCGTCCCTCCTATAAATGATACTATAAGGGAGATGTTAAAATCTGAGATGAATGACAAATGGAGACAATGGAAACATGATTTAAAGAGAGCATTTGACCCCAGTAAGACAAAAGAAGAAATTGCTTCTACATTACCCGATGATTGAGTTGATCCAGATCAATACCGCGCTATAGTTCATCATTGATTTTCAGAAGAAGGACAAGTAAGTTGTTTTACATATATATGTATTTTATATAACATTATACACATATATGATATTTTCTCTTTATGAATTCTTGCTTTGTATAGAAAATAAGTGGAATTAATAAGCAAAACCGTACTAAGCTTGAAGATACACATTGTATGGGTACAAAAAGTCTCCCAGTAATGATTGATGAGAAGGTCTGTTTGCATTTATTATTATTGAATTATAAATTTGTATGTGAAACTCACAAATTATTTGGTTTTAGAAAAAGAAAAACAAAGGAGTATCGCCTGAACGTCATGTGGTATATATTGACACTCAAACTTGTAATAATGGAACAATTGTCAATGACAAAGCTGCTGGTGTTATTGTAAGATTTTATTATATATGTTTTGTTTCTGCAACTATTTTGTTTATTTTTACTTTGTTGTATTGATCACACTCTTACAAGTATGACTTCTTTTATGCATATGGTGTTTCAGGATGAAATTAAAAAACACATATCTGAGGGTGAGACATCCCAAGCATCTCAAAGCAAACAAGGTTGCATATTTTGGAAGGATGACTTGCTTTCAAAAGTACAATGACCTGAAAATGAAAAGAGAGGACGTATGCATTGTTTGGGCAAGATTCCACTAGCTAAAAAGTCAAAAACTTCATCATCTACAGACGCAAGTTTGCGTGAAGAAGTTAAGCAGATCAAGGGGTTGTTGACAAATGTGCTAAAATTAATGCAAAACCGTTTGCCAGAAGAAGATATGCAAAATATCTTACAACTTACAGCTGAACAGGTATGTTAAGACCTATAATTGTGTGTTTAAAATGTACTAGGAATTCAGTTTTTTTTTTTCACAAAAGCTATGGAGTTTTTTTAATAATAGGTTTTTTTTGGTGCTATATTGTTATTGTGAAAATCTATTTATTGGTACTAACTTTGTGACACATACTATTTTATGTTATCACACATATTTAAAATTTACATATTTTTTTATAGGTTCCGGATGCTTAAGTAAACCAAATGATCAAAGCAATTCAAGATCTCAAAGTGTCAATGATGAAGATCATGAATACAGTATGTACTTAATTTTATTAATTTTCATTAAGATGTTAATTTTGTTAAATACATACACTAATATTAATGTTTTATTGTAATTTAATGGTGATAACTAGAAGTAAAGGTGCTCATCTTTATTAATCGTTGGTGATTCATGCTTATCATGTTTTAGAATTGTATTTTACCGGCTATGGGAGCATAACATGTACTTCTACTAGATTTTTTGATTCCATCTATTTGTAATATTGATACTTATTACTTTAGAACTTGTTTTACTTTTAATATAATTGAAGCTTTTTTTAATATAATTGTTATTCTTATATATATAAATTTAAATATATAAATTAAATTCTAAATTTTTATTTTTTTTGTACCCATAATAAAAAAAATCATTATATACTATACCCACAGAAAATTTAAATTTAATAAAAGTGTGGCTATAATTTATACCCACAGAAAATTAAAAATCATATCGCTATAAGCTATACCCACGGAAAAAAGACTTTTGCACTAAAGTATATAGTGATAGAATTATATCCATGGGTAATTATTTGGTGATTATTTATGACGGTTTTTAGTTCTGTCACTAAAACCTCTAATGATACAATGAAATCCGTAGGTATAAGTCGAGGTATTTTCTGACGGTAATGAGTACTGTCACTATATGTTATACTGACGGCAAAAAAATCGTCGGTAAAGGCATAGTAAAAATGACGGAAATGAACACCCGTGGGTATAGGCTTTTGAGGTCTATACCCACGATTTTCATGCTTTTACCTATGATTTTCTATTGTGGGTATATGCCAATTTTCTTGTAGTGTACAATTGAAGAATGATTAGTTATCTCCCAGGATAAATTTTATATAACTTTTTTTTATAAATGGGATGTATGACTGTGGAATGTTAGTTTTTGAATTGTCCATCGTGAGTGCTTTCCGATTTATTTTGGAGGTCGACGAGAAACTTCCATGAAACTGAATCGATCGTCTCAGATTCAATATTAATCAATTTAATTAATCATTTTTTTTATCAGTCCTTCCATTTCCTCCTGTGTGCCAAAATACAGCCAGTGTATCATCAGATCCCAAATCAATCGGAGAGTATCTGATTCAGAAAAGTGGTGAATCCCGCATTTGCTTGGAAGAGACGCCTTTGACCTTTGTGCTAATCAATTCGATCTGATAGGAGGACTGCCGACTGTAATGACATCGTCATTTCCGGAGCGAATCGAATCCAGAGAGAGTAGGAGGCGCGACATCAGGGACGAGGATGATCGAGGCTCGACTCTCTCGCGATCGGCTAAGCGAACGACGCAAGGAGGGCCGAGGCGGGCGGCCGTATCCGCCTTTAATTCTAGTGCGTCCATTTCGCTACTTCATACATCTTGACCGTTCGCCAACCATGATATGTGCAATCTTCACCGTCCAGAAAGTGAACGTTATTGAAATTTGAGGAACATCCAAGGAATTGTTTATTATGCATTTTTATATCTTCTTATAAAATTTTAAGAAGGATATCAAAGTTGATAATAAATAGATGATTTTGATATTAAATTTAAAAAAAATTAATCTCAAAGTTAACATTTTATTTTTATTTTAGTCTAAGATTCACCTTCCCAATTAGGTTATAGTGTTTAAGCTAAAAAAAAATTAAAAATTGAAAACCCTTAAAATTCACATTTCCAATTGGGTTATAGAATTCAATCACAATTTTCTAAAAAGGGTAATCGAGGCGCCTCCCATTGCATAGTATTAAAATTGTTACTTTTAAAATTTAAGACTAAAAACAAGGTAAACATAGTTTGGTATCAGAATCGTCAATTTAGTATCAAGTTTGGGACCTGAAGAATATGTGCTCCTATATATATATATACTGTTCTGGAAGGAGTCGTCGGCGATGGCCAGTCTTTGAGGATCAGCCCCTGCGGAGATTACTATGTCGCTGAAGAACTCGGGAATCCTGCGAAAGTAACACAAGCATTAGGGACACGCCCGCAAGGGTCCAGCGGAGTCCACTCCAACGCTCAAGTTAATAGGGTGTCCAAATAATGGTGAGAAAGAGAGATAATGCGTAAAGATGAGAGATCGTAACCCCCTTTACCGAGGGGTTAAACTTCCTTTTATATCCCCCCGTCGGCAGACTGATCGTGCCTCCTTTATGGTGGCCACGTTTTCGATCTTCAGGCCGCGCCCGCCGCTTTCGGTGATAAAGGGATATCCTTTGAAATAGTCTGCGTCATTATCATTTTTTCTTTAGTTGCGACACTCGGGGTTCCCGAGGTCGGCAGTTGTGGGGACTCCGCCTCCCAAGGCGGGCTCGGGAGTCTTCGGATGTGATATCTCCTGAGATACTCTCGGGGCCCCACCTCATGGAGAAGCCTGACCTTCCCGAGGGCGAACTCCAAAAGGGAGGCCTGGGGCCCGGGACGAGAGGTTATACCCAGTCCCCGGCTTCTTCATCCCCAGAGCCGGGCACGGGCTTTCCAACCTCATCACAAGTCCCTCCCTTCAAGTCTGATCGAAGAAAGTGTGGCTGACTGATCGGGCTAGTATCGGGATGAAGAAGTTGCCTTCGCTTAGGTATGCACGACTGCGCCCGTTCTCTTCCTAAGCAGGGAAGCTTTTTTGGACTATATCTGTCCCGTCCAGAGTTGTGAGGAGATCCCCTGTTCGATGTCTTCTTCTTTTCCCAAGGAAGCTTCTCCGCTCCCCGAAGGCTCATAATGATGCCTCTTTTTCCGAGATTACCAACGCCTGATCTTATGTTTGGAGGGTAGTGGGGTGTCCGCGCGAGTGTCTTATTGCCACGTATTACAACGGCTACCCCCCCGGAAGTCCCTCTAGACGTGAGTCGGTCCCGTAACTCCTCGACGATCGGTAGTCTAGACAAAGCGGTTCCTAACGTTACACGTGTCTTGTTCTTATTGCGCCTAAGCGGATGCCTGCCGGGATATAAAGGGGGAAAACAAGCGTCGATGCCCATTTTTGGCTCGGTGACAGGGGGTGCTTCGTCTTCCTCTCTTGCAAGGCTTCTTCTACGCGTGAGTAACCCGTCATCTTCTCTTTTGCTGTCCAGGGGTCATGGAAGGTTTTCGGGCGGAGTGGTACGAATCCGCCTCTTCGAGAGTGAGGCCCGAGGCTTTGCAAGCGGCCACCGAGACATATGGGATTCCGGCCGAGGTGACTATGGTCATCCCTAAGGTAGACCAGAAACCTGTGGAGCCCCCTCCTGGCATGCTGACTTTCTTCTTAGGATAGATGGAGCTAGGGCTTTGTTTCCCCATTCCCCCCTTCTTTGCGAACATAGTCTCTTACTTTAGCATTCCGTTGCACCAAATGGCTCCCAATGCCTTCGCCCAGATGGGGGGAGCATATATCATTTTCAAACTTTTCGGTCTTCCTCTGACTCCACCCCTTTTCCATTCCTTCTTCACTCCAATAGGATCAAGAGGAGATTTTAGTTTCGCGGCCCGTCCGGGCCATAGGTTCTTGGGAGGGTTTCCTTCTTCGCACAAGGGATGGAAAGAGAAATTCTTCTTCGTCCGACTATCGTCATTGTCCTTCCGTCCTTTGGGTTGGATAACTGATTTGCCAATTCCTCTCTCCCTGGAGAGCTTCTTTCGCAGCCTAACGTATCATCGTGCTAGAGAGGTACTCTCGGGCATGGAGTTCAGCGGCCCGGGGCTAGTTCAAAGTGAGGAACTTATGTACCGGGCGGGCGTTAGCCCTAAAGTGACGCAGATTAGTTCCTCCCTAGGTATGCTCGTCTCCGTCTTCCACGCACATTGGTTCTGACTGATGCTTTTTATGTTTGGCTTCTGCAGAGGAAGTCATGTATGCCAAAGCGATGAGTGAGTTCATCAGGTGGGAGGAGGCCAAAAAGGAGGCCCTGAATCCTTCTCTGATTGTTCCTGACATTCCTCTCGACTCCGCCGAGTCCGCCGAGTGGCCCCTTGTTTCGCCTCATGGGGTTACCTCTACCGAGGGGGTCAATGTTACTGTTATATCCCCCCAGCCACGGAGTCAGCGCCGCCAGCCCCGCAGGTTGCCTTGGGAGTACGTTCTCCCGTCGTGGGTGACCCTACTTTGGACACGAGCAGCCCTGATAGGGAGGGCACAGAATCTGCTTCCTCCGTCCCCCCAGTAGTCGTCCAGCCCCTCGGCCGACAAAAGCAGCGGCTCCCCAAGGGCATGGGCCCTTCTTGGAAGAAGCGATGTCCCGTCCGTTCCTCTTCCCTGCCTTCAGTGCCTGAGGAAATGATTCTCCCTGCCGAGGTAGCTTCGCCTACTTCGACCTCACTTGTTTCCATCCCCGAGGTGGCCCCCTCCTTCTCCGTCGCCTCCGCTGGTACCCCAACGGGTAAGGAGGCGTCCCGTATTCAATTTCGTCTGAAACTAGATCGATTAAGAGAGATGTTGGATGCAGCGTTAGAGGCCTCCATGCGGTCCCTCTCTATGGTGGAATCGGGGGGGGGGGGGGGGGGGGGGACTTCGACCGCTCGAGCTTTGTCGGAGGGGATTTCGTGTCCTGACGAGAGGGACTCCAATTCCACCAGCTCCGTTGCTGAGGCTCCTATCGTCCAACATCCTTCTGTTCATCCACCCTCTCTGGTGATCGAAGAGCAGGGCGACGTACCCTGTCCTCCAGCTGAGGTAGCTGTGCGGGCCTTGGCCGGGCCGCTAGCCAGTCTTCGGAGGACCCTTCTGTAGGTACGCATTACTATGGTATTTGCCTGTCTTTTCGGTGCGGCTGCTAATCCTTTGGTGTGACGTCAAGCGGCTGAGGACTGCCTGGTGATCGGCCGGGGCCTGTGTTCCGAGCCCCAAGCGGAGGCCTTACTCCAACGAGCCTTGAAGGCGGAGGCAATCGCGACTCTTGAGCATTGGTCCGGGGTGAAGCAGGCCAGCCACAACAGGGCTCTTCGTGAGGAGGTGGGGCAGCTGAGGAAGCTTTTGCATGATACCGAGCAGGCCCTTTAGAATTCTCAACACAGGAACGTCTGGCCTCCGAGAAGGTCGTGTCGGTCACCTAGGATCTCCTTCAGGTGACGCAGGAGAGAGACCAACTCCAGGTGAGAGGGAAGGAGCTACAGAGCCAAATGGAGTCTCGGCTCCTGCTAGCTACTGACCGTGCCTTTGCCCTGGAGGATGACCTAGTCCAGGCCAGGGCGGATGCACGGGCGGTGTCTGAGCAGCTCAAGGAAGTCCTAATTGAGCAGGATGATATGTCTGCTGAACTAAGGTGGCTGAGACGGTCCGTTGAGGCTGTCGAGGTTTCTGCTTCTAGGGAGGCAGAGAGGGGCTTCAAGGCGAAGTTCCTGGGCTTAGAGGAGTTACGCGCCATTGTAGCTGAACAAGTAATGGAGCATTTACAGCAGGGCTTTCATGGGGCCCTTGGCGGGCTAACGAAGGGAAAATTCTTACCTCCAGGCGATGGCCCAAGAATGTAAATACCCTTTGACTTGTGGACAGGTCTCTGCTTGAGGCCTCGAGTGGCCTGATTACGGACGAAATGTCGTTTATCTTTTTCCTTTGTGTGCGAATGACGTGCTCTTTGTTTTTGCGTGTGGGCTCCACCAATCGACTGCCTTCGGGGCGGATACTAGGAGTCATATCCCTTCCCGCGGCATTTTATGTCGGCGAAGTCTCATTGCTGGCCCATGCTCGCTAAGGTGCAGGGGTGGTTTCTGAACCGTCTCCTCCGTATTATTCGCAATCTCCTTGATTGGACCCATTAAGAGTCATGAGTTCCGAGGCGCAGTAAGGTCACGTCAGTCGAAAAGACGCTTGGAGTTATGACACTTACCACACTTTAATTGCTTTGGGAGAATCCCCGCATTATAAATAGGGGGTGGGGGGAGCCAGCTTTTCCCATCCCTCTGGTTTTCGCTATCTCCTTGTGTCATTACGTGCATCTTCTATGTCCCTGGTGTGAACCCTAGTGTTGCGCTTGTTTGAAGGACTAGACAGAGCCTTGAGATCCTTCCCTTTGCTGGGGAGCATGGTGGAGATGATGTCCGGGGTCTCGCTGAAGATTCTCGAGGAGGTGGAACTCCCTACTTGTTCGTGGAGTTCGGAAAGGACCTTATGTGGCCCTCCAGGAGGCATGGGGGAGATGACCCATCCTGCTGATCCCCGAACCCCTGGTTGGCTAGTGGCGGTATACTCCAGGCACCATCGGCTTCTTGTTGGGACCGGGTGCATGTTGACAAGGATACGAGTTCGTAAAATTTTAAATTTTTACGTGCAGCGGAAGAATTTGCATAAAATAATTTCTAAATTATTTTAACTTCGTATCTAGCATGCAACTTTATAGTGTGTTGACATAATCATAAAATAAAACTTTGCGGAAAAGTAAACTAATTTACATTATACCTCTCGTAACTCGAAGTAAGGGACGAGATCCAACCGTAGCGTCCCTTGGAAGCTCCGCCTCTATTCGCGTCCACGCCGAGTTCTCTTTGGGATGACTTCGCAAAGTCACGAGTTTTGTGCCGACGAAAACTACTAGATTCTCTATAGGCACAAAAAGAAAGATCAAGAGAGGAAAGGGAAACTAACCACCAAGAAAACGGAATCGAATTCCGGGAAGAGAGGAGTCGCTATCCGCTTCTTCTTCTTCTTGTTTCGTTTCTCCTTCTTCTTGAAGCTCACGACAACCTTGCTTGGTGTTGATAGGGTGCGCCGGCCCTAGCAAGGAAGGTGGGAGCCGACCCTAATTCTCCAAGAAGGGCGCCGGCCCTAAGGGAAAGGAGAGAGAGAAGAGAATAAGAGAGAGGGAGATAGGAAGTTACTAATCACAATTAGTAAACCGTAATAAGGGCTTGCCTTTGGTTCCTTTATATAGTAGCAACTCCTTTGCTAAGTCTCCCTCTTAACGGAATTAACGGAATTAGTTATAAGAAATTTATCTTATAAATTCTCTTATTAATTATTCCGTTTAAGCCGAGTCTTATTATAACTAATTTATAATAAAACAAATTCTTCTTCTCTTTAAATTATGGAATAAATTTTATAAGAAATTTATAAACTTTCTTATTATGGAAAACTCAATTCATAATTGATTTTATAAAATTAAAATAAACCAATTCATGGATTATTTTAACTTCCACAAAAAGAATAAATTTCTACAAATTTATTTATATAAATTTTTTTATACAAATTTATTTATCCATAATTTATAAAATAAATCGCACTAGATTTATTTTATTAATTAAACCAATTAAATTGGTTTTTCTCCCTCTTAATGGCCGGTCAACCAAGGAGGGTTGGCACCCTCTTTGGTCGGCCCAAACCGAGCCGAACCAACGCGAATTAAACTCATTTAATTCGCCCAAAAAGCCTTCAAAAGACTTAGCCATTTTTAGCTTCCATTGCGCCTCTGATTAACTTAGATTCGATTTATTTCTCTTGATCGGAAAATCTAATTTTCAACTCGTTTTAAATCCCTCGGATTACTCGTAGTGCGTGTGACTAAATAGGCTTTCGATTTATGTTGGCCGTCTATAATCAACTAATTATAGAATGATCATGAGTGACACCTAGTAGTACATCATGATCCCCAATTAATCGAAAGATCAACGGTTTGACCTCAGAAGAAATTATTCTGAAACCCTTCAGCAGCTCTAATGAATCGTGCCCCATTCCCTTCACCACCTTATACCCACTTGGTTCAGGACACGGTCTATTTGTGTCAGTCCCCACTAGGCTGACTACGTCACACCTAGCCCAAGTAGTGTCTTTCTCGTCCTTTGGATTTCTAATTACTCTCATGTATTTTAGAGAATCTCACTCTAAACATGATATACTCTGGCCAGAGGTTTTGAGTAACAATCCGACGATAGGCCTGGGTATACATCTCCTCGTAAGGAGTGGTGAATCCTTTGTAGGCTGTTCAAACATCTTCGAGCACTTCGGCTTATACCCAATCATCCTGGGTCCACACCTCCTTGAAGATGCTTGCTTAAGATGTTAAAGTATAAGTCTCCATGACCAAGATGACTTGAACACCGCAAGTCAAAGGAACATTGCACTTAAGCCGCAGTAAGAACTTCATTGACATATCTACATGTAGATTCCCATATGAAGTATTACAGCCAGTCACTCCAATGAACTAGTTCCCTTAACTAGCATCCATGTTTATCTCTGGACATCCCAATGTCACCAGCTAGTGAGAATCAGCTGATTAGAGAATAACCCATGCTAGTCTCAACAAAATTGATAGTGTCCGTTTTTATCAATTCAAAGACTAGGGATATTTTCAACACTTCACAATTGCACATTTAGAGATAATCACTAGTTGTGATCCCATCACAAATTCTCTTATGCTGTGAGTTGTATTGCGGACATTCAGTAGATGAGTTTAAGATCCCAATCAAATACACAAAACATGTATACTCAAATAGTGAATTATCATTTATTAATATAAATGTTTACATCATAAGGCGATTGCCTTAGGACACTTCTCTCATATCACTAACAAACTCCCACTTGGCCTAATGCCAATCGCTACGGTATCCAATACCACAGGCTCTAACATGACCCTCAAACTTGTTTTGAGGCAAGGCCTTAGTTAAAGGATCCGCTATATTCCTTTCAGTGGGAACTCTCTCAATTTGTATGTCATTCCTACTTATAATCTCTCTGATCAGATGATAGCGTCGAAGCACGTGTTTGGATCGCTGATGAGACCTTGGTTCCTTCGCTTGTGCAATAGCTCCATTGTTGTCGCAGTAAACCGGCACTGCTTCATCAATGGATGGAACCACACCAAGTTTGGAGACAAACTTCTTGATCCAGACTGCTTCCTTTGCTGCTTCCGAAGCTGCGATATATTCCACTTCCGTGGTAGAATCCGCTACGGTGTCTTGTTTGGAACTTTTCCAACTTACTGCGCCTCCATTCAAAGTAAATACGTATCCAGATTGCGATTTGGAGTCATCCTTATCTGTCTGGAAACTGGCATCTATATACCCACGTATTATCATATCTCCTTCTCCATATATTAGGAACACATCCTTAGTTCTTCTTAAGTACCTAAGGATTGTCTTGACAGCCGCCCAATGATCCATTCCTGGATCCGACTGGTATCTGCTTGTGACGCTCAAAGCATATGATACATCGGGTCTAGTACATAACATAGTATACATGATAGATCCTATCGCGGATGCATAGGGAATCTTATTCATGCAAATCCTCTCGTCTTCTGTGCGCGGACACATAGACTTTGAAAGGTTGATCCCATGCCTGATGGGAAGGTAACCTTTCTTGGATTCTGACATGTTAAACCTTTTTAGCACTCGGTCTATATATGTAGACTACGAAAGACCAAGCAACCGTTTTGATCTATCTCTATAGATTCTAATCCCAAGGATATAGGTTGCTTCTCCCAGGTCTTTCATGGAGAAAGTTTTGGACAACCAAATTTTAACTGTCTGTAAGACTGATATATCGTTTCCTATAAGTAAGATGTCATCGACATATAATACTAGGAATACGACTGCACTCCCACTAACCTTCTTGTACACACAAGGTTCGTCAGGATTTTGTGAGAAATCAAACTTTTTGATTGTCTCATCAAAACGGATGTTCCAGCTCCTAGATGCTTGCTTCAGTCCATATATGGATCGTCGAAGCTTGCATACCTTGGTTTTATCAACCGATGTGAAACCTTCAGGCTGTATCATGTATACATCCTCAAGCAGGTTTCCATTAAGGAAAGCTGTTTTCACATCCATTTGCCATATCTCATAATCATAATGAGCTGCTATGGCTAGGAGCATCCGAATGGATTTAAGCATAGCTACTGGCGAATAGGTTTCGTCATAATCAATTCCTTTTTTTGACGATATCCTTTTGCCACTAATCTAGCCTTAAAGGTAACAACATTACCTTCCATGTCGGTTTTCTTCTTGAAAACCCACTTGCACCCTATGGGCTTAATCCCTTCAGGTGGGTTAACCAAGTCCCATACTTGGTTTTCGTACATGGAATCCATTTCCGACTTCATGGCTTCAAGTCATTTGTCCCTTTCTGAACTTTTCAGAACATCTTCATAACTGATAGGTTCGTCATCGCATATGAGTAACACGTCGTTCGATTCACTTACGAGAAATCCGTATCTCTCTGGAATATTGCGTGCCCTATCAGACCTATGAAGAGGTGGTGTGTTTTAGGTTCAACTGATAGCTCATCACTATGATTATGGTTGTGGGCTAGACTAGGTGTCTCTGTAATGTCTATTGGAGTTTCTTGAACTTCATCAAGTTCAATGCCACTCCCACTGTTTTCTTGTAAAAGAAATTCTTTTTCCAGAAATACAGCATGCCTTGAAACAAACACCTTTTGTTCCAAGGGATGATAGAATTGGTAACCCTTCGTTTCCTTAGGGTATCCAATAAATAGACATTTATCAGACTTAGCATCCAATTTGTCTGATACAACCGCTTCACATAAGCAGGACAACCCCATATCTTAAGGTGAGTTAAGTGAGGTTTCTTACTATTCCAATCTCATATGGAGTAGTAGAGACTACCTTGGTCGGGACTCTGTTTATAAGTAAACAGCTGTCTTAAGTGCATAACCCCAAAAGGATTTTGGAAGAGTTGCATGATTCATCATAGACCTAACCATGTCCATCAAGGTTCGGTTGCGCCTCTCAGATACACCATTATACTGTGGTGTATATGGCGGAGTCCATTGGGACAATATCCCATTGTCCCTAAGATAATCTTGAAACTCTTGACTTAAGTATTCACCACCCCGATCGGATCGAAGTATCTTAATACTTTTGCCAAGTTGTTTCTCTACTTCATTTCTAACTCTTTGAATTTCTCAAAAGCTTCAGATTTGTGTTTCATCAAGAACACATACCCGAATCGTGAGTGATCATCGATAAAGGTGATGAAGTAGCTATAGCCTCCTTGTGCAAGAGTTGACATTGGTCCACATACATCAGTATGTATTAGACCAAGCAATTCTCCCACTGGATTACCTTTTCCGGAAAAGGGTAATTTGGTCATCTTGCCTTTTAAGCATGATTCGCATGTATCAAATGAACCGGGTTCAAATGATTCCAAAATTCCACATCGGTGTAATTCGGTCATGCGTTTCTTACTTATATGGCCAAGACGACAGTGCCACGTGTAGGAGTCTATTCGATTATCTATTCGAGCACGTTTGTTGCTAACTTCGATATTGAAAATGTCACTGGATAAATCTAACGTGTAGATTCATTGCACAAAGTTCCATTCCCATAAAGAACGCCATTTAAAGTTATGTAACAACAATTGTTACTAAAAGTTAAATGATAACCTTTTCATTCAAACATGAAATAGATACAATGTTCTTTATTAACGAAGGAACGAAATAACAATTATCCAATTCTAAGACACGTCCAGTGGGAGCTTTAGCAAATATGTTCCGATGGCAACAGCAGCAATCTTTGCTCCATTTCCAACTCGCAAATCTGCTTCTCCTTTGACGAGTCTTCTTCTATTCCTTAGCCCTGTATGTCATTACATATATGTGAGCTACACCCAGTATCAAGTACCCAGGTATCTGAGGAAATAGAGTGACATTCAATAACGAAGATACCTGAAGAGGATGGGGCATCGGATGCCTTCTTCTTCATGGACTCAAGTAAATCTTGCAGTTTCTTCGCCAGTGACCCTCCTTGCCACAATGATGGCAAGTTCCTTTTGGTTTCTTTTCAGTTTTTTGGCCTTTTTCTTCTTCCCTTTATTCTGTTCTTTGGCCTTCCTCTTAGAACCTTTCTTTGAGGAACCAACTAACAGTACCGCTTTTGATCCGGCTTTACAGAAGGCTCTACAGTCTTCAGCAGGTTGAGCAACTCAGGAATGGTGTCTCTAGTTTGTTCATCCGATAGTTCATCACAAATTGTGAATAACTTTGGGCAAACAATCAGAATTAAGTCAATACTTAGTTCATGATCCATTGCAAAACCGAGTGTGCTCAGTCGCTCAATGTACCCCAACATCTTTAACACAAACTGGAGGCAGAAGTGCTTCCTGCATCTTAGTGGTGAAGAGGAGTCTGGAGACTTCGAACCTTTCGGATCTCGCCTGCTCTTCAAACAACTCATGAAGATGGAAGATGATGGTATAGCATCCATATGCTCATGCTGCTTTTGCAGCTCAGGTACCATAGAGGCTAGCATGATGCAACTCGCAAGTTCAGAATCGGTCACATGTTTCTGATAGGCCACAATTGGTCTGGAGTTGCATTCTCTGGAGGATGGTGGGAAGTTGATCTTCAAGGACATAAGCAAGCTTCTCTGCCTTGAGGACTATCCTCAGGTTTCGAAGCCAGTCCATGAAGTTTGGCCCAGTCAGTTTATTGGTGTCCAAAATGGAACGCAAGTTTAGGAAGACATGATCGAGTGATTATCCTAGAAATACAAATTGAGATTATGTGAGAAGAATGATTAAAGAATGTATCAATATACATAATTAAATCCTATTTATTTTTCAAATTGAATAACCCTTTTATCAATTCGGGAGATCGTAGGAACATCTCCAAATAGGTTGATATCCAACCATAGATAAGAACACCATGGCTGTGGCCATCAAGTTTTCTTAGCTATGAAGGTAGGTAATTATACCGATTACATATCACATATATGTAACTATCACTTTATGCTATCAACTAATTGAATGTTTGCATAAATCATTGGGTTGTTAACTCATTAACAAGTATGCAACATATACATAGCACCCAACTGCACCTCTCTTTACATCGACCTTGGCTGTGGCACAACAAATCGATGCTCCAAGCTTAAGGCTGACCCATTAATCAAGAAATAGTTTTAATATGGTTGGAGCTCATTCAACCGTTTAGTCAGGCTTGGATGTGTCCAACAACCAAAACTAAGGATTGACCTCTGACTCCAACTATATTATTCATAAACTAATTCCATGGTTTGAACATGTTGAGGTTCAAGTCGGGCATGGATGTGTCCATCAACCCAAACGAGAAACAAAACTCCGGTTCTAACCATATTAATGGAAGGTGTTGCCTTAATATTTTGTAAGGGGTTTTGGGTCTCATCTTTTTCTAAGCACATTCATGACATAAATTATGTCATGACTAACGATTTCCTTAATAAAGTATGTATGTGACTTAAGTTATCAAGTCTCATTAATTGAATTAGGAACCGGATTTCCTAATTCAATTTCATACTTATTAAGGAATTGTTTTGGGAAACAATTTCCTAAATTGTCATAATTAATTTCGGAAATAATATGTTTAAGACTTTGATTTCTTAAATCAAATCTTATTAAATTAAGAGCAATTCCCTTAATTCAACACATATTATTTTCATGAAAATCTCATTTAAGAAAACTCTATAGGAAACCATTTTCCTAATTAATTTTGGAGACAACAATATGTAAGAGCATCACCTCTTAAAATATATTTTATTCATGGATTTAATTAATTACAACAAATCGTTTTCTAAGGGTGGCTCCCCGAGGCTCAGATACCCAAAGAAAAGTAATTGTTGTAAATCCAATTGGACGGCTCCCCGAGGCTCAATCCAAATCAAACATGACAATTTCAATTAAAATTGGGAAATTAAATTACAACAACTAACTTTAAATTGGACGGCTCCCCGAGGCTCAATCCAAAATAAAGAATTTTGTTGTCAATTTAAAAACAATTCAAATTTAATTGTCAATTAATGTCCATGAATTTGTCTAGACTTTCTTAAAAAGAAAGTGCCCAAAATTGCGAGATTTCAAAATAGGTTTTCAGAATAATTGTAAGTTTCTGGTACAAAGAAAACTTACATATTTCCAAAATTGGAAAATTTCTAAAATAGAAAAATTTCCAAAATTGAAAGTTTCCAAAGATGGGAAGTTTTCACAATTATTATAAAATTTCAGAAACTAGAAAATTTCAAACGTTTGCGAAATTTCATGAGGATTTCCAAACTTTGAAATTCCTAATCTAAAATTTATTATAATTGAAAGTTTCCATAATTGAAAATTTTTCCGAAATTGAGATCATGACAAAGTTTCCACAAAACAATTATATGATTAAGTCGAATACTAACCGGCTCTGATACCACTGTTGGGACCGGGTGCATGTTGACAAGGTACGAGTTCGTAAAATTTTAAATTTTTACGTGCAGCGGAAGAATTTGCATAAAATAATTTCCTAAATTATTTTAACTTCGTATCTAGCATGCAACCTTATAGTGTGTGACATAATCATAAATAAAACTTTCGGAAAAGTAAACTAATTTACATTATACCTCCGTAACTCGAAGTAAGGGACGAGATCCAACCGTAGCGTCCCTTGGAAGCTCCGCCTCTATTCGCGTCCACGCCGAGTTCTCTT
>JAGFNQ010005382.1:28043-90402 GCA_024364735.1 Boesenbergia rotunda | reverse complement strand
AGGGAATCTTATTCATGCAAATCCTCTCGTCTTCTGTGCGCGGACACATAGACTTTGAAAGTTTGATCCCATGCCTGATGGAAGGTAACCTTTCTTGGATTCTACATGTTAAACCTTTTTAGCACTCGGTCTATATATGTAGACTACGAAAGACCAAGCAACCGTTTTGATCTATCTCTATAGATTCTAATCCCAAGGATATAGGTTGCTTCTCCCAGGTCTTTCATGGAGAAAGTTTTGGACAATCAAATTTTAACTGTCTGTAAGACTGATATATCGTTTCCTATAAGTAAGATGTCATCGACATATAATACTAGGAATACGACTGCACTCCCACTAACCTTCTTGTACACACAAGGTTCGTCAGGATTTTGTGAGAAATCAAACTTTTTGATTGTCTCATCAAAACGGATGTTCCAGCTCCTAGATGCTTGCTTCAGTCCATATATGGATCGTCGAAGCTTGCATACCTTGGTTTTATCAACCGATGTGAAACCTTCAGGCTGTATCATGTATACATCCTCAAGCAGGTTTCCATTAAGGAAAGCTGTTTTCACATCCATTTGCCATATCTCATAATCATAATGAGCTGCTATGGCTAGGAGCATCCGAATGGATTTAAGCATAGCTACTGGCGAATAGGTTTCGTCATAATCAATACCTTATTTTTGACGATATCCCTTTGCCACTAATCTAGCCTTAAAGGTAACAACATTACCTTCCATGTCGGTTTTCTTCTTGAAAACCCACTTGCACCCTATGGGCTTAATCCCTTCAGGTGGGTTAACCAAGTCCCATACTTGGTTTTCGTACATGGAATCCATTTCCGACTTCATGGCTTCAAGTCATTTGTCCCTTTCTGAACTTTTCAGAACATCTTCATAACTGATAGGTTCGTCATCGCATATGAGTAACACGTCGTTCGATTCACTTACGAGAAATCCGTATCTCTCTGGAATATTGCGTGCCCTATCAGACCTATGAAGAGGTGGTGTAGTTTTAGGTTCAACTGATAGCTCATCACTATGAATTATCGGTTGTGGGCCTAGACTAGGTGTCTCTGTAATGTCTATTGGAGTTTCTTGAACTTCATCAAGTTCAATGCCACTCCCACTGTTTTCTTGTAAAAGAAATTCTTTTTCCAGAAATACAGCATGCCTTGAAACAAACACCTTTTGTTCCAAGGGATGATAGAATTGGTAACCCTTCGTTTCCTTAGGGTATCCAATAAATAGACATTTATCAGACTTAGCATCCAATTTGTCTGATACAACCCGCTTCACATAAGCAGGACAACCCCATATCTTAAGGTGAGTTAAGTGAGGTTTCTTACTATTCCAAATCTCATATGGAGTAGTAGAGACTACCTTGGTCGGGACTCTGTTTAATAAGTAAACAGCTGTCTTAAGTGCATAACCCCAAAAGGATTTTGGAAGAGTTGCATGATTCATCATAGACCTAACCATGTCCATCAAGGTTCGGTTGCGCCTCTCAGATACACCATTATACTGTGGTGTATATGGCGGAGTCCATTGGGACAATATCCCATTGTCCCTAAGATAATCTTGAAACTCTTGACTTAAGTATTCACCACCCCGATCGGATCGAAGTATCTTAATACTTTTGCCAAGTTGTTTCTCTACTTCATTTCTAAACTCTTTGAATTTCTCAAAAGCTTCAGATTTGTGTTTCATCAAGAACACATACCCGAATCGTGAGTGATCATCGATAAAGGTGATGAAGTAGCTATAGCCTCCTTGTGCAAGAGTTGACATTTGTCCACATACATCAGTATGTATTAGACCAAGCAATTCTCCCACTGGATTACCTTTTCCGGAAAAGGGTAATTTGGTCATCTTGCCTTTTAAGCATGATTCGCGTGTATCAAATGAACCGGGTTCAAATGATTCCAAAATTCCATATCGGTGTAATTCGGTCATGCGTTTCTTACTTATATGGCCAAGATGACAGTGCCACGTGTAGGAGTCTATTCGATTATCTATTCGAGCACGTTTGTTGCTAACTTCGATATTGAAAACGTCACTGGATAAATCTAACGTGTAGATGTCATTGCACAAAGTTCCATTCCCATAAAGAACGCCATTTAAAGTTATGTAACAACAATTGTTACTAAAAGTTAAATGATAACCCTTTTCATTCAAACATGAAATAGATACAATGTTCTTTATTAACGAAGGAACGAAATAACAATTATCCAATTCTAAGACACGTCCAGTGGGGAGCTTTAGCAAATATGTTCCGATGGCAACAGCAGCAATCTTTGCTCCATTCCCAACTCGCAAATCTGCTTCTCCTTTGACGAGTCTTCTTCTATTCCTTAGCCCTTGTATGTCATTACATATATGTGAGCTACACCCAGTATCAAGTACCCAGGTATCTGAGGAAATAGAGTGACATTCAATAACGAAGATACCTGAAGAGGATGGGGCATCGGATGCCTTCTTCTTCATGGACTCAAGGTAAATCTTGCAGTTTCTTCGCCAGTGACCCTCCTTGCCACAATGATGGCAAGTTCCTTTTGGTTTCTTTTCAGTTTTCTTGGCCTTTTTCTTCTTCCCTTTATTCTGTTCTTTGGCCTTCCTCTTAGAACCTTTCTTTGAGGAACCAACTAACAGTACCGCCTTTTGATCCGGCTTTACAGAAGGCTCTACAGTCTTCAGCAGGTTGAGTAACTCAGGAATGGTGCTATCTAGTTTGTTCATCCGATAGTTCATCACAAATTGTGAATAACTCTTGGGCAAACAATTCAGAATTAAGTCGATAATTAGTTCATGATCCATTGCAAAATCGAGTGTGCTCAGTCGCTCAATGTACCCCAACATCTTTAACACAAACTGGGAGGCAGAAGTGTCTTCCTGCATCTTAGTGGTGAAGAGGAGTCTGGAGACTTCGAACCTTTCGGATCTCGCCTGCTCTTCAAACAACTCATGAAGATGGAAGATGATGGTATTAGCATCCATATGCTCATGCTGCTTTTGCAACTCAGGTACCATAGAGGCTAGCATGATGCAACTCGCAAGTTCAGAATCGGTCACATGTTTCTGATAGGCCAACAATTGGTCTGGAGTTGCATTCTCTGGAGGATGGGTGGGAAGTTGTTCTTCAAGGACATAAGCAAGCTTCTCTGCCTTGAGGACTATCCTCAGGTTTCGAAGCCAGTCCATGTAGTTCGGCCCAGTCAGTTTATTGGTGTCCAAAATGGAACGCAAGTTTAGGGAAGACATGATCGAGTGATTATCTTAGAAATACAAATTGAGATTATGTGAGAAGAATGATTAAAGAATGTATCAATATACATAAATTGAAATCCTATTTATTTTTCAAATTGAATAACCCTTATTATCAATTCGGGAGATCGTAGGAACATCTCCAAATAGGTTGATATCCAACCATAGACAAGAATCACCATGGCTGTGGCCATCAAGTTTTTCTTAGCTATGAAGGTAGGTAATTATACCGATTACATATCACATATATGTAACTATCACATTATGCTATCAACTAATTGAATGTTTGCATAAATCATTGGGTTGTTAACTCATTAACAAGTATGCATCATTATGCATAGCACCCAACTGCACCTCTCTTTACATCGACCTTGGCTGTGGCACAACAAATTGATGCTCCAAGCTTAAGGTTGACCCATTAATCAAGAAATAGTTTTAATATGGTTGGAGCTCATTCAACCGTTTAGTCAGGCTTGGATGTGTCCAACAACCAAAACTAAGGATTGACCTCTGACTCCAACTATATTATTCATAAACTAATTCCATGGTTTGAACATGTTGAGGTTCAAGTCGGGCATGGATGTGTCCATCAACCCAATCGAGAAACAAAACTCCGGTTCTAACCATATTAATGGAAGGTGTTAGCCTTAATATTTTGTAAGGGGTTTTTGGGTCTCATCTTTTTCTAAGCACATTCACGACATAAAATTATGTCATGACTAACGATTTCCTTAATAAAGTATGTATGTGACTTAAGTTATCAAGTCTCATTAATTGAATTAGGAACCAGATTTCCTAATTCCAATTTCATACTTAATTAAAGGAATTGTTTTGGGAAACAATTTCCTAAATTGTCATAATTAATTTCGGAAATAATATGTTTAAGACTTTGATTTCTTAAAATCAAATCTTATTAAATTAAGAGGCAATTCCCTTAATTCAACGACATATTATTTTCATGAAAATCTCTTTTAAGAAAACTCTATAGGAAACCATTTTCCTAATTAATTTTGGAGACGACAATATATAAGAGCATCACCTCTTAAAATATATTTTATTCATGGATTTGATTAATTACAACAAATCGTTTTCTAAGGGTGGCTCCCCGAGGCTCAGATACCCAAAGAAAAGTAATGTGTTGTAAATCCAATTGGACGGCTCCCCGAGGCTCAATCGAAATCAAACATGACAATTTCAATTAAAATTGGGAAATTAAATTACAACAACAAACTTTAAATTGGACGGCTCCCCGAGGCTCAATCCAAAATAAAGAATTTTGTTGTCAATTTAAAAATCAATTCAAATTTGATTGTCAATTAACTGTCCATGAATTTGTCTAGACTTTCTTAAAAAAAGAAAGTGCCCAAAATTGCGAGATTTCAAAAATAGGTTTTCAGAATAATTGTAAGTTTCTGGTACAAAGAAAACTTACATATTTCCAAAATTGAAAAATTTCTAAAATAGAAAAATTTCCAAAATTGAAAAGTTTCCAAAGATGGGAAGTTTTCACAATTATTATAAAATTTCAGAAACTAGAAAATTTCAAACGTTTGCGAAATTTCATGAGGATTTCCAAACTTTGAAATTCCTAATTCTAAAATTTATTATAATTTGAAAGTTTCCATAATTGAAAATTTTTTTCGAAATTGAGATCATGACAAAGTTTTCCACAAAACAATTATATGATTAAGTCGAATACTAACCGGCTCTGATACCACTGTTGGGACCGGGTGCATGTTGACAAGGATACGAGTTCGTAAAATTTTAAATTTTTACGTGCAGCGGAAGAATTTGCATAAAATAATTTCCTAAATTATTTTAACTTCGTATCTAGCATGCAACCTTATAGTGTGTTAACATAATCATAAAATAAAACTTTATGGAAAAGTAAACTAATTTACATTATACCTCTCGTAACTCGAAGTAAGGGACGAGATCCAACCGTAGCGTCCCTTGGAAGCTCCGCCTCTATTCGCGTCCACGCCGAGTTCTCTTTGGGATGACTTCGCAAAGTCACGAGTTTTGTGCCGACGAAAACTACTAGATTCTCTATAGGCACAAAAAGAAAGATCAAGAGAGGAAAGGGAAACTAACCACCAAGAAAACGGAATCGAATTCCGGGAAGAGAGGAGTCGCTATCCGCTTCTTCTTCTTCTTGTTTCGTTTCTCCTTCTTCTTGAAGCTCACGGCAACCTTGCTTGGTGTTGATAGGGTGCGCCGGCCCTAGCAAGGAAGGTGGGAGCCGACCCTAATTCTCCAAGAAGGGCGCCGGCCCTAAGGGAAAGGAGAGGGAGAAGAGAATAAGAGAGAGGGAGATAGGAAGTTACTAATCACAATTAGTAAACCATAATAAGGGCTTGCCTTTGGTTCCTTTATATAGTAGCAACTCCTTTGCTA
The DNA here is from genome assembly GCA_024364735.1 of Boesenbergia rotunda. Taxonomy (NCBI): domain Eukaryota; kingdom Viridiplantae; phylum Streptophyta; class Magnoliopsida; order Zingiberales; family Zingiberaceae; genus Boesenbergia; species Boesenbergia rotunda. The sequence goes on along the minus strand of JAGFNQ010005382.1, from coordinate 84,757 downwards.
AGTCTCCCTCTTAACGGAATTAACGGAATTAGTTATAAGAAATTTATCTTATAAATTCTCTTATTAATTATTCCGTTTAAGCCGAGTCTTATTATAACTAATTTATAATAAAACAAATTCTTCTTCTCTTTAAATTATGGAATAAATTTTATAAGAAATTTATAAACTTTCTTATTATGGAAAACTCAATTCATAATTGATTTTATAAAATTAAAATAAACCAATTCATGGATTATTTTAACTTCCATAAAAAGAATAAATTTCTATAAATTTATTTATATAAATTTTTTTATACAAATTTATTTATCCATAATTTATAAAATAAATCGCACTAGATTTATTTTATTAATTAAACCAATTAAATTGGTTTTTCTCCCTCTTAATGGCCGGCCAACCAAGGAGGGTTGGCACCCTCTTTGGTCGGCCCAAACCGAGCCGAACCAACGCGAATTAAACTCATTTAATTCGCCCAAAAAGCCTTCAAAAGACTTAGCCATTTTTAGCTTCCATTGCGCCTCTGATTAACTCAGATTCGATTTATTTCTCTTGATCGAAAAATCTAATTTTCAACTCGTTTTAAATCCCTCGGATTACTCGTAGTGCGTGTGACTAAATAGGCTTTCGATTTATGTTGGCCGTCTATAATCAATTAATTATAGAATGATCATGAGTGGCACCTAGTAGTACATCATGATCCCCAATTAATCGAAAGATCAACGGTTTGACCTCAGAAGAAATTATTCTGAAACCCTTCAGCAGCTCTAATGAATCGTGCCCCATTCCCTTCACCACCTTATACCCACTTGGTTCAGGACACGGTCTATTTGTGTCAGTCCCCACTAGGCTGACTACGTCACACCTAGCCCAAGTAGTGTCTTTCTCGTCCTTTGAATTTCTAATTACTCTCATGTATTTTAGAGAATCTCACTCTAAACATGATATACTCTGGCCAGAGGTTTTGAGTAACAATCCGACGATAGGCCTGGGTATACATCTCCTCGCAAGGAGTGGTGAATCCTTTGTAGGCTGTTCAAACATCTTCGAGCACTTCGGCTTATACCCAATCATCCTGGGTCCACACCTCCTTGAAGATGCTTGCTTAAGATGTTAAAGTATAAGTCTCCATGACCAAGATGACTTGAACACCGCAAGTCAAAGGAACATCGCACTTATGTCGCAGTAAGAACTTCATTGACATATCTACATGTAGATTCCCATATGAAGTATTACAGCCAGTCACTCCAATGAACTAGTTCCCTTAACTAGCATCCATGTTTATCTCTGGACATCCCAATGTCACCAGCCAGTGAGAATCAGCTGATTAGAGAATAACCCATGCTAGTCTCAACAAAATTGATAGTGTCCGTTTTTATCAATTCAAAGACTAGGGATATTTTCAACACTTCACAATTGCACATTTAGAGATAATCACTAGTTGTGATCCCATCACAAATTCTCTTATGCTGTGAGTTGTATTGCGGACATTCAGTAGATGAGTTTAAGATCCCAATCAAATACACAAAACATGTATACTCAAATAGTGAATTATCATTTATTAATATAAATGTTTACATCATAAGGCGATTGCCTTAGGACACTTCTCTCATATCACTAACACTTCTCGCACAGATGAAGGTGTCACTGGGGTATGTCGTTACCGCGGGGGGGGGGGGGGGGGGGGGGGGCGCCGCGGGTTTGAGAATATTCCCATCTATTTTGCCACCCCACCCACTTGGTATTTTTTTCTCGACGTGTACTCGGGTGGTGGCCCGAAGTTACGTCTTCTCGTGCTCCGGAGAGAAATTGCGGCGGCTCCCCCCTCCTGACCCTGTTAATGCAATTCTTCTTTGCGTCTTTACAGGCTACAAGGAGAAGATGCAGTAGTCCATACCCCCTCATCTTTTTTCTGCCTGTTTACAGCGAAGAGCGAGGATGTCCTGATGGGGCCAGACTGCGCCTGTGTTACCTCAGGCATCAATCTTCATTCTGGCTCACCCAGAAGGAATACTTGAGCTACTCATGCGTTACTTCCGTCGTCGATTTCCGTCCCAGGCTGCTTGGCGGGAATATCCGAGCTACTCAGGGGTTACCACAGGCATCCACTTTCGTCCCATGCTGCAAAGATGTATATCTTCCTGTATTTCATCATGTAAATGAGTAATTACTTTTGTTTGCTAGTCCTGTATGTATGATTGCCTCATATTTCAATGCATTGTGGGTTCCTCGGTAAGTGTTTTGCTTCTTACACTGAAATCGGTTAAGTTCCCCGTTGGGTTTTGGCTACTCGGCTGGGAGTGTAGTCCCTTGGCCAACCGCCATCTGACCCGTGGGATATTGGTGCTGTGGAGTACTTGGACGAGCGTGTAAGTCCCGAACTCAGCCTAAGTAACCCGGGCGTCAGCAGGATCGCGGGGCATTAGGGCTTGGAATTACTCGAATGAGCGCGTAGGTCCGAACCGAGCCTAAGTACCCCGGGCGTCGGCTGGACCACGGAGCCTTAGGGTTTTGAAGTAATTGGTCGGGCGTGTAGGTCCCGAACCAAGCCTAAGTACCCCGGGCATCAGCTGGACCGTGGGGCATTAGGGTTTTGAAGTACTGGGCCGGGCGCGTAGGTCCCGAACCAAGCCTAACTACCCCGGGCGTCGGCTAGACCGCGGGGGCATTAGGGTTTTGAAGTACTTGGCCGGGAGCGTAGGTCCCGAACTAAGCCTAAGTACCCCGGGCGTCGGCTGGACCGCGGGGCATTAGGGTTTTGAAGTACTTGGTCGGGCGCATAGGTCCCGAACCAAGCCTAAGTACCCCTGGTGTCGGCTGGACCGCGGGGGCATTAGGGTTTTGAAGTACTTGTCGGGCGCGTAGGCCCCGAACCAAGCCTAAGTACCCCGGGCATCGGCTGGACCGCGAGGCCTTAGGGTTTGGAAGTAATTGGTCGGCGCGTAGGTCCCGAACCAAGCCTAGGTACCCCGGGCGTCGGCTGGACCGCGAGGCATTAGGGTTTTGAAGTACTTGGCCGGGCGCGTAGGTCCCGAACCAAGCCTAAGTACCCCGGGCGTCAGCTGGACCACGGGGCATTAGGGTTTTGAAGTACTTGGCCGGGCGCGTAGGTCCCGAACCAAGCCTAAGTACCCCGGACGTCAGCTGGACTGCGGGGCATTAGGGTTTTGAAGTACTTGGCCGGGCACGTAGGTCCCGAACCAAGCCTAAGTACCCCGGGCGTCGGCTAGACCGCGGGGCATTAGGGTTTTGAAGTACTTGGCCGCGCGCGTAGGTCCCGAACCAAGCCTAAGTACCTCGGGCATCGGCTGGACCGCGGGGCCTTAGGGTTTGGAAGTAATTGGTCTGGCGCGTAGGTCCCGAACCAAGCCTAAGAACCCCGGGCGTCGGTTGGACCGCGGGGCATTAGGGTTTTGACTTGCTAGAACGCGCGTTGGTTATTGTGAAAAGAAGCATTCCATTTTATTACTCGATGCGGCTGTAAACTCACAGCAAGACATAAGCGATTGTGCTAAGCAAATTCCAGATCTTACCAGGACATTAAAAACCAGGTTCCCTAACCAAACTAAGATCCATTCCAGAGCTATTCCTCCAATCCGTGGGGGTTCTTTCTGGACTCGGCCCTAACTTCGCCACTATAGCACCTTCGCGACACGAGCTGATCCCCTCGAACCTCCACCACTCGATCGCCCACCGGGAATTTGATCTTCTGGTGGTATACAGAAAACACCGCCTGGAAGATACTGAGCGCTGGTTGACCCAAGATGACATTATAGGAGGAAGGTGCATCCACAATTAGGAAAGGAGTCCTCCGGGTTCGCTCGAGCCTATCGCTGCCCAGCGAGAGTGACAAGGTAATCTGTCCTAACGGCTGCACACGATATCCAGTGAAGCCAAACAGGGGGGTCGAGATAGGGATCAGTTCCTCCTCGTCTATCTGCATCTGCTCCCAAGCCGCCCTGTATAGTATATTCACGGAACTCCCTGTGTCCACAAAGATGTGTTTTACCTCATAATTGGCGATGCGAGCCACAATAACTATGGCGTCCTCATGTGGAGCTTCCACTTCTTCAAGGTCGGATGATCCAAACGTGATGGTGGGGCCCGCCCCCGAGCTTCGGCTTGTTCCGATGGAGTAATTTTCCAACCGTCGGGTGTACGATTTTCGGGCTCGATTAGAGTCGCCCCCGGTAGGTCCTCCGGAGATGACCCCTACATGGCCCAAGGGGGGGCCTCGCATAGGAGCTTTGCCCTTCTGAGGATCTTTCTCCAAGGAGGGGGATCTTCGGGGTGCGGGTCCCCGGCTCCTGCCCCTGGATCGCGATCGGGACTGCGGTCGGATTTCGTTTTCCCTAGCGGGCCTTCGCAAGGGGGAAAGACTTCGTCGTGGCAACCTTCGGTGGTACCCCGTCTTGTTCCATTTTTTACGTGGCTTGGCCTCTGCTCCCTCAGAGACCTTCTTTTTCAGGGCGTGGCACTCTTCTGTTGAATGAGTTGAACTGCTATGGTAACTGCAGTACTTGGGCGATGTCTCCGGCGGCTCAATGTCTACTGTCTCCACCACCCTACGCCTACCATTCCAGTGATCCCTTCCAGGCGGCAGGTCTTTTCCCCTCACCGGAGCTGGGGGCTCCTTCCTATCCGACCGGGGAGTCACGGGAAGAGGAGCTCCGGCTGGATCCTTGCGCCGAGCATACTGTACTTCCTCTATGTTAACATGCTTGACCGAGCGTCCTAGCAAGTCATCAAAACTAGCAGGGGGCTTCTTCACCAAGGATCAGAAGAAGTCTCCTTCCGCGAACCCTTGAGTGCAGGCGCTGACGAGTATCTCCGATGTTGCGCTAGGTACATCCTGCGCCACCCGGTTGAATCTCTGTATGTACTCCTTGAGTGGTTCCTTAGGCTTTTGCTTAAGAGCGAACAGGTTGAGTGCTATTTTCTGGTAACGCCGGCTACTCGCAAAATGGTGGAGAAAAGCTGTCTTGAACTCCGCGAATGAGTTGATGAAACCTTGGGGCAGCCTCTGAAACCATCGTTGTGCTGCGCCGGACAAGGTGTTCAAAAACACCCAGCATTTTACTCCATCCGTATATTGGTGCAGAAGCGCCGCATTTTCGAACTTGCAGACGTGATCTTCGGGATCTGTCTTCCCATCATATTCAGGGAATCCTGTCCCACGAAACTACTTTGGCATGGGGTCTTCCACAATCTCTGACGAGAAAGGGGTGGAGGGAGTCTTTTGAAAGATCTTGAGTCCATCCCTCCTTCTTGATCCGTCGTCAAGCTTCTGAGCACTAGAGGCTACTGAGTGGGCTTTTTCCCCCTCTACAGGGGATTCCTTTCGGGGGCCCTGGGCTACGCCATCATGTCGCCCCACCGGGGTCACGAACCTTCTGGGGGACGAGGCGGAGGTTCTGGGGATCTCCTCCCTCCCCGGACCCGCTGGTTGCAGAGCCGCCTGTTCAATTTGGTGTTGTTCCAAGGCTTCTATTATGGCGTTAGCTACCCGACGGTCAAATTCTTCTCGCGTGAGGGTGAGGGGTTGTTCCTCCGGTCCTGCCATCGGCGCTCTTTCAGGTGCTTTGTTGTTTCCCACAGACGGCGTCAAATTTGTTCCGGAAGGAGTCGTCGGTGATGGCCAGTCGTTGAGGATCAGCCCCTGCGGAGATTACTATGTCGCCAAAGAACTCGGGAATCCTGTGAAAGTAACACAAGCGTTAGGGGACACGCCGGCAAGGGTCCGGCGGAGTCCACTCCGACGCTCAAGTTAATAGGGTGTCCAAATGATGGTGAGAAAGAGAGATAATGCGTAAAGATGAGAGATCGTAACCCCCTTTACCGGAGGGGTTGAACTTCCTTATATATCCCCCTGTCGGCAGACTGATCGTGCCTCTTTTATGGTGGCCACGTTTTCGATCTTCAGGCCCCGCCCGCCGCTTTCGGTGATAATGGAATATCCTTTGAAATAGTCTGCGTCATTATCACTTTTTCTTTAGTTGCGACACTCGGGGTTCCCGAGGTCGGCAGTTGTGGGGACTCCACCTCCCGAGGCGGGCTCGGGAGTCTTCGGATGTGATATCTCCTGAGATACTCTCGGGGCCCCACCTCATGGAGAAGCCTGACCTTCCCGAGGGCAAACTCCAAAAGGGGGGTCTGGGGCCCGGGACGAGAGGTTATACCCAGTCCCCGGCTTCTTCATCCCCAGAGCCGGGCACGGGCTTTCCAACCTCATCATATACAAAAATTTTATGCTAAGAACCTTACCGCGCAAACTTGAGTAGACCAAGTGTATTTGTTTTTTTAATTTTTTTACTTTATTTTTTTTTGTTTTGTGATTACATCATTTAAGATTTTACCTTTAGAGTTTAGGGTTTAGTGGGATTTAGTGGCTAGGTTATAGTATTAAGTATAAAAAAAAAATTTCAACCGAAAAAACGATTAAGGTGTGTGTATATATATATATTCAAAAGTCATTTAAACTTAAATAATAAGATACTGCAACAACAACTAAGTCTTATCTTACTAAATGAGATCGGTTATATGGATTCTTCTATATCATTGGACTTTGTCACCTATTATATTATCATATATATTTGAATAATATTTTATCTTATTTTAATTTTGTTAATCAAGTCTTTTTTTAGTTTTCTCTCCCTTATTTGATTTGCGTATTTATCATAATTTCACATTGCCTAACTCGGACATTTATCGATTATCTAAGTATATAATTTCACGTGTCTCTCAAAAAATTTTCCCAATAGATATAGCTCCAACTTTTTCTCTAATACTCACATTTCTTATTTTGTCCATCCTCGTATGCGTATACATCCATTTTTACATTTATCTCTATAACTTTCATCTTCTGCTCATGACCCGAGTGATAGCCTAACATTTAGCGCTATATAACATAGTAGGTCTAATTGCCGTTTTGTAAAACTTTCCTTTATGTTTTAGAGGTACGTACTTTACGATCACATAAAACACCCAACGTTAACTTCCATTTCAATTATCCTGCTTGTATTCTATGTAAGTCATCTCTCTCAATTCCTTTATCATTTTGTAAAAATAATCCTAAATACTTAAAGCTCTTAATTCCAGACAACTCATTACATTATATCTTAACAATTGTATCATTACGTCTAATATTACTAAACTTAAATTTCATATATTCTGTTTTTACTCTGTTAAGCATAAAATATTTCACTTCTAGTATTTTCTGCCAAAATTCTAGTTTAACATTTACTCTTTCATATCTCATCTATCAAAACAATATCATCTGTAAACAATATGCACCATGGTTACTATATCTTGAATGTGTTCGGTGAGTCATTCATGATTAGTGTAAAAAAAATAAGGACTTAGAGCTGATCCTTGACGGAACCTTATCCTTATTGGTTGGTAATGCTTCAGTTAATCCACCTGATGTCTTCACTATAGTGGTTACATCCTCATACATATCCTTAATTAGTTCAATATATGTTACGCTGACACTTCTCTTTCCTAGAATTCTCCATATAATTTCTCCTGGGCCCCGACTATAAGCTTTTTTTAAGTCAATGAATACCACGTGTAAATCTTAGTTTTGCTTCTTATCATAAGCTTTTATTGTTGACCTTCCAAGCATGAACCCAAATTGATATTCGGTCACCGTTAGGGGTGTCAAAAATAAATTCGACCTGACGACCCGACCTGAATCAACACAAAAAAAAACAGGTTTGGGTTGTAAAATTTCAAGTTTGGGTTGAAAATTTTTGTGTCGAGTTTGGGTCGAGTTCGGATTGACTCGAATTTAAGGTTTAGTAGGTTTTGGGGTTAAATCAAATTTTATTTTAAAAATTAAGATATTTTTATGTATATTAGTATGATAATGATGAAGTATTTAGATTAGGGGCGTTAAAAAGGAACCCGACCCGACCCAAAAAAAAATAGGTTTGGGTTGAGAATTTTCAAATTCGGATCGAGTTTGGTTGGAGGGTTTCGGGTTGTAATTTTTTAGTCAGGTTTGGGTTGACCCGAATTTAAGGTTTAGTGGGTTTTTAGGGTTAAATCAAATTTTATTTTGAAAATTAAGATATTTTTATAGATATTAATATCAATATTAGTATGATAATGATGGAATATTGAGATAAAAGTGAAGAATTATAGAAAAAAATAGCTAAAAAAGTTGTTTTGAATTGGTTTTTTCGACTTATTTGGGTCAGGTTTGGGTATAGTAGTTTTAGGTTGAATTCGAGTTCGGATCTTGTTCGAGTTGGGAGTTTTCACAAAAAAAAATTCAACCTGACCCGAACTCGACCCGATCCACCTGAATTGACACCCCTAATTGAGATAAAAGTGAAGAATTATATGGAAAATAGCAAAAAAAAATCATTTTGAATCAGGTTTTTCGAGTTATTTGGGTCGGATTCGAGTTGGTCGGGTTTGTCGGGTTAAGTTCGGGTAAGGAGTTTTGGGTTGAATTTGGGTTCGGGTCGGGTTTAGGTTCGGGTTGGGAGTTTAAAAAAAAATAAAATCCCGACCCGACCCACCCACCGAATTGACACCCCTAGTCACCATGATCTTCTTTTTTAATCTTTTTTCTATTACTCTTTTCTAAAATTTCATGATATGACACATTAATTTAATACCCCTATAATTTTCAAAATTTTGTACGTCTCCTTTGTTATTATATAAGGGAATTAGAGTACTCACCTTCTATTGATTAAGCATTTTTTTCCCATTTCAATGTCATATTAAATAGTTTTGTAAGTCATTAAATACCTTATTTCTCTAAATATTTTCATACATCTATTTGGATATCATCTAGTGCCATGACTTTTCTATTTTACATCTCTTTCAAAACTTGTTCTATTTTTGAAATTTGAATTCTATGGTAAAAATTTAAACTTCTATATTTAACCTACTTAAATTATCTAAGTTAAGTTGGTCGCTTAAATCTTCATTAAAAAGTTGATAAAAATATATCTTCCATCACTTTTTTATTTCTTTATCGTTTACTAGTACCCTATTTTATTAATCTTTAATATATCTTATTTGGCTAAGATTTTTTATTTTCTCGCTCTCACTTTAGCTATTCTATAAATGTCTCTTTCCTCTTCATTATATCTAAGTTTCAATATAATTGTTCAAAAGTTTTATTTTTTCCTTTATTTATTGCTTTCTTAACCTCTGTCTTAGTAATTGTATATTTTTTTAAGTTTGTCTCGTTCTTATGAATATATAATTTCTTATAAGCAATTCATTTTTTCCTTCACTTTCTCCTTTTATACTTTCTCATTCCATCAACAAGATTCTTACTTGGTGGTGCATGCCCCTTGACTCACCGAGTACACTCTTGCCTATTATTTTCAACTTTGATATAATCTTATCTTATGTCATATTAGAGTCACCAGTACATTTTACCTAATGTTTATACTTTTACCTTCTTCTTAAATATGTTTTGCTTTCTATCCTATAACTTCCCATACTTAATTATAGGAGTCGTGTATATTTTGTTTCTATTGATATTATGATTAAGATGCATATCTAACACTACTAATCTATATTGGGTAGTTAAGATTTCTCTAGAGATGACCTTACAATTTTTACAAATCTTTCTATCCCTATTTCTAATCATAAAAAGTTAATTTATGATTTATTATTCCCACTTTTCAATGTGACAAATTATTCTTTTTTCTAAAAAAATGTATTAGCTAGTATAAGATCATATGCTTTGACAAAATTCAATGTACTTTTCTCTGTCATATTCTTCATTTTTCACTCAGACATATACATTTAGATCATTTTCCATTAAAATCATTTATTTGGTAGAATATTTTATAATCCCTTATCTATGTCGTTCTAAAATCTTGATTTAATTTCTTTATCTAATCTTACTTGAGGTGCATATATGTTAATTATGTTTATAGTTTCTTTCGTCACTATTATCTTGAGAGCTATAATGTTATCTTCTTTCTAACTACTCTAACAATTTTATTTTTTAAATAACTATCTTAAAAAAATCCATTCCATTTCTTATTTTACTCTTTCTTGAGTATTATATCTTAAAACCCGAGTTCTCTATCATTTTGCCTTATCGCCTGCCCATTTTGTCACTTGTACATATAAAATACTAATTCTTCTCCTTATTATTGTATATACTACCTCTATTATTTTATCAATGAGAATTTTAATATTTCATATTCTAAATCTTAGACTATCAATTTTTATATAATGTTTGTTCTTATTCCACTTACGATGTAAAAAGATACTAAACGTAATTTAAAATTAGCTAAATTAGTGAAATTATTTTTCAAGTTTAGTTGTTTTAATTTGAATTTAATTCGTTTAGACACCATCGAATTTTTAATTAATTAATTTGATTATTTAATTTTATTTATATTTTTAAGTTTGTTGGTTAATTGATTAGGGAACTTGATATTATAAATTTAATTATTAATTTTAAGGTTGTATTTATTTATAAATTTAATAAAACTAAATCATTTCCGCAGAACGGAAAAGTGATCTTCATCCACGACAAAAGAGCTTCCATGCACTCGTGAATCTCGACTACGTTGAAATATTTGTTCGTCCATCCTCTCTATGTCTTGTGTCATTAGAAGCGTTTTATTAGGTGCTTTACGTTATGGTGCGACGGAAGCATATTAAAATTATCATTTAAATATTTATGGCTCGATTCATATATTTTATAAGAATTTTTTTTTTCAAATGAAATATGTAATCATATAATATTAGATTTCTTAGATGTTTATCGTGAGCGTTTTTCAATTACTTTAACGGTCAATGAAAAATTTCTATGGAGATCAATCGATTTATTTTAATGGTCGATGGAAATTTTCATGAGACGAAATCAATCGTCCCAACTTCAAGATTATCTGATTATATATACCATTAGAAGCTCTGTTGGGTGAATAAAAGACTTGTAGAGATCTTATGCGATAAACAATAATCATAAGTAGCGGAAAACAAAGATCCATGTGAAAGTAATATACTACAATTCCGACAGTAATTTTTGATTTAGTGAATCTCAGCACGATCAGAATCGTTGCGCCTCCACCACTATCCACACGAATACGTTCTATTCGTCGCACGAACTTGATTTTGGAGAAGAACTACCTTCGTAGTGCTAGCTACTAGAATGGTTCAACTAAGGAGCAAGCCAAAAGCAAGCAAAGGTGTTTCGGCTAAAGAGTGGAAGAAAAGGAAGAAAAGCATCAACTGAACTCAATCATCATAAAAATTTAGCCTTTTGTATTCATTCAATGAATACAAAAAGTTTTTGCCTCTTGGTATCCATTTTGATTATTGCTAAATTAATCTTGGATGAATACAAGAGATTTTTGTCTCTTGGTATTTCTTTTTAATAATGCTCTATTAAACTCTTTTAATAAACATTAACCCCTGAATGCACATTAATCTTGGATGAATACAAGAAGTTTTTGCCTCTTGGTATTGTTGATGCAGTCTGACCCGATTGTTGTTTTGGTGTTGACACCGATTTAAGATTGATTGAGTAAATTCGTATTAAGTCCTGGTCGGGGACTGGGCACGAAGTGAAGGAAATCCTAGTGAGTGAAGCTATGTGAACGAAACCCTAGTGAGTGAAACCGGGTGACGGAAACCCTGGTGAGTGAAGCCGGGTCCCGGTGAGTGAAGTCGGGTGACGGAAACCCCGGTGAGTGAAGTCGGGTCCCGGTGAGTGAAGACGGGTGACGGAAACCCCAGTGAATGAAGCTGGGTCCTGGCGAGTGAAGCTAGGTGAAGGAAATCTCGGTGAGTGAAGCCGAGTCCTAGCGAGTGAAGCTAGGTGACGGAAACCCCTGTGAGTGAAGCCGAGTCCTAATGAGTGAAGCTAGGTTGAACAAAGTCCCGGTGAGTGAAGCTGGGCACGAAGTCTTGGTCCGGAAGACTGAGCACAAGTCGGAGAGTGGCCGGATCGGTCTGGAGTCCGATCAGGGAGTTGACATGAACTCCCTTGATGGTAGATCGGTCTGGTGACCGACCAAGATGACTGATCGGTCTGGTGACCGATCAGAAAACGATCAGAAGGGTCACAGAATATCAGAGGGATTTCTGATCGGTCAGTGGGACCGGTCAGATAGGCTCTGGACCGATCAGGAGGGAGCCTGATCGGTCCAGAATGTGGCTGATTGGTCGCTGGACCGATCAGCAGCTAAACCAGTCAGCTGAAGCGATCAGCAAAGCTGATCGGTCAACTGGACCGATCAGCATGGCTGCTGATCCGTCCAATACTAGCTGGACCGATCAACAACAATGCTGATCGGTCCAGCAAGCAGCTGAATCGATCAGCTGTTGCTGATCGGTTCTGGCTTGATCGATTCTAACTCAATCAGGTTCTGGCTCGATTAGGTTCTGGCTCGACCAGCGGCTAAACTCGTCCTGAACTTGCAGTAAGGTCTGTGAAAGTTTGTGATCGGTCTGGTGACCGATCAGACGCTCGGCTGATCGATCACCCTGCGGCGTGATCGGTCAAGTGACCAATCAGGGCAGTTTGGCCTTGAAGTCCCAGTGAACTGGTGGATCAGTTGTTGGGTATGGCTTGACGGGTTTCCTAAGCGAATACCTGGTCGATCCAAGAAACCTCTCCATGCCTACGGATTAAAATTTTAATCCGAATAGAGAGCTGTCTCCCATCGACCGTCTCTGCCTTATCGAACGATTGAAATTACAACTTAGCTAATTACCAAAATCGGCCTTATAATTTGCTCGACCGTTCGACCGCGGAAAAAGTGACGAGTTGATCGCCGGCTTTTGTATTTATGGTCGGGGTCCAATTATTTAATTATTAACTATGATATCAAATCAAATCAATTAAATAATCATCATGAAATTACGAGGCAAATAAGTAAGGCAAAAAATAATAACATAAGGAGCCAGAGAAGAATATACCTTCCGTTACTTTACGATCTTCTACTGTATGACCCTCCCCGCTTGGACGTCGTGTGGGCGACGATCTACCAAGACCCGTGGTCACCAAGTCGATCCCTTCTCCTTACGCCAACCAATCCCTATCCAAAAGGATGCCGTCGGCCACTGCAAGGAAAATAATCCAAACACAAAACCCTAATACTCCTCCTCCATTACCGGCGCCCGAACTGTGAGTTGTTTCAAGACAAATTTCGCAAGCGACTTTGCTCCTTGGAGAGCAACTCCTCCACGGTCCGCATCCGGTGCCCTAAACCTCCTCCATGCACGGAAGAACCGGTGCCCTTCTCCACGCACCGGAGAAGCCGGCGCCATTGACACCCTTCTCCACGCACAGATGAAGCCGGCACCAGCCGGTGCCCTTCTTCACGCAGTGAAGAAATCGGCGCCCTCGGCGCCGTTCTCCACTCAAAGAAGAAGCCGGCACCTGCTCTCCACAGAAGCATCCGGTTAGCCGGTGCCCTCCTTCACGTAGTGAAGAAATCGGCGCCCTCGGCGCCGTTCTCCACTCGAAGAAGAAGCCGGCACCTGCTCTCCACCCGAAAAGAAATTGCCGTGATTGCATGCAATGCAATTTCTTTTCCGAGGCGGCTGTAAACTCTCCCTTGGAGAAGAGAAGCGTTAATTGCATGAATGCAATTAATCGGAGAGGAGGATGATTAATTGGATGCATTGTAATTAATCTGAGAAGATCAATTAATCTGAGGAGAGCATGATTAATTGCATGCATTGTAATTAATTGGAGAAGGAATTGCGAGAAGAGGAGAGGAGGAGAGAAAAGAGGTTAGGATTTTTTTGTGATCTATTGGATTAATTCCAATTAACCATCAATTTGGTTCCATGCCACCATGGGGTATATATCCATGGGGTATATATAGGGCTACAGTAGGGACCATGAGAATGAGTTGGATCTTGGCTTGCTAATGAACCCGGTCCATTAATAAGGATCCATTCCACTAAAGGACCCTCATTGAATTACTTCACCAACCCCCATATTTACATATGGGCTCCACTTATTACGAGTCGTCCATCCCCCGTATTTATGATATCGAATGCCCGTTAATTAATTTAAATTACTAAAAATTCTAATTAATTAAACTCTGAATCCTTGACTAGTACCACTCAACTTTATCATCGTGCCAGATCAAATCCACCTGCAGGGTTTAACACGATGAACCTTTTGAGCTCATCAAGGGGGCATCATCATCCTGACTTGCCAGGACACGGATTCCGTCAATAATCATCGGCACATCATATTATTAATATCATCTCCTAACATACCGGACCTATCGATCTAATAGAATAGATCTCGCTCATTGGTAAATCAAAGAAATAATAATTAATAATATATGCCCGATATTATTTCGGGATTAAGGGATCGTACTCCATAATAATATCTTGAGGTCCTATCCAATTATCGAGTTAGTACAAATTGGATAACCTCGGGTTTTGGTCCTACCAAATGTACTCAAAGCACACTAGTGTAATTCTATGGTCAAGACCAACCATACCTAATTACACTACAACCATCCCGATGGATTGTCCAATTCCATTTCGGTTGTGGGCCTATTTATACTAAGCAAGGAACTGATAACATGATATTCCATGTGACACCACACACAATGTTATCTACAATGCAAAGTAATTGGACTTCATGTATGTACTAATATAAACAGGCACCTAGTGTAGTTGTGATTCTCTTTTCAAAATAAGATGTTCATATAAAGAAATCATGTCTTTCAGTATACACATCCTACAATCTTCCACTTATACTTAAAGACATTGTTGTTTTCAAAATGTCATACATCTGACTCCCTGATCTTCCACATCCCTAAAGCTCTCGCTATCAAGGTCTCAGTGAAAAGATCTCCCAGGTTGTCCCCTGATGTAATCTAGACAACAACAGCTTTTCCTCTCCTGGATGGTACTTGCGCTCTATATGTTTACTTGCCTTATGAGCTCGTGATTCCTTCGAGTTTGCAACTGCACCATTTCTTTATCACAACAAAATGTGATAGCTCTGAGCAAACCAGGAATCACATTGAAGTCCATCTTGAGGTTCCTGATCCATGTAGCTTCCTTTGGCTGCCTTAGAGGCTGCCACTTTACTCAGCTTCCATGATGAAGTCCATCACGCAGCCGCTGCGCACACTCCTCTAAACTATGGTTCTACCTCCTAAAGTAAACACAAAACCCAGAGGAATACTTATGTTCACCCCTATCCGACTGGAAGTCTGTATCCGTATAACCCATAGGAAATTGGTCTCCTAGTAAATCAGCTTATAATCCTTAGTCCTTCTCAGACACTAATATAAGCTTTTACCGCAATCTAATTTCCTTGACCTGAATTTTTGTGATATCTGCTAACCATGCCCATGGCAAAGCAGATATCCGGTCTCGTTTTTAACATTCATGAGGCTTCCTATAGCCGATGCTAAAGGAACCGCCATTACCTGCTCTATCTCTTTTGATAATCTAAACATATCTCCTTGGATAGAGTAGCTCCATAGCTGAAAAGTTCAAAACATTTCTTAGAGGTTTCCATGCTAAACCGAGTTAAGACACTGTCTCTATATGAAATTTGGGATAAGCACAACATCCTTCTCTCGTGATCCCTTAGAACTTTGATCGCCAAGGATGTGTCTTGCTTCTCCTAAGTCCTTCATATCGACTATTTGGACAACTATACCCTTACGTCTGATAATATTCTATCATTGTTGTCAATTAACAAAATATTATCTACGTATAGTACAAGAACACCACTACGTTCCAGTCACAATTCTTACATACACAAATCTCATCCGTCCTTTGAACAAATCCATATAACTGGATTATCTCTTCAAAGCGGATGTTCTTCGTCTTAGGTCCAGGGATCTTGATTCATGGTCGCCAGGGACCGAGTCCGAATACTCTCCCAAGAACATGAATCCTTCTGGTTGACCAACAACCCTCCCACTACGACGAGGCACCACCTGTGTATCTTCTGTGACACGCAGTGCAGTGACTTGTGATATTTCTTCTTGAACAGTTGGTACTAAGGTCAGAACATCCCCTCTTAATTTTTCAAGAACTAGTCTACTCATGGGTTTATGGTTCATCACATAGTCTTTTTCTAAGAATCTGGTATTCGTCCCAACGATTACCCCTCTGATCCTTAGAACTATAGAACCACCTTTCGTTTCTCTAGGATAGCTTACGAACAAGCGCATGAGATTCTAATCTTATCAGTATCCCCTCTCGGCACATATGCTGAGCTATCCCATGTCCGAAGATGTCTTAGACTTGGCTTTCGGCCAGTCCACACTTCTATGGGAGCAGGAGGCACTGACCTAGATGGTATCAAGTATGTACGTTGTTGTTTCCAGAGCATATCCCCAGAACGAATCCGACAACTCGGAGCAGCTCATCATTGTCCTAACCATCCCCATAAGAGCCCTTTTCCTTCGCTCTACTGCACCGTTCTGTTGGGCCGTACCAGGTGCAATCAATTGGGATTGAATCCCAGCCTTTGATAAGTAAGTCATAATTCTTTCAAGAGGTACCCATCACCACAATCCGATCGTAGTGTCTTGATACTGTTACCTTGATGTTTCTCCATAATCGTCTTGAATTCTTTGAACTAATCAAAGATTCAGACTTGCGGCCATCATGTAAATGTATCCTTAACTTTAAATATTCGTCTCACGAAGTATTCAAATCTACCTCTATCCTGGATAGACATAGGACCACACAAATCAGAATGAACCGAATCTAACATATCTTTGGCTCTCTACCCCTCGGCCTTGAAAGACCTCTTAGTCGTCTTACCTTCCAAATAAGATTCAAAGGTTGGGAAGTCTCCCACCACCAATGAACCCGAGGGCCCATCGGCTATCGACCTTTGAATCCTACTAAGGTTAAAAAGACCAAGCCTTAGATGCCAAAGGTATGTTTGGTTCATCTCGGAAGGAACCTTTCTCTTATTTTAATTAGATGATGAGCTATTAGCTACAATTTGCATCATGGAAGACTTTGGTTCTAATGTGTACCAATTACCTATCTATGTACCTGAATAGATAATCTTTCTATTCCACTTTTCATAAAAAGTAATAGAATATCTTTTATTTCAGAAACTGAACCAGAGTTCTTTCTAAAAATTAGGTACATAAAAGCAATCTTCTTAAAACCAAAACCTTTATCTTCTAAAGATAACTAAATAACTCCCACTGCAATAGTAGTCACCTCCGTAGCATACCCCTTGTAGACAGTACTCTTTTCCTTAGCTTGTCGTTGGGCTTCCTGGAACTCTTGCAAAGAATTGTAGACATGTTTAGCGGCATCCGTATCTACCCATCAGGTTCTGGTAGATAACACCGCTAAACATGTTACAACGACAAAAGAAAAAGAAATACCTATTTCTTGACGATGGGGACAGTTCACCTTCCAATATCCAGTCTGCTGGCTCGTGAAGCACTTGTCTTTCGACTTCTTCACACCAGCCTGAGGTCCCAGTGATTCTGCTGCCTTCTTGGTCTCACATTGTTTCTTGCTCTCCCTGCCTTTCGGCCTAGAAATAGAAACCTTCTGAGTGACCAAGGCCTGCGAGTTCTGACGAAAAAAACCCTTCTGCCTCCTGGAGTTCTCCCAGGAGTTCCCCAACGTATACTCATGATTATTCATGTTATAGTTGAGCCGGAACTGCTCAAAACTCTTAGGCAGAGATTGGAGTATTATATCGACCTGGGATTCCCCGTCGTTAGATCCACCAAGAACCTCAATCTCATTGAGGTGGGTCATCATCTTTAGGACATGATCCCTCACGGGTGTCCCTTCGACCATAGTGGTCGTCATCAGATTCTTCATCGCTAGCTGCCTAGCGGCACAACTCTGGTGCCCGAAAAGTTCCTAAAGGTTCAACATCATATCACAAGCAGTGGGCATGACCTGATGCTGATGTTGCAATATATTCGACATGGATGCCAGAATGTAACACCGCGCCATCTCATCTGCCTTAACCCATTTCTTGTAATGCTCCTTCTGCCCTTCACCAGAATTGTCACTAGGCTTATCAGGACATTATTCGGTGAGCACAAATTTGTACTCTTCAGCCGTAAGGACAATGTCAAGGTTTCTCTTCCAGTCAATATAGTTGGGTCTAGTAAGTTTATTCACCTTAAGTATTATAGCTAGTGGGTTAAAAGCCATTTTGAAAATCCTGAGAATCACAACACACACTACTTTAGAAATCGAAAATAAATTGATTCCTCACAACAATAAATTTTCGAAATCAACCAACACCTCTAAACACCGAGAAATTCGCATGTCACGATGGTGTGGACGTATACGAATTCCCACATCCGTAAGAGGAGGTTTTACCCATTAATCTTACTATCTTGTCAACCTAACTTTTTGACAAGTAAGATTAATAGTTGGTTCACTTCGGCTCTACAAAATAATAGCAGTGACTCCGATGGGGAGGATATTATTATTCGCATCTAAGTGTTCACCATTACACGACACTAAGAAAATTATCTCTGATTATGTGCCTTCCGATGGGGAAGTACACACGCTCTTTAACAATTTTCTATAGTCTTTTCCGACCCAGTGATCCGCAGAACAAGTCCATCCGATGGGGAGGAAGACACTCAGAGTCGACACGCAGACTTGTTCGCATCACTTATCGGATTGTAATGAAAGTCATGGGACCCTTAGGGTCCCTCTCCCACTTAGTAATTTATTACGAGGAATTTTAACTAGCACATTCACACAACAAGCACATAACCAACATATGAAAAATAGAAAATTCTAGATTTTCCAACTTTCATGACCTTGGTCTCCAATGCGCCTCCAGTCGTGTCGTCACCCCGTCAACCCCGAGGATTTATTAATTACAATAATTTGCAAAACCATTCACACAATCATTATTTTGGCCATGATAAGTTGGAATCTCGTGCCTGCAACACAAAGTTAGTCTACGCACATCCACATATCATCCAGCTAAATAAAATATATGAAAATGTAAAAATTAGCCAATCCTCAAACACACAAAGCCGGAAACGTCAGCTCTGATACCAATTGTTGGGTATGGCTTGGCGGGTTTCCTAAGCGAATACCTAGTCGATCCGAGAAACCTCTCCATGCCTACAGATTAAAATTTTAATCCGAATGGAGAGCTGTCTCCCATCGACCATCTCGTGCCGTATCGAACGATCGAAATTACAACTTAGCCAATTACCAAAATCGGCCTTGTAATTTGCTCGACCGTTCCACCGCGGAAAAGGTGACGAGTTGATCGCCGGCTTTTGTATTTATGGTCGGGGTCCAATTATTTAATTATTAACTATGATATCAAATCAAATCAATTAAATAATCATCATGAAATTACGAGGCAAATAAGTAAGGCAAAAAATAATAACATAAGGAGCCAGGTAAGAATATACCTTCCGTTACCTTACGATCTTCTACCGTATGACCCTCCCCGCTTGGACGTCGTGTGGGCGACGATCTACCAAGACCCGTGGTCACCAAGTCGATCCCTTCTCCTTACGCCAACCAATCCCTATCCAAAAGGATGCCGTCGGCCACTGCAAGGAAAATAATCCAAACACAAAACCCTAATACTCCTCTCCATTACCGACGCCCGAACTGTGAGTTGCTTCAAGACAAATTTCGCAAGCGACTTTGCTCCTTGGAGAGCAACTCCTCCACGGTCCGCATCCGGTGCCCTAAACCTCCTCCATGCACGGAAGAACCGGTGCCCTTCTCCACGCACCGGAGAAGCCGGCGCCATTGACACCCTTCTCCACGCACAGATGAAGCCGGCACCAGCCGGTGCCCTTCTTCAGCAGTGAAGAAATCGGCGCCCTCCGCGCCGTTCTCCACTCAGAAGAAGCCGGCACCTGCTCTCCACAGAAGCATCCGGTTAGCCGGTGCCCTTCTTCACGTAGTGAAGAAATCGGCGCCCTCGGCGCCGTTCTCCACTCAAAGAAGAAGCCGGCACCTGCTCTCCACAGAAGCATCCGGTTAGCCGGTGCCCTTCTTCACGTAGTGAAGAAATCGGCGCCCTCGGCGCCGTTCTCCACTCGAAGAAGAAGCCGGCACCTGCTCTCCACCCGAAAAGAAATTGCCGTGATTGCATGCAATGCAATTTCTTTTCCGAGGCGGCTGTAAACTCTCCCTTGGAGAAGAGAAGCGTTAATTGCATGAATGCAATTAATCGGAGAGGAGGATGATTAATTGGATGCATTGCAATTAATCTGAGAAGATCAATTAATCTGAGGAGAGCATGATTAATTGCATGCATTGCAATTAATCGGAGAAGGAATTGCGAGAAGAGGAGAGGAGGAGAGAAAAGAGGTTAGGATTTTCTTGTGATCTATTGTATTAATTCCAATTAACCATCAATTTGGTTCCATGCCACCATGGGGTATATATCTATGGGGTATATATAGGGCTACAGTAGGGACCATGAGAATGAGTTGGATCTTGGCTTGCTAATGAACCCGGTCAATTAATAAGGATCCATTCCACTAAAAGACCCTCATTGAATTACTTCACCAACCCCCATATTTACATATGGGCTCCACTTATTACGAGTCGTCCATCCCCCGTGTTTATGATATCGAATGCCCGTTAATTAATTTAAATTACTAAAAATTCTAATTAATTAAACTCTGAATCCTTGACTAGTACCACTCAACTTTATCATCGTGCCGGATCAAATCCACCTGCAGGGTTTAACACGATGAACCTTTTGAGCTCATCAAGGGGGCATCATCATCCTGACTTGCCAGGACACGGATTCCGTCAATAATCATCGGCACATCATATTATTAATATCATCTCCTAACATACCGGACCTATCGATCTAACAGAATAGATCTCGCCAATTGGTAAATCAAAGAAATAATAATTAATAATATATGCCCGATATTATTTCGGATTAAGGGATCGTATTCCATAATAATATCTTGAGGTCCTATCCAATTATCGAGTTAGTACAAATTGGTTAACCTCGGGGTTTGGTCCTACCCAATGTATGTTAGTGATATGAGAGAAGTGTCCTAAGGCAATCGCCTTATGATTATAATCATTTATTCTAATAAATGAATATTCACTATTTGAGTATACATGTTTTTGTATTTGATTAAGATCATAAACTCATTTATTGAATTTCCACAATACAATTCACAGCATGAGAGAATTTGTGATGAATTCACAACTAGTGATTATCTCTACATGTGCAATTGTGAAGTATTGAAATTGTCCCTAGTCGATGAATTGATAAATTCAGACACTATCAATTCTATTGAGACTAGCATGAGTTATTCTCTAATCAGCTGATTCTCACTGGCTGGTGACATTGAGATGTCCGGAGATAAACATGAATGCTAGTTAAGGGAACTAGTTCATTAGAGTGACTGGCTGTAAACTTCATATGGTAGTCTACATATAGATATGTCAGTAAAGTTCTTACTGCAGCTTAAGTGCGATGTTCCTTTGACTTGCGGTGTTCAAGTCATCTTGGTCTTGGAGACTTATACTTTGATATCTTAAGCAAGCATCTCCAAGGAGGTGTGGACCCAGGATGATTGGGTATAAGCCGAAGTGCCCGAAGATGTTTGAACAGCCTACAAAGGATTCACCACTCCTTGCGTGTAGATGTATACCCGAGGTCTATCGTCGGATTGTTACTCGAAGCCTCTGGCCAGAGTATGACATGTTCAGAGTATGAATCTCTTAAATACATGAGAGTAATTAGAATCCATAAGACGAGAAAACGTTACTTGGGCTAGTTGTGACGTAGTCAGCCTAGTGGGGACTGACACACATAGACCATGTCCTGAACCAAGTGGGTATAAGATGGTGAAGGGAATGGGGCACGATTCATTATAGCTGCTGAAGGGTTTCAGAATTGTTTCTGAGGTCAACCGTTGATCTTTCGATTAATTGGGGATCATGATATACTACTAGATGCCACTCATGATCGTTCTATAATTAATTGATTAATTATAGATGGCCAACATAAATCGAAAGCCTATTTAGTCACACGCACTACGAGTAATCCAAGGGATTTAAAACGAGTTAAAAATTGGATTTTTCAATCAAGAGAGATTAAGTTTGGTTGAGCCAAACGATGAGTCGAATCTGAATTTTTTAGAGACGCTTCGGAAGCGTAAAATGG
Source organism: Boesenbergia rotunda (assembly GCA_024364735.1). Taxonomy (NCBI): domain Eukaryota; kingdom Viridiplantae; phylum Streptophyta; class Magnoliopsida; order Zingiberales; family Zingiberaceae; genus Boesenbergia; species Boesenbergia rotunda. The sequence continues at coordinate 62,655 of JAGFNQ010005382.1, read as the reverse complement.
CTAAAGTCTTTTAAAGACTTAATAGATGAATTAAATAAGTTTAATTCATTGGGGCTTGGCTTGGATGGGCTGGCCAAAGAGGGTCTCCATCCTCTTTGCTTGGCCGGCCACAACAAAGGGAGAGAACCAAGTTTTTGGTTCAAATTATAAAATAAACCAAGTGTGGTTTGTTTTATAAAATTATGGATGATATAAATTTTTATATAATAAACCAAAGTTTGGTTTATTTTTCATGAAAATTAAAATGAACCATATATTGGTTTATTTTATAAAATCAATCATGGATTGATTTACCATGATAAGGAAATTTATTCCATAGGAGAGAAGAGACTTGATTGATTTTTTATCATGAATTAAAATATGATTTTAACCATGATATAAAATCAAACTTGGCATGATGGAATAAGTTATTCCATATTTGACAGGCTTGATGGTTGAGAGGCCACTATATAAAGGACGCAAGGCAAGACTTGGGTGATAATCGTAGAGATGATGGCATATGCTCTCTCCCTCTCTTTCTCTCCTTCTCTTCTCCCCTTCTTGCCGTGCGCCAACCAGCCCCAAGAAGGAGCACCAGCCGGCCGCCCCTGCCCTTTCCCTTCCGACCACTACCGGCTGCCGGAGAAGGAAGCTCCGGCCATCTCTTGGCTGGAAGAAGGTGCTGCCGAAATTAGAGTTTGCCGCAAGGATCCTTTTGCCGCAAGCCTCTTCTTTTGCTTCGCCGGAATTTTGATTCCGGCCATCCTTTTGTGGTTAGTCTTTCGACTTCTCTCTTGGTTTTTCTTGTCGCGTTCTCGGAGAATCTAGTAGTTCTCGAGAACACGAAACTCGTGGCTTTGCGAAGACATCCCGAAGATACTCGGCGTGGACGCGAATAGAGGCGGAGCTTCCAAGGGACGCTTACAGTTGGATCTCGTCCCTTCCTTCGAGTTACGCGAGGTAATACGTAAATTAGTTTATGTTTCTGCAAAATTTCAAATATATGATCATGTCTACACAAGATAAAATTGCATGCTTAGATGTGTGGTTAAATGATTTAGAGAAATTATTTATGCTAAACCTTCCGCTGCACGTAATTAATTTTGAAATTACGAACCCGCATCAATGTCAACAAGCACCCGGTCCCAACAGTGGTATCAGAGCCGAGGTTTATGTTCGACATAATCATATAATTGTTTTGCGGAAAGCTTTATCATGATCTCAATTTTGGAAAATTTTCAATTATGGAAACTTTCCAATTATGGTAAATTTTCGATTTAGGAATTTCAAAGTTGGGAAATCCTCATGAAATTTCGCAAACTTTTGAAATATCTCTGTTTCTGAAATTTTATGATAATTGTGAAAACTTTCCATTTTTGGAAACATTCCAATTTTGGAAATTTTCTATTTTGGAAATTTTCCATTTTGGAAAAACGTAAGTTTTCTTTGTACCAGAAACTTACAATTATTCTGAAACCCTTTTATTTTTGGAAACTTTCCATTTATGGAAAGCTCACAATTTTGGGCACTTTCTTTCAAGAAAGTCTAGACAAATTATGGGAATATTAATTGACATTTAAATTTATAATTGGAAATTAAATTATTTACAAAATTTTTTATTTTGGATTGAGCCTCGGGGAGCCGTCCAATTTAAAGTTAGTTGTTATAATTAAATTTCCTAAATTGAATTTAAACTGTCAAATGCTTATTTTGGATTGAGCCTCGGGGAGCCGTCCAAATTAAGTTATTGATATTAATTTTCCATATATAAAATATGTGATCAAATCTTGGAAATTTTTGAAGTGATTCTCAAACGATAATTTCCTTATTTGATTTATGAGGTGATGCTCTTACATATTATTGTCTCCAAAATTAATTAGGAAAATTGTTTCCTATAGAGTATATTTCCTTAAATAAGATTTTCATGAAAATAATATGTGGTTGAATTAAGGGAATCTGTCTCTTAATTTAATAAGATTTGATTTAGAGAAATCAAAGTCTTAAACATATTATTTCCGAAATTGATTATGATAATTCAGGAAACTGTTTCCCAAAACAATTCCTTGAATAAAGTATGAAATTAGAATTAGGAAATCCGGTTCCTAATTCAATTAATGAGACTTGATAAATTAAGTCACATACATACTTTATTAAGGAAATCGTTAGAACATGACATAATTATATGTCATGAATGTGCATAAAAGAAAAGGATGAGACCCAAAACCCCTTACAAAATATTAAGGCCAACATCTTCCATTAATATGGTTAGAACCGGAGTTTTGTTTCTTGTTTGGGTTGATGGACACATTCATGCCCGGCTTGAACCTCAACATGTTCAAACCATGGAATTAGTTTATAATTAATATAGTTGGATTCAGAGGTCAATCCTTAGTTTTGGTTGTTGGACACATCCAAGCCTGACTAAACAGTTGAATGAGCTCCAACCATATTAAAACTATTTCTTGATTAATGGGTCAGCCTTAAGCTTGGAGCATCGATTTGTTGTGCCACAACCAAGGTCGATGTAAAGAGAGGTGCAGTTGGGTGCTATGTATATTGTTGCATACTTGTTAATGAGTTAACAACCCAATGATTTATGCAAACATTCAATTAGTTGATAGCATAATGTGATAGTTACATATGTATAATATGTAATCGGTATAATTACCTACCTTCATTGCTAAGAATAAGTTGATGGACTCTAGCCATGGTTGTTCTTATCTATGGTTGGATATCAACCTATTTGGAGATGTTCCTACGATCTCCCGAATTGATAAAAAGGGTTATTCAATTCGAAAAATAAATAGGATTTAATTAATATATATTGATGCATTCTTTATCATTCTCATCACATAACCTCAATTTGTATTTCTAGGATAATCACCTGATCATGTCTTCTCTGAATTTGCGTTCCATTTTGGACACCAATAAGCTGACTGGGCCAAACTTCATGGACTGGCTTAAATGTCTTCTCTGAATTTGCGTTCCATTTTGGACACCATTTGGACACCATTTTGGACACCAATAAGCTCTGACTCGGATCACCGAGCAAGCAGTGAAGAAATTCCTCTGGCAAAACATTCTCTGCCGATATGGCATACCCCACAAGCTGGTATCAGACAATGGCCGACAGTTTCAAGGTCAGATGATTAGAGACTGGTGCAAAGAATTCGGAATCAAACAGGCCTTCACTTCAGTGGCTTATCCCCAAAGCAATGGTCAGGCGGAAGTAGCTAACAGAGAGATTTTGAAGGGGCTCAGAGCCAAACTGGACCAGGTTGGTGGGTCTTGGGTGGACGAGCTGCCCGGGGTTCTATGGGCTCTCTGGACCACCCCCAAGGAGGGGTCAGGATGCACCCCCTTCCAGCTAGTGTATGGTAGTTAAGCTGTAGTCCCCATGGAGGTCGGCTGTGAGTCGGACAGAAGGCATCTGTACGGGGAAGACAACACGGAGAAAAGACGGGCAGAGCTAGATCTGATTGAAGAGGTCCGGGCCAAGGCTTCAGTTCGCATGACTGCTTACCAACAAAGGATGCGGCGCCAGTACAACCAGAAGGTCATACCCCGAAGTTTCCAAGTGGGAGACAAGGTGTGGAAGAGAATCAAGCCCGTGGGGGAAGTGGGCAAGCTGGAGCCTCAATGGAGCGGTCCTTTTCTGGTGGTTAAGGCACTGGGATCGGGAGCTTACTACCTGCAAGATGCTCAAGGGAAGCAGTTGGGAAGGCCCTGGAGTGCAATACACTTGAGAATGTACCGCGAGGAGAGTTGAGCGAACCAATCCTTGTACTTGTACTCCAAAACAATATGATAGAAGGACACGAAGCCTATGAAATGACAGTTTCAGCAAGTTGTAAGTGGGCATGCTCCCACGCACCCACCGGACTCGGGACCGATCGGGCGTGGCGTTTCACGCTCGGTCGGGCCCGGTCGGGCGTGGCGGTCCACGCTCGGTCAGGGTAAGTCGGACGGTGTCCAGACTCTTGCTCAGGCAAGTTATAAGTGGGCTTGCTCTCACGCACCCACCGGACTCGACGCCGATCGGGCGTGGCGTTCCACGCTCGGTCGGGCCCGGTCGGGCGTGGCGGTCCACGCTCGGTGTCCAGACTCTTGCTCAGGCAAGTTATAAGTGGGCATGCTCCCACGCACCCACCGGAATCGGCGTCGGTCGGGCGTGGCGTTCCACGTTCGATCGGGTCCGGTCGGGCGCGGCGATCCGCGCTCGGCCAGGGCAAGCCAAACGGTGTCCAGGCTCTTGCTCGAAACAAATACGAAGCAGTATATTCCCATAGCATCACTTGCCGAGTCAGGGCGCCGACCCGACGAGCATTAATTGCCGAGTCAGGGCGCCGACCCGACCGAGCACCAATTGCCGAGTCAGGGCGCCGACCCGACCGAGCATCACTTGCCGAGCCAGGGCGCCGACCCGACCGAGCATCAATTGCCGAGTCAGGGCGCCGACCCGACCGAGCATCAATTGCCGAGTCAGGGCGCCGACCCGACCGAGCACCAATTGCCGAGTCAGGGCGCCGACCCGACCGAGCATCACTTGCCGAGCCAGGGCGCCGACCCGACCGAGCATCACTTGCCGAGCCAGGGCGCCGACCCGACCGAGCATCAATTGCCGAGTCAGGGCGCCGACCGATCGAGCACCAATTGCCGAGTCAGGGCGCCGACCCGACCGAGCATCACTTGCCGAGTCAGGGTGCCGACCCGACCGAGCATCAATTGCCGAGTCAGGGTGCCGACCCGATCGAGCACCAATTGCCGAGTCAGGATGCCGACCCTTCCGAGCAACCTAGTTGGGTTGGGGCATCCACTGGATCGAATGGCTGATAACGCGACTGTCTCGAGCGCTCAACACTTAGCGAGATTTTCTGGTCGACCTAAAAGAATCGAGCCCGAATGAACGAGTTTCAGTGAAAATCGCATACATCATATGTTAACAAAGACGGTACACGAGCAAGAAGGGTGAGGACGTGAAAAGGCAAAATAATTGAAGTAAGGCCATCAGACATTGCAAAAATGGGGCCCCGAGGGCCAAGCAAGACACGCGCAAAAGTTATAAGGCCTTAGAGCCCAGGCAGAACAAAACAAGTAAAGGAGGGGAGCTAGTCTAAGTAAATGGGGGAAAGGCGTCCTCAGGAATGGACGCCTCGATCCGTGTTGGCTTCACCGCATTAGGAGGGAGATCAGGAGGAAGGTGGCCGGCCTCAGTCAGTTGTTGAATGGCGCCCCGCACGCCGTACAAGATCATACCGCCGGTGCGCTCTGCCACTTGGTCGAGGAAAAGATCTGATTGGATATAGGCCAGGCGGGCTGCTTCAATTCGAGCCGACTCGCCTGACCGATAGTCCTCAAGCTCCTTCTTTAGCCGGGCATTTTCCGAGTCCTTGCCTTGTAGGGCAGCGTCCAGCGTCGCCAGTTGTCGCCTGGCATCCGTTAGTTGAGATTCCTGGGTCCGAGAGGTCTCTTGCAAAGCAGCCAGCTCGACCTCCTTGTTCTTCAAGGCCAACTGGGTCTGATTGTGAGCTACGGCTGACTCCTTCAGCTGCCTCCGAAGACCCGTCGCCTCAGTGGTTTTCTTGTCTAAGTCAGAGCGGGTTCGAGCATTGCGAGTCTCCAGGATTTTCTTCTCGCCTTCCAAGCATCCCACCCGATGGGCCAGGCGTTCCCCTTCCACGGCGGCCTGAGCCATGGCACGCTGTTCTTCCTCGGAGCGAGCTTCCAAGTCGGATAACTGAAGCCTCAAGGCAGTTATCTCCGATCGTAATTGATCTCGACCTTCGTCACCCGGAGGAACAACACAGGTGGCCAGCTTATCCTCTAGCTCCTTCACTTTCCATTCAGCCGCGCGGCGTTCCCTGATGTTGGTGATTAGCGCCCGACTGACCGCTTGGCTCGCCGACCAATGCTGCAAGATGGGGTGGATATCACAGCACTTACATAAACGGCCAGGCAGAGGAAGGTTGTACCTGAGTCGAGTCTAGGAAGAAACTGTCGGCTAGACTCATGGGATTCGTCACGGTGGCTATAGCTTGACCCTGATCCCAGCTGGAGGCCAGATGGCCATGCAAGTTAAGGGGTTGAGGTTGAACTATCCGAGTCAGTACGGTCGCTGACGGGACGTCAATATCCAGTACAGCTCGAGGAGGTGAGCGCATCGACAAAAGAGCCTCCACTGCGGTGACGTTCGTGGCACCCGTTGAAGGCACTTGACAGGAGGGTGCGGTACCCGAGGTGGAGGCTCCCGAGCGGGGTACTGATGAAGAAGGAGCCATAGCTCCCGAGCGAGGAGCAGTCGGAGTAGACCCCCGAGCACCAGAAGGCGGTGGAGCCGGGGCAGCCACCAGTACCCGAGTACCGGGCGCGTCTGAATCGGGACGAGAGACTGGCGTGTGGGCAGGGGACGTGCTCGGGGAGGTAATTAGCCGGCGACGTTTCCTGACTAAACTCTCGGATGCTGGCTGCTCTACCTCCTCCTCTCCAGTCGGCTCGGCGGACCCCTCATCTACGACTTGGGGGGTCTCGTCTGAACCACCAACCAGGAGATTTTCCTCCAAAGCATCATCCCCGATGGCCGGTCGATCAGGAGCGGGGGCGACATTCACGGGAAGTACGGCCCGCTCAGCCGCCAGCTTGGCAGCCAAAGCCTCCATGGCTACTTCCTCCCGAGCCATTACATCACCGACCCGAGCTCTAAACATTGTCTCAGCTGCAATAAGTAGAAAGCTTTAGTTAGCGTTAACCGGCCAACCCAACAAACGAAGACTTACCAAGGGTGCCGGGCAGCTCTGCCGGGATTTGGCTCAGCCGGAATAGATACAGCATGCCGTCAATCAGCAGCTTGCCTGCGTGGTATCGGATCCCACCGAGCTAGGAGAAAGCCAGTTGATAGCCCGGGTCTGAGCGGAGGTTTTTAGGCATTACGGGCGGGGTAGGAAGGTCTTCTACCCACTCAGTGGGCCAGGTCGGGGGCGGAGTTGTTTGGATATAGAAAAAGTGGGATTTCCAGCCTTTGTTGGAGGAAGGGACTTTTTCTAAAAAAGCTGAGTTAATGCGGGCTTGGAAATAGAAATTCCCGGGTTCTTGCTTCTTGAGATAATAGAAGTAATTAAACACTCGGGGTAAAAGGGGAACTTCATGGGCGGTAAAAACGATTACGGTTCCGCACAGGATCCTGATTGAGTTAGGGGCTAACTGGGACAAGGAGACCTGGAAATACCGGCAGACCTCCTGAAAGAATGGATGAAGGGGGAAACGTAGGCCGGCTAGCAGCTGGTCGGAGAAAATGGTGAAGTAATTCATGGGGGGTTCGTGCGGCCGACCTTGACGGTCGGGAAGGGCCATAGGGTGGTCCTCGGGAATGCGATAGTCTATGCGTAGAGTTTCCAACTGACCTAGGGTCAGTGAGGAGCGAGTCGTTAAGTACCACGGCTCGGGGGGCGCAGATGACTCAGCCATCGGGACAAGGCCAGAAAATATGAAACAAAGACTCGGTGGGAAGAAAAAGTACCTAGGGGCAAGGTTCACCGGAAACACTGTTCGCCGGAACTCGAGGACGCGGAGAGGCGGAGATCGGATAGGAAAGGAATAAAAAATAGGAGGCGAGGAAGGCAAAGCTGAAAACGAAGAGGTGGGACTATTTATACCGGGACCACAACAACGAGGGCCGTTGGATGTCAAGAGAGGGAAAGGCGGGCTCCAATCCAGGCCGTTCATCCTCTGCTACTTCCCGAGGCCACGAAACTCTGCTCTGATGATACGCGCGCCGTGCTTGTGACGCCTCGATGTCAGGGGTTCCCATCGAAAGGCGACGCGTGGCCTTGCATTAATGTGTGATTTGACAACAGATACGGCATTTAAGAGAGAAGATTAGGAGTACGAAGCGATGCCCGAGAACGCGAAACGTAGCTCGGCCGACTGGGCCAAGAGTCTAGTCAGTCGGGCACAGAGCCTCCTTCGACTAGACTTGAAGGGGAGGCTTGTGATCCGGTCAGGTGGTTTTTTGGAGGAAGGTTGTAGGCCCGGTCGGGTTCGATAGAGAATAACCCGGGTCGGGCGAGACTACTCGGGGTCAGGCACCCGAGGTTTGCCACTCGGGGCTAGGCACCCGAGGTCGGCCACTCGGTGTCAGGCGCCCAAGGTCTGCCACTCGGAGTCAGTCACTCAAGGTCGGCCACTCGGGGTCAGGCACCCGAGGTCGGCCACTCGGGGTCAGTCACCCGAGGTCGGCCACTCGGGGTCAGGCACCCGAGGTCTGCCACTCGGGGTCAGTCACTCGAGGTCGGCCACTCGGGGTCAGTCACCCGAGGTCGGCCACTCGGGGTCAGGCACCCGAGGTCTGCCACTCGGGGTCAGTCACTCGAGGTCGGCCATTCGGGGTCAGTCACCCGAGGTCGGCCACTCGGGGTCAGTCACCCGAGGTCGGCCACTCGGGGTCAGTCACCCGAGGTCAGCCACTCGGGGTCAGTCCCCCGAGGTAGGCCACTCGGGGTCAGGCACCCGAGGTCTGCCACTCGGCTCGATTGTCTCTAGCCGAGCGCCCCGAGTTAGCCCCATGAGTAGAGACTTATGACCCGGACTCACCCAGCCGACCCAGGGTGACAGACCCTGGGCTACCGGATCAAATTTTGAGTAAAGGGTCGCAGCAGCAGTAAAGATCCTCCGAATCTCCCCGTTGTCAGAGGGGGATTTCTGACATAATCATGACCTGACAGAGCCGCCAACATTAATTGAGGACTGAGGGGACAACCTGGTGATAGATTCCATTTTATTGATCATTTGAGCTGCTAAAATCCATGTTTGATCTATGTTTTTATTGTCAAAATTGTGAAATTGCCCTAGGTTTTTGAACTTACCTTTATTTTGGACTTAATTGCAAATATGCAAATTTTTGGATTATTTTGGCCACTAAATTCTTGATCTATTTTTGTAGGCATCAAGGTTCAAGGATCTAGGGCATATTGGGTCAAACTCGAGTCGGAAGTGACCCGGATCAAATTATCAAGATTACGATTAAATCTGGGCCGTTCGATTCGAAAGCGGCTAGATCTGAGCCATCCGGGATGATCTGAAGCCATCCGAGCTAGGGCTAGGGTTGATCAAGCACCCTGATCAAGATCTGAAAGTTTCATCTCAATCAGAGCTCAATCAACCGTTGGATCAAGCTTGGAGGGCTCTAGAGCATCCATTCAAAGATTAGCTTGATCTGGACCATCCGTTGCAAATCTGGAGGATCCGAGCTATCACAAGACAGATCCTGACCCCAGATCATCATCATCAAAGTTTGGCTCCAATCAGACCAAGATCAGCCGTTGGATTGAAGCAAATCAATCTGGACCGTCCATGCTTAATTACTTAAGGAAATTTTGGCCGCAGCTCTTCCCTATCGCGTCTTCGCCGCTACAGTGTTCTCCCTCCGTGTGTTCTTCGTGTTCTTGAGCTTTTCTCTTCATCCGAAGGCGTGATCACTCGATTCTTGATTCAGAGCTGGTGCTAGGTCGTCGAGGAAGCCATCAGTGGAGTTTCCGGATCAGATTTGCTCAATATGCAGTGCTGTTGAGAGGTTTCCGCAGTTCTGGTTACTTGGCATCTTTGGATCGGCTGTGATCGATTTCATTCCAACTGAGCTATCTAGAGGGGTTCCCTAGAGAGTTTAGATCATCATCCATTCATCTTCGCACACCAACACAGCCGAAATGAAGATTCCGAGTGGAAATTTCAGAAATGAAGCAATCTGAACTTGAATCAATCGCAGATGGCATTTTCTGCACGATTTGCTGAGTTTGCGGGTCCGATGCTCTCCCTTGCTTGACAACCAAGGAGTACCTGAGCTGAAGAAGGAATCGAGGAGTAGATTTCCTTAGTTTAATTCCTGTTTTTGCTGTAGACTTCAGTTTAGTCGAATTCTGTCCTGTTTTTCTGCAATTTCAGTTTTTCAGCAACTTAGTTTGTAATTCTGAAGTGTTTGAGCTAAATTAGGATTTTAATCTTCAAGTTAAGTTAACTAGGAACTTGTTTGTTGATAGATTAAGTCAGATTCCAGTTTGCTTTAGCTTAATTCTTGGCGTGCCAAGTCAAGTTGTTGCGTGCCAAGTAAATTCTGTGTTGCTTTCTTTCCTTCAGTTTCTGAATTTGCATCAGATCAGATTCCTTGTTTCCCAGTTGTTAATTCCTGCATTCGAATTAAGTATAGGTTTCCTTAGTTAATGTAGAGCTTAACTCCAATTTCTTGCAATTCATTCGGGTCTTTAGTTTAGCTAGAGCTGAAATTCTGAACATTCAATTTGAATTACTGCATATCCCAACTTCGGATTTCTTTTGCTTTGTTAGCTCTGGTTTCAGTTCGAATTTCTGTCCAGAATCTTGCTTAGTTGTTCCTTAAACCTTTGTTTCACAAACGAACCAATTAGTTTTAAAAAGTCGAGTTGAAAGATCACTTATTTCTTGATTCGAATGGGTTTTTGGCACAAGGAATTGTCCCTTGCGTGCCAACTGCCCTTGGCTTCAATTGCATCCAAATTTCAACTTGATTTTGTGGCATAAGATTGTGTTTGAATCAATAAGCTTGCACTTACTCAAATCTGAATTGTGTGGGCAGTGATTGGGATCCAAAAACACTTGGACTAGTTTAGTTGCAATTACTTGATTGAGTTTTACTTTTGCATGCTATTAATTGTGTTGCAACCTTGTTTGTTTCCGAAAATCCCATCACTGTTTTTCTTTACTTCATTTCTTGGCATTTCTTTTGGTTTGTTGCAAAAAGAAAACAATTTCCCATAAAAAAATTTGCAAGTGCTTGAGTAAGCTTCCATTAGGTTAAGTACTAAGTGCCATTTCTTTGCTTAGCTCCTTTGTTCACTTATCTTTATTTTCATTTCATCATCATTCTCAATTGCAATTTCAATTTCGATTGTATCCCAAAACTAAAATCCAATTACTTAATTGAAACCCCAAAAACGACACACAACTACAAGTTCGAATCAAGCACGACAACCATCCCCGAGAAAAATACGACCTGTGGCCCCTATATTACATTTTCATACTTTTGATTGTAAAAGGGTTTCCAGCTATCATTTATAAATTCTAAATCTGATGAGCCCATATTTTCGTGACAACTTTAATTAGTATATTTGGGCCTGTCAAATTTTTGGCGTCGTTGCCGGGGAACTGTTAGTTGACTTGTTTGATTTTAGCTTGCGCACTTATTTCATATCATTCTTGATTTGTTTCTGTGCTTATTGCTATATCTTTTGATTTGATTTTATTTGATTTATCTTTTTATCCACTTTTACTACGATTTGTTTTATTTTTATGACCAGGTCTCTAGGTGCTGAATTAGAAGATTTCGATCCTGAGATTGAGAGGACTTTCAGAGCCAGGAGGAGTCAGGCCATTCTTGCTGAGACTACAGATATTCCTCCCACTCAGACTATTTTTACTCACTCAGGCAGAGACATGGCAGACCACCAGAGAAGCATGAAGGAGCTTGCAGCACCTGACGCTGCATTTCAGTACTCCAGCATAGCCTATCCAGAGCTGGGGGAAAGTTTTGAGTTAAGATCGGGACTTATAAATTTGCTGCCGAAGTTTCAGGGTTTATCTGGGGAGGATCCAAACAGACACTTGCACGAATTCCATGTGGTGTGCTCTACTATGAAGCCTCAGGGCATTTCTGAAGAAGACATCAAGCTGAGAGCTTTCCCCTTCACATTGACAGGAGCAGCCAAGGACTGGTTCTATTATCTGCCTACAGGGCATGTGTCTAGTTGGATCTCCAGGAAGAAAGCATTTTTAGAAAAGTACTTCCCAGCCTCAAGGACAGCTATAATCAGAAAAAGTATCTGTGGGATTCAGCAAGTGGTTGGTGAAACATTGTATGATTACTGGGAAAGATTTAACAAGTTGTGTTCTAGTTGCCCCCAGCATCAAATCAGTGAGCAATTATTGATTCAATATTTTTATGAGGGACTGCTGCAGATGGATAGAGTCCTGATAGATGCTGCAGCTGGAGGGGCCCTAGTGAACAAGTCACCAATGCAGGCTAGGGAGTTAATATCTAATATGGCTGAGAATTCCCAACAATTTGGAGGCAGAGCCTTGACCACCAGAGGAGTGGGAGAAGTTCAGGTAGTTCCTACTGAACAGAAAGAAATGAGGGAAGCAGTGGTGGAGCTCACATCACTCATTAAGCAAATGAAGGTTGATAATGCAATTAAAGGCTCAAATTCTTCAGTACCTCCGCAGTCTAGTCAAGTGATAAGTGTGTGTGGCATTTGCTCTAGTCTAGAGCACACTTCAGACTCATGCCCCAATCTCCAACAGGACGAGACGGTAGCTGCATTAGTGAGAGGACAATTTCCAGCCAGAAACAATCCATATTCCTCTACCTATAACCCCGGTTGGAGGAATCATCCTAACTTGAGGTATGGGAATGCTTTCTGGCAACAAGAGCCTCAAAATCAGTCCTCACAGCAGCCTCAACCGAATTTCCAGCAGCCCCAACAAACTCAGATCAATCAGCAACAATTTCAGCCATCAAATCCAAGTTTTCAGCCCCCGTTTCAACCTAGTTCCCAACATTTCCAGCAACAATTTCAGGCATTTGAACCACAATTCCAGCAACCTTATCAAGGGCAGCAGGGCTTTCAATCATTTCCAGTTTTTCCAGCTCAAAACCAATCGAATTTTCAGCCAACACAGCCCATGAATCAGCAATTTCAGCCCTATGGTCAAGGATTTCAAGGGCAGAATTTTCAGCCCTCGCCACCTAATTTTCCAGCTCAAAATCAGAATTTTCAAGGTTGCTTTTCCCAGCAAAATTTTCCAGCATATCAGCCCTCTAATCAGTTCTTTAATCAGACCCAACAGCATGGTTTTCAACAGAATCAGCAAGCTCCACAATTTCAGCCAACTAATTCATCCTTTCAAGGTCAATCAAGGAGCTATTCTAACCAAGGAGGTTGTGGAAGCTCAAGTGGAGGAAATGCGTCCCAACAGAGGGTTGAGGATATGTTTCAACAGATGATGCAGCAACAACAAGCTCAACAACAACAAATACAACAAGTTCTTCAACAACAACAACATCAACAACAATACAATCAAAACGTTGAGAGGCAATTAGGGCAATTGGCTAGTGGAATTAACCAAAATCAAGCTCAAGGATCAAGCCAACTTCCTTCCCAAACTGTTCCTAATCCAAAAGGGAATGTGAGCGCTATAACTTTGAGAAGTGGGAAGGTTACAACATCTCCTAAGAGTCCAAGAGCAGAATTTTCAGGAAACCGGACAGCTTCTCCAATTCCGGCCCAAAACCACACTGAAATGAGTTCAAATTCAGCTGATTCCGACCCTAGCCCGTTCCCAACTCAATCCTCAAGCAACCCTCCAAATTTGGTGGAAATCAGAGAAGAAAACAGTGCCGAGACACATGGGACAGCAGCTGCTACACAGGGGACAGCAGGGCAGAATTCAGCAGCTCCATTTCCGGCCAAAACTGATGAATTTAGGGTTCCTTTACCCATTCCACAGCAGAGAACACATGCTAAAAAGCAAGTGGAGGAAGAGAAAGCCAAGGAATTCAATGAGTTAGTGGAGCTATTTAGCAAGGTAGAGATCAATGTACCTTTGTTGACCATGATCAAGCAGATTCCCAAGTATGCTAAGTTTTTGAAGGATCTTTGTATTCATAAAAAGAAACTCAAGGAAAATGAATTGGTCAGCTTTGGGAAGAACATCTCAGCACTTATCCACACTATTCCTCAGAAGTGCGAAGACCCAGGGGTATTCACTGTTTCTTGTGAGATAGGGAGCACCATATTCCAGGACGCTATGTTAGATTTAGGAGCTTCGATAAATGTGATGCCCAAGTCAGTTTTTCAGATGCTTGGCATAGGCCCTTTACAGCCCACTGGGGTGGTGATACAGCTAGCAGATAGGAGTCAGACCCACCCAGCAGGTATGATTGAAGATGTCTTGGTGAAGGTAAAGGAGCTGATATTTCCTGCTGATTTCTATATTTTGGATATGGAGGGAGATTACTTGGCACACCGTTCTCCACTTATTTTAGGCAGGCCTTTTCTGAAGACGGCCAGAACGAAGATTGATGTATATGCCGGGACACTTTCTATGGAGATTGGAGACACGGTTGTACAATTTAGCCTTTTTGATACCATGAAGCATCCAAGAGAGGACCACTCTATCATGAGCATGGACATTCTAGAGGAGCTGGCGCAGACTGAGTTGGAGGCTGAGGGATTTCTAGATGATTTTTCTGAAGAAGCTACAGATTCAGAGGAGGCTGAGAGAGTACTGACTGCTGATACTGAGGATTTTTCAGAAGACATTTCAGACACACTTCCAGCTGGAGACATTTTTCTAGGTGTAGGGGATTGCACAGAGCCCCAAGGATCACCTATTGTTACTGATATTCAGAGTGTAGGGGATTGCACTAAGCCCCAGGGACCACTTATTTCTACTGAAGAGGACCAGAGTGAATTGAAGTCATTACCAGGTCACTTAAAGTATGCATACCTAGGAGAGGAGCATACTTTTCCTGTTATTATTGCACAGCATTTGGAGTCAGAACAAGAAGAGAAATTATTGCAAGTCCTGAGGCACTACAAGAAGGCAATTGGGTGGACACTATCAGATATACCAGGTATCAGCCCAGCTATCTGCATGCACAGGATCTTTTTAGAGGAAAATGTCAAACCTGTGAGGCAACCACAAAGGAGGCTCAACCCACTTATATTGGATGTTGTAAAGAAAGAGGTGACTAGACTTCTACAGGCAGGTATTATTTACCCTATTTCTGACAGTCAGTGGGTTAGCCCTATTCATGTGGTGCCTAAGAAATCTGGAGTGACCGTGGTGGCAGATGGAAGTAATGAACTAGTGCCCACCAGAGTTAAGAATTCCTGGAGAGTCTGCATTGATTACAGGAAACTCAACAAGGTCACAAGGAAAGATCACTTCCCTCTACCATTCATTGATCAGATGCTTGAGAGACTGGCAGGGAAGTCACACTACTGTTTCTTGGACGGATTTTCAGGCTATTTTCAGATTTGCATAGATCCAGAGGACCAGGAGAAGACCACCTTCACTTGTCCCTTTGGTACATTCGCCTACAGACGTATGCCCTTCGGACTCTGCAACGCACCCGGTACCTTTCAGAGATGCATGGTGAGTATATTCGGTGAGTTGCTAGAGGACTGCATGGAGGTATTTATGGATGATTTTTCAGTTTATGGCACGTCTTTTGATTCATGTTTGAATAACTTATCTAGGGTTTTACATCGCTGTATTGAAACTAACCTTGTTCTTAATTTTGAGAAATGCCACTTCATGGTAGAGCATGGGATAGTTCTTGGACACATAGTCTCTCAGAAAGGTATTGAGGTAGATCCTGCTAAAATCAGTGTTATTTCTTCTTTATCTTACCCCGTATGCGTACGGGATATTCGAGCTTTTCTTGGACATGCAGGATTTTACCGCAGATTTATTAGAGATTTCAGCTTGATTGTTCGGCCCTTGACACGACTTCTACAGAAGGATGTTGAGTTTCACTTCGATGAAAAATGCAAAGAAGCTTTTCATAGACTCAGGGAGGCTCTTACCTCAGCTCCTATTATTACATCACCTGACTGGTCTTTACCTTTTGAATTGATATGTGATGCTTCTAATTTTGCAGTGGGAGCTGTTTTAGCACAGAGGGTAGATGGAGCACCACATGTCATTTCCTATGCCTCCAAAACCCTAGATGCCGCCCAAGCCAATTACACCACGACTGAAAAGGAGCTTCTTTCCATAGTTTTTGCTTTAGATAGATTCAGATCGTATTTATTGTGTTCTCATGTTGTTGTGTTTTCTGATCATGCAGCATTGAAGTACCTCCTGAAGAAACCAGATGCGAAGCCAAGGCTTATTAGATGGATGCTACTACTACAGGAGTTTGACTTGGAGATACGAGACAGGAGTGGCAAGGAAAATTTAGTAGCGGACCACTTGAGCAGATTGGAGGGAGATGGAGATCCCACGGCCATAGATGATGATTTCAGAGATGAGCAGCTTTTACAGCTGCATGGTGAGTCACCTTGGTATGCAGACTTAGTGAATTTTCTTGTAGCTCATGTTTTTCCTACACACTTTTCGAAAGCTCAAAGGGATAAGTTTAAAAGTGATGCAAAATATTATGTGTGGGATGATCCTTACTTGTGGAAATTTTGTAGTGATCAAATCATTAGGAGATGTGTACCAAATCATGAGTTTCATTCTGTACTCACTTTTTGCCATTCTTCAGCATGTGGTGGGCATTTTGGACCACAAAGGACTGCTAGAAAAATTTTAGAATGTGGATTATACTGGCCCACCCTGTTTAGAGATTCATATAGGTTTTGTACATGTTGTGATAGATGTCAAAGAACAGGAAACATAAGTTCTAGAAATGAAATGCCTCAACAAGTTATTTTATTTTGTGAGATATTTGATGTGTGGGGTATAGATTTTATGGGACCATTTCCTGCTTTTTTTGGATTCTTGTACATTCTTTTAGCTGTTGATTATGTTTCAAAATGGGTGGAGGTCATTCCCACCAGGACTGATGATTCATCTGTGGTTGTTAGTTTTGTCAGGTCAAACATTTTTTGCAGGTTTGGAATTCCAAGAGCTATCATAAGTGACCAAGGATCCCATTTTTGCAATAAGCACATGAAGGCTCTTCTTAATAAGTACGGGGTATTACATAAGGTTTCTACTGCTTATCACCCCCAAACAAATGGACAAGCCGGGGTGTCGAATAGAGAAGTCAAATCCATATTGGAAAAGACCGTGGGACCTCATAGGAAGGATTGGAGTAAAAGGCTTGAAGATGCATTATGGGCATATCGCACTGCTTACAAAACACCCATTGGAATGTCACCTTATAGACTTGTGTATGGGAAATCATGTCACTTACCTGTGGAGGTTGAGCATAAGGCGTATTGGGCGGTTAAAGCTTGCAATTTTGATGCTACTAAGGTGGGAGAAGAAAGGAAGTTGCAACTTCAAGAGCTTGAAGAAATCCGGTTGGAAGCATTTGAGAATTCAAGGATCTACAAGGAGAAGACTAAGAAATTTCATGACAAGCACATTGTGGACAAGGAATTTCAAATTGGTGACAAAGTGCTATTATACAAGTCAAGATTGAAATTGATAAGAGGTAAGTTGAGATCAAGGTGGGAAGGTCCATTCATTATAACTAATATTTTTCCCTATGGAGTTTTTGAAATTAGGGACGAAGCTAATGGATTGGTGTGGAAAGTTAATGGCCACCGGCTCAAGAGGTATCTTGAAGAACTAAAGGAGCTAGAGGTGGAGGATGTGTACATTGAGGACGCTATCTACCCAACTTGAAAGGGGAGTTCACTAAATTTTGCATTCATTTTTCTTTGTATATACCATTTCCTTACTTTTTGCAAGAATAACTTCAAGTTTGCGTGAGCAAGAAATTTTCTCAAGTAGATACTTTTAAGTTCCAAAAAAAAAAAAATTCTTCATTGTAAATACCATGTTTACTTAGTACATTTTCATGGTTCTAGGAAATAAATGCTTAAGATACATGACATGAATAAATAGAGTCATTGTAAATATCATTTCTTATGCTTTTAGCACTTTTCCTTACATGAGTAGAAATAAATGTATCCCTCTAGATTTGCTTCATGTCATGTTAGAGTCTTTTGAAAATAAATTAAATTTGGTTGTCAAGACTTAGAATTTAGTTCATGGATGAAATCTTGGATGCTTGAGTACGATTTTGGCTTTAGACTCTTAATTGAAGATTTGAGATGGATTATTTTTACCTAGTGAGATTAGCCTTGTTTGTGACACACATGTTATTGAACTCTAGAACTTGCTTAGGTTCTTTTAAAACCATATTTCGTTGATTGGATCACATTTATGAAGACTAATCCTATTGTTTCCATTTTTCCATGATCATACTTGATACATACTCTTCTTGAATTGTCTCTCCTTATTCCTAATTCTAACCCCAAAAAATTTTTTTTTCTATGAATTTGTTGCTTGGGATGTTTTCATGATGCTATTTTGCCCGAGACGGACAAAGATTTAAGTGTGGGGGAGTGATTGGTGATTTGGGAGCAAATTTTTATCAAGGATGTATCCCAACTCGAAAAAAATTTTTTTTTTTTTTTTTGTGCCAAGTGAGTGATGTTTGGTGCCAAAAATGAGCAAGAGAGGTGGGAGCCATTGGAGACTTAGATTCTTTACTACATCTTGAAGATCAAAGTGGCATGCAATGAAAAGGAAAATTTGCAATGCAAGAAAAAGAAAGAAAAATGAAGCAAATGAAGCTCACGGCAGTGACTTGGAGCAAGGTCTGAACAAGGCTATAAAGAAGTTGAAAGGAGTGCTGAAATTGAGTTGCTGAGTGCTGATTTGAAGTGTTGAATCTGAGCTGCCGAGTGCTGAAGCTGTACCATTTGGATACAATCTGACTTTCAGCAGAAACAATCCGAAAATGCATCTATGGGCAGAAAAGAAGAATGTGCCAAGTAAATCCTGCTAAACCTCCATTAGAGCTGTGAGATTTGAGGCTAAAAATTTTTCTGAACTAAACTGCAAGGATGGTTGCTGGAATTGAGAAGTAGAGCTTCACCAGCTGCAAGTAAAGTCTGAAATGCAGCTACCTAGTATCAGAATGTCAGAATTGAAGTTAAACAAGCTGAGATCAATGAAGAAATCTGTGCAACTGATTGGATTTGAAATGTCAGAAACAAATTAACTGAGATTGAAGCAACAAATGCATAAATGTATGTGCCAAACAAGGAAAAACAGATTGTGTAATGGACTGATTTGAGCTGGAATTTTGAACTGAATTGCATGGTAGCTGTTGAAATCTGAAGCTGAAAAGCTGAGTTCGAAATGAGTTGAAAATATGTAAAAAGCTGAATTGAAAGCTGAAAAAAAAAATTTTGAATTGAAGCCAGGGAGAATTGTAACCTGCCGAGCATGGACTGGGAGCTGCTGAAGGGAGATACACAAACCTGCAAGCTCTAGTCTGGTAAAGGAAAAGATATTGAAGCTTGAATGCAAAGAAAGTCTGAAGTGCAGCTGTGCTGAAGCTAAAATTAAACTGCCATTGAAGCTGAAAAATTGGAAATTCTGGGTTTAAGATCAAAGATAGCTGCAAGTTAAGAAATTATGTGCTGTGCCAAGTTCAAATGTGCAGAAATCGGTCAAGTTGGAAATGAAGACAGTCTGGATTAAATTCTGGAAATGATTTGGAAAGGAAGCTGATACAAGCTGAAACTAATGCTGTAAGCCAGGAAAAAAATCAGTGACAATGCTGTAAGCTGAATCTAATGCATTTGTAATCGGCCGAGGGTGAATTGAAGCTACTGAAATGGTGAAAACTGAATGCAAGAATGGTGCTGATCAAATGCAGTGAAGATATTTTCGTGTAGCTGTATAATCTGATGGAGCTGGTTGAAAACTGCTCAAAAGCTAAACTGCATTCCATTGAAGAATCATTGTATCTGAAGTTGAAGGTGCACATTCAATTTTGGATAAAGGAAGAGCCACTTGATGCTAAATGTTGAGGAAATCAGAGAATGGAAGGTAGTGGTTTGGCTGAATTCTGTTTATGAGCTGATTTGAATTGAAAAAAAAAATTGAGAGAAAACTGGAATTGGCCGAGTGCCAACATAGAGTTGCTGAAATGACATAAAGCTGCATTATGACCTTGCTAGAAGATGAACTGCAGCTTTATAGTATTTAAGAGTGAAACAAAGGCATTGCAAGAAGAAAAAGAAAGTCGGACATGTTTGTGCCAAAGAGTGTAGCAAGTCTTTCAAAGCTCACGGCAGGGGGTTGAATTGAAGGTTATATCTGATCAGAATTCAGAGTTAGAAGCATGAAAGTCTGAGCTGAGAATGCAAGCTGAAATCTGGGAGTTTCGGCCTCATGAATTTAATGGAATGCTTCTCATCCAAATCCAAGCAGTGCATCAATACATTCTGAGTTTTATTAGAAAGAAAAAAAAAGACTTGATGAGGAGAAAAGAGAAAGATCCAAATGGCACGCAAGGAGGAGACTTGGCACATTAGACTAAGGAAGAGTTTTTCATCCAAGGCAAAGAGATTAGTTAAGTTTAACTCCATCAAACTTTGGAATTCACTAGGGGACTGATAAGAGAAGCAAAGAGCATTGGAAACATCCTCAAGCACTCAAGTCTTCCATTTTACCAATTTTTCCATTTTCTTAGTTTTTATTTCACTCCTTACCATTTTATATGTTTTTCTTTGTTTTTATAGATGTTGATCCTAATCATGATAAATGGTAGAGAGTAGATAATAAGCAAGCCTATGATAGTGCAAGAAGCATGTGTGTTTGAGTGAGCTCCACTTTCATCATCAAGTTAGAACTTAAGGAGAGAGCCACCAATATTTTCCTTGAAAGGGCTAGTTATTTAGATTCATCTCAATGACTCATGATAGATGAAAAGGCCAAGTTGTTGATTTAAGGACAAGATAGTAATCCATAGAGCTTAGATTTATGAGAATTGGCAACCCTAGGTAATTTCTTTTCAATTGCTTCTAATTATGCTTAAGTAAATCTAGGGGATACATCTTTACTGTTTTCGCGAGACGCTCAAGGCTAAGTGTGGGGGAGTTGATAGATTCCATTTTATTGATCATTTGAGCTGCTAAAATCCATGTTTGATCTATGTTTTTATTATCAAAATTGTGAAATTGCCCTAGGTTTTAGAACTTACCTTTATTTTGGACTTAATTGCAAATATGCAAATTTTTGGATTATTTTGGCCACTAAATTCTTGATCTATTTTTGTAGGCATCAAGGTTCAAGGATCTAGGGCATATTGGGTCAAACTCGAGTCGGAAGTGACCCGGATCAGATTATCAAGATTACGATTAAATCTGGGCCGTTCGATTCGAAAGCGGCTAGATCTGAGCCATCCGGGATGATCTGAAGCCATCCGAGCTAGGGCTAGGGTTGATCAAGCACCCTGATCAAGATCTGAAAGTTTCATCTCAATCAGAGCTCAATCAACCGTTGGATCAAGCTTAGAGGGCTCTAGAGCATCCATTCAAAGATTAGCTTGATCTGGACCATCCGTTGCAAATCTGGAGGATCTGAGCTATCACAAGACAGATCCTGACCCCAGATCATCATCATCAAAGTTTGGCTCCAATCAGACCAAGATCAGCCGTTGGATTGAAGCAAATCAATCTGGACCGTCCATGCTTAATTACTTAAGGATTGGCAACCATTAGGGAGGTTGTAAGGTTGAACTAGCTAGGTTGATTGAGTGTAGAGTGCACAAGGACTTGCTCTAAAGAGAGAGGGAGAGGAAGTCTAGGCTCACGAAGGATGAAAGGCTATGGAAAGGTATGTCATAGGGTATAGGTTTTTATGTGATTGCCCTCAAGGCTCTATGGGTTGAAAATGTCTTGGTCTCAATGGTTTGAGATCATAGGTAGTCTAACTAGATTATCGACATGAACGAGTCTCCCCCATTAGCTATCCGGTACCATTAGATAAGCAAAGTAACTTAGGATGTCTGATTTAGCATGACATATCTGTGTCACTTAGGCTGTCCCGGTCACACAATCCTAAATTACACAAGTCATCTTCTAACACGGGACTAGAGGATTCCCATAAAGCAAGCCGGAGTATCTCCCCCGTTAGTTATCCAGCGCCATTAGATAGGCAAGGTAATTTAGGATGTCCAGTTTAGCACGACATACTTGTGTCACTTAGGCTGCCCCGGTCATACAATCTAAATTACACAAGTCATTTCCTAATATGGGACTAGAGGACACCCATTAAGCAGGGATTAGCTATATCCTTATGCGGATGCAATGCCCGAGTCGAAGGAGTGCTCAAGGTTGTTTGGTTAGAATGAAATACCTCTATCACTAAGGTTGTCCTGGGCATACAACCTTAAGCATCTCCCCCTAACGGACACCAATCTACACAATCCGTTCAATCAACATAACAATGATGCAAGTACTCAAGAGATCTAAGAACAAAAAATTCATAGATGCATTTCTTCAAACAAGAAATGTTCCAAAACCACATCATCAATCCAAGAACATTACAAACCATAGAGTTATCATCAAGTACACATCACATATACTCCCTAAGCCCTAGAACATGGAGAATCTACTTAAGAGACATAGAAAGGAATAGACAGCAGATGAGAATAATGGCAAGGGAAGGGAGCCGACAGGCTTGATGCATTCGAGCGACAAGAAGACTGTGAAAGAGGACACCGGTGTACAAGAAGGGTGTGTCTGACGTCCGAGGGATGAGAAGACGAGGAGGAAGATCGTTCGACGAGAAGGTCGGAAGTTTAGGTTCGGGTGAGCTTAACTTCGAATGATCAAAAATCACCCAAAAGTGGCAAAATGCTGGTCAACAGAAGATTGACCAGACTCCACCCTTCTAAGAGCCTATATCAACATGGGCGCTCAGAGTTCAGGTGTATGTATTGTTGATGCAGTCTGGCCCTGATTGTTGTTTTGGTGTTGACACCGATTTTAGTTTAGGTGGATGATTATTGATTATGATTAAGTCCTGATCGGGAATCAGGTATGGTATGGAAAATCCTAGCTTGGAGGGCTAGGTGTTGGAAAATCCTAACCTAGAGGGTTAGGTGTTGAAAATTCTAGCTTGGAGGGCTAGGTGTGTGAAAAGTCCTAATTCGGAAGAGGTGGGTGAAAAGTCCTAGCTTGGAGGGCTAGGTGAAAAGTCCTAACTTGGAGGGTTAGGTGCAAATTTCCATCTTGGAGAATTAGGTGAAAAAGTCCTGGCTTGGAGGGTCAGGTCCTAGCTTGGAGGGCTAGGTTTGGAAAAGTCCTAATCCGGAAGAGTTGGGTGAAAAGTCCTAGCTTGGAGGGCTAGGTGAAAAGTCCTAACTTGGAGGGTTAGGTGCAAATTCCCAACTTGGAGGGTTAGGTGAAAAATCCTTAGCTTGGAGGGCTAAGGTGGTTGGAGCCCTTGGATCGGTCTGGTGACCGATCAGGGAGTTGGCACGGTGCTCCTTTGTGGATCGGTCTGGTGACCGATCCAGCGATGACTGATTGGTCTGGTGACCGATCAGGGAGTATGCGTTTCACCCATTGCATGGCTCCTGATCGGTCTAGTGACTGATCAGGGAGCAAACAGTGAGGTCGAGTTCCCTTGCTGATCTGCTCCTGATCGGTCTGGTGACCGATCAGGATCACTGTGCAGATCGTTCTGGAGAACGATCCAGTGTCGCAAGTTCCTCTCTATGATCGATCAGGACGGAGCCTGATCGGTCTGGACCCAGCTTGATCGGTCTGGTGACCGATCAGGATGTTTCCTGATCGGTCCGGTGATCGTTCAGGAGGTCTGGACTGCGAAGCTCAGAAATCGCCCGATAAAGGGGTGGATCGGTCGGGTGATCGATCCACAACCTCGAATCGGTCTGGTGATCGATCCAGGAGAGTCCTAAAGAAATCGCGATTTCTAATCGAGTGTTGGGGACCGATCAGGACGGAGCCTAATCGGTCTGGACACAGCCTGATCGGTCTAGTGACCGATCAGGAGGTTCTCCGATCGGTCCGGTGACCGATCACCTTAATTCAAATTGCACTGTCAGACGCTCTGATCGCGCCTGACCGTATCTGATTCTCTGATGCTTACATCTGATACTTGATTTACTGTGTGATATGCTGCTCTAACACTCTGATTAAGCTGCAGGTGACAGGGGAGGATTCAAACACTCAAGGAGAAGTCAATGGAGGCTTTCCTTGGAGCAGGTTTGTCCGTTTTCTATCTCAGGTTGCAACGGCCAGAGCTACAGACTGGAGCTGCTGACTGGAGCTTGGCTGAGGGGAGCTCAGGAAGTCCAAGAAGGGCTCAGTGTTAGCTGGCGTTGGCAGGGAAGCAGCTGGAGGCTGCAGGAGATGCTGTCACCTGGTGCTGAGTGGAGAAACAAAAGGGTGGAAGAAGGGTTCGTAGAAGCAGAGGTTGTGTTCTAGTCTTTGCGAACGAAGTTCTTGCTGCGCCTTGTGTTCTCCACATCTAGCTTGCGTGTTCTGAAGTTTCATCACCTTGAGCAAGCTACTGCAAAGCAATCTTCCATTACTTGAGCGCCTGAAGGAGAGAACAAGAGGCTTGGAGTCCGACAGCGGGAAGACACGAGGAAGGGTTTCTTGCGTGAGATCACCACTAGGTGGAGCTCAGGAAAGCTTGCTGTGTTCTTGTCCTTGCTAAGTGTTTGAGTAAGATCCTTCTTGTTGTTTCTTTGTACTTAAACTTAAATCTGTGATTGAAACGCTGTGGAGAGGTTTCTCCACCGAGAAGAAGGTTGCTTTCTATCCGATGATAACCGGGGCTTGATCTGCCGACGATCAAGGGATCACCCACCTTAAGGGCACGCCAAGGAGTAGGGGGAAGTTATCCCCGAACCTTGTAAACCCTCCTTGTTAGCTATCTTGCTAGTGTGTCGACTTTGCTTTCGTTTTCGGTTTTCTGCTTACTCTGTGATTATTTCTTCCGCTGTGCTACTGATAAGTTTGAGTGCAGAAATTCGATTTGTACCAAAGGTCTAAGTGATTGGCTATATTCACCACCCCCCCTCTCTAGCCATCCGGGTTCCAACAAGTGGTATCAGAGCTTGGGGCTCTGTTCACGGCTTAACATCCGAGAGTTATCAACAAGATGGCGTTGAGAGAAGGATTTTCCACCACCCAACCTCCTTTCTTTGATTGCGCTGATTTTCAATATTAGAGATCAAAGATGGAATATTATTTGAAGATGGATATCCACACTTGGTTCGCGGTGAAGGAGGGCTTCACTCCTCCGAAGGATGATGAAGGCAAAGAACTTGAGTCGTGGAGATGGACTGCCGAACAAACTCGAAAGAGTGAAGCCGACGTGAAGGCGGTTGTCACTCTACAATGCGGCATGAACAAAGACCAACTCATCAAGGTTGGTCCTTTCACAAGTGCAAAGGACTTGTGGAACAAACTCATTGAACTTCACAAGGGCACCCGAGACTATGGGCTTCATTCGATTGATGAAAAGGTCGAGAATCGCGACCTTGTGAGGTATGTCTTGAAAGCCTTTCCAAGGAATGCTTTGTGGTCATCCATGGTGGATGCCTACAAAGTTTCCAAGGATCTATCCATTGTAAAGTTAGATGATTTATTTTGTGAGATGGAATTGCATGAAATGGCTAACAAAGGCCCCAAGGAGAAGGGGATTGCCTTAGTTGCAGGGGACCGATCCAACAAGAAGAAGAAGGAGAAGAAGAAGGAGAAGGAGGTCTCTTCGTCTTCATCCTCTTCCGAATCCGAGTCCGATTCCGAAGAAGATGGCAGCGGCTCCTCATCCTCCGAGATGGCAAACTTTGTGAGAAGGATGATGAGAAGGGGTCGACGCTTCAAGAGTAGAGGTAACTCTAGTGAAGCTAAACTTGATAAGACTAATGCCTCTTGCTTTGAGTGTGGTAGGAAAGGGCACTTCAAGAATGAGTGTCCAAAACTAAAGAAGAAGAAGGAGAAATCCAAAAAGAAAGAAGAAAAATTCAAGAAGAAGAAGAAGGCCTTGAAGACCACTTGGGATGAGTCATCCTCTAGCTCATCCAATGAAGAGAAGGAGGAGAAGAGCACAAGGCATGTGGCACTCATGGCTCTAGGAGAGGAAAGCTGTGATGAATCTTCAAGTTCCTCAAACGCGGCTTCATCATCTTCGGATGATGAAGAGGTAACTTCTCCCGAACTTGAAAAGTGTTATAGAGCAATTGCATGTTTAACTAGTATGCTTAAGAAGTCAAAAAATAAAGTTAAAGCATTGCAATTAGAAATCAATCAATTGAAGTTATCTAGGGATGATAACATTGATGATTTGCATGTTGAATTGTTAGAAGATGAGATTAAGTCATTAAAGCTTGAGGTTGATAAATTGAAATCCTCTAAGGTTGAGGATGTAAATGATTTGCATGATGACTTGCTAGTAGAAGAGAATAAATCATTAAAGAGTGAAGTTGAGAGACTCAAGAATATTCTTGAGAAGTTCTCAACTAGCTCTAAAACCCTAGACATGATCTTGAATGCCCAAAGGGCAGTCTACAATAGGGCCAGTATTGGTTACCGTCCCAAAGAACCCTCATTCGTGTCTCTTATGTCTAGGACTGATATAAGACAATCTAGGACACCCAAGGTTTAAAAGAAAGTTGTCAAGGCATGGGTGCCTAAGTCATGTTTAGTTGATGCTTTAGGTCCCAAGGTTTGGGTACCTAAAACTTTTATTTTTCGAATTGTGTAGGTTATGATTGAGGGGGAGCATCTATCAACTTGGTTCGTTGATAGTGGATGCTCCAAACACATACCCGGGGATATATCATTGTTTACTACACTTCACAAGAAAAGTAGAGGTAATGTTTCATTTGGTAACAATGGTAGTCTTAAGGTCATAGGAATAGGAGACATTCAAATATCCGAATATCTTAGAATTTCAAATGTCCTTCTAGTCAAGGGGATGAAATTTAATCTCCTAAGTGTGAGTCAATTGTGTGACACGGGTTACACAATTGATTTCCAACCAAGTCAATGTCTAGTTAGACAACATGACACCTTGGACACGGTACTAGTAGGAACAAGAGTAGACAATATTTATCAAGTCTCATTTAAAAGTGCTACTAATGTTTCTGCTAAGTGTTTCATGTCAAAAGAAGAAGAGTCCACCCTTTGGCACCGGAGGCTAGCACATGTGAACATGAAGAACATCCGGAAGATGACCAACAAGGGATTAGTTTGTGGCTTACCAAGCATCAAGTATGAGAAAGATAAACTTTGTGATGCATGTCAAATGGGTAAGCAAACAAAATCTGCACATAAAGGTAAAAGCATTGTAAGTACTTCTACTGCATTAGATTTACTTCACATGGATCTATTTGATTGTAGTACTATCATATCATTGAATGGAAGTAGATATTGCTTTGTGATCATTGATGATTTCACTAGATATGCATGGACTTACTTTTTAAAATATAAGGACCAAACCTTAGATGTTTTCATTTCTTTTTATAGAAGAGTTGAAAATGAGAAATCATTAACTATTAAGACAATAAGAAGTGATCATGGAGGTGAATTTCAAAATCAAAGGTTTTTATAATTTTGTCAAGATAGGGGTTATAGACATGAGTTCTCTACTCCTAGAACACCACAACAAAATGGTGTTGTAGAGAGGAAGAACCGTGTTCTACAAGAGGATGCACGAAGCATGCTTAATGAGTACTCACTCCCGAGTTACTTGTGGGTCGAAGCTGTAAATACAGCTTGCTATGTGCAAAACCGGGTTCTCATTCATAGGTTTTTAGGGAAGACTCCCCATGAGCTTTGGTTTGGGAAACCACCCACAGTTAAACACCTTCGGGTGTTTGGTTGTAAGGTGTTCATCCTAAACACCAAGGATCATCTTGGAAAGTTCACGGCAAAGGCTGATGAAGGGATACTAGTCGGGTACTCCCTCATTAGCTAAACCTATCGAGTTTACAATAAGAAGTCTAGACTGGTTGAGGAATCTTCGGATGTTGTCTTTGAAGAAATTCCAAAAGTCAATGGTCAACCAGAAGATGAAGTCCAATTCGAACTTAGAAGACTAAGTTTGAATGAAAGTCCAAATGTTGTTGATGGTGATGAATCCGATGACGGTGAGCCTAGACAATCCATAGATCAGCCGAATCCTGAGGCTGAACTTGTGTCTAGTGAGCCCATTCAAGAAGCACCACCTGTTGATGCAGTCTGGCCCGGTTGTTGTTTTGGTGTTTGACAATGATTTAAGTTTGGTTGAGTGAATTTGGGTAAAGTCCTGGTCGGGGATCAGACATGATATGGAAAATCCTAACCTGGGAGGTTAGGTGTGGAAAATCCTAGCTTGGAGGGCTAGGTGTTGGAAAAGTCCTAATTCGGAAGGGTTGGGTGAAAAGTCCTAGCTTGGAGGGCTGGGTGAAAAGTCCTAACTTGGAGGGTTAGGTGCAAATTCCCATCCTGGAGAATTAGGTGAAAAAGTCCTGGCTTGGAGGGTCAGGTGCCTAGCTTGGAGGGCTAGGTTGGATGATGTTCTAACTCGGAAGAGTTGGGTGAAAAGTCCTAACTTGGAGGGCTAGGTGAAAAGTCATAGCTTGGAGGGCTAGGTGAAAAGTCCTAACTTGGAGGGTTAGGTGCAAATTCCCAACTTGGAGAGATAGATGGAAAAATCCTTAGCTTGGAGGGCTAAGGTGGATGAATTCCTAGCTTGGAGGGCTAGGGTTGAGTCACTGGATCGGTCTGGTGACCGATCAGGGACATTGGCACGCTGCTCCTTAGTGGATCGGTCTGGTGACCGATCCAGCTATGTCTGATCGGACTGGTGACCGATCAGGGAGCGCACAGTGAGATTGGGAATCTACTGTGTGGCTCCTGATCGGACCGGTGACCGATCAGGGAGCAGGCTGCTTCCTTGCTGTCTTGCTCCTGATCGGTCTGGTGACCGATCAGGGAGCAAACGGTGAGTGAGTTCCCTTGCTAATCAAAGTCTTGGATCGGTCCGGTGACCGATCAGGGATCTTGGATTTGATTAAAAAATAACTGTTCATCTGCCCTGATCGATCTGGGTGACCGATCAGGATCCATTCTGATCGGTCTGGTGACCGATCAGGCTTCACCCTGGTCGGTCTGGTGACCGATCAGGATCTGGTGACCGATCACTTTAATTCAAATTTCACTGTCAGATGTGGTCAGAGCGTCTGATCGTATCTGATTTGCTGATGTATGTTTCTGATATTTGATATGCTGCTTGATTTGCTGCTCTAATGCTCTGATTGAGTTTCAGGTGATAGCAGGTGATTCAAACACTCAAGGAGAGTCAATGGGAGGCTTTCCGTTGAGCAGGTTTGGCTGTTTCTCATTCTCAGGTTTCAACGGGCAACTGACGCAGCTGGCGACTGACGGAGGCTCAGCTGGAGAGGAGGTCTTCAGTGGACTGAGTGCTCAAGGAGGTCAGTGGGTTCAGGCTGGCTCAGTGGATGCTGATGAAGCTTGTGATGGCGAGCAAAGCTTAAGTGACGAAGCTGGAAGCAGAGGAGCGAGGCGAACAAGACAGAAACTTGGGAAGTTTGGCTGGGCTGTGTTCGTGCTCTCTATTGCTTTGTGCTTAAGCGATCTTGTTGCATTCCTGTGAGAGCTTTGTGAGTGTTCCTTCTTGTGTGATCTCTTGTACTCAAGTTCTATCATCCGTGAGATCTGTGGAGAGGTTTCTCCACCGAGAAGGAGGCTCTATCTTATCCGGGTTCACCGGGGCTTGATCTGCCGACGATCAAGGGATCGCCCACCTTACGGGCACGCCAAGGAGTAGGGGCAAGTTATCCCCGAACCTTGTAATCGATCCTTGTTAGCGATCCTTGGTTTGTATTCTCTGTTTCTGCAGTTTTATTAAGTTTGCTTCTCTGCATTTGTTTTGTTTCCGCTGCTACTAACTTAAGTGCAGAGAAGATTCGAAAAGAGCCAAGTAATTGTGTCCGGCTATATTCACCCCCCCTCTATAGCCATCTCGTTCCCAACAAGTGGTATCAGAGCTTGGGGCTCTGTACACGGCTTAACATCCGAGAGCTTATTGACAAGATGGCTGGAAGAGAAGGAATGAGCACAAACCGACCTCCATTCCTTGACAGCACAGATTTTCCATATTGGAGGTCAAGGATGGAGTTTTATCTCAAAACCAACATGAGCCTGTGGTTCTCTGTCAAGGAGGGGTTTTCCCTTCCAAAGGATAATGAAGGAAAGGAGCTTGAGTTTTCCAAGTGGTCGGCTGAGCAAATCCGGAAGGGGGAAGCCAATGCCAAAGCTATTGTCACCTTGCAATGTGGGATGACGAAGGAGGAGTTGATCAAGGTGGGTCCTTTTACAAGTGCTAAGGATTTTTGGAACAAAATCATTGAGCTCCACGAAGGAACTCATGACACCCGAATAGCTAAGAAGGACCTCCTTCACAGCCAACTCCAAAACCTCACCATGGGAGAAAATGAAAAAGTAAGTGAACTCCATGGACGGTTTAAAGAAGTGTTGAATGGTCTCCACTCCATAAATGAAAATGTAGAAAATAGAGACCTAGTGAGGTACGTACTCAAAGCCTTCCCTAGGAATACTTTGTGGTCATCCATGGTGGATGCCTACAAAGTTTCCAAGGACTTATCTCTTGTTAAGTTAGAGGACTTATTTTGTGTGATGGAGCTACATGAGATCTCTAACCAAGGCCCCAAGGAGAAAGGGTTTGTTTTTTTGGCAGGAAACAAAAGGAAGAAGAAGATTGACAAGGAGGAGGAGGACATCCACTGTCACGTGGCTCTAGTGGCACTACAAGAGTCAAAGGAGGAGAGTGATGAATCAAGTGGCTCCTTAACCGCGCCTTCATCATCTTCGGATGATGAAGAGGTAATCTCTCCCGAGCTAGATAAGTGCTATAGAACCATTGCATGTCTAGCTAGGTTGCTTAAAAAATCCAAGAACAAAGTTAAATTGTTGAAATTGGAAGTAGAAGAATTGACATCCTCTAGGGTGGAGGATGTTAATGATTTTCATGATGACTCGCATGTTAAGACCCTTGAGAATGACAATAAGGACTTAAAGAGCAAAGTTGAAAATCTCAAGAATGTTCTTGAGAAATTCTCATCTAGCTCCAAAACCTTAGATATGGTATTAAATTCCCAAAGGGCGGTTTACAACAAGGCCGGTATAGGTTACCGACCTAAGGAACCAACCTTTGTATCATTAATGTCAAGAACCCAATTTAGACCATCAAATGATTCTAAGGTTCAAAAAGTCAAAAAAAAATTGACTAAGGCATGGGTGCCAAAATCATTCATTGTAGATTCCTTAGGTCCCAAAATTTGGGTACCTAAAACCTCCATATTTAGAATTATATAAGCATAAATTGAGGGGGAGCATCTACCAACATAGGTTGTTGATAAGTGGTGCTCCAAACCCAAGGCTAAGGTTACACTAGTTTCAAAATGAGTCAATAAGCCTTGGAAATTATTTTTATACATTGCATGAAGGGTTTAGTGAAACACATAACTTGCCCTTGTCATGGATTGCTTAGGACAATTAGGTTTATTGTTGCAATTTATAGTTTCCTGCAAGTTATGATTTATGATATGTCTTATCTCAAGCTGAAGGTGTTTTGTTGGGTGAACATGATCAAGTATGCCATGATTTACTCTATGTGCTATCCATGTCTATGAATTTCGGATCAGATGATTGTGTGCATACAAGTTATGGAAACTTTGATCATAATGTGATATAAGCATGTTTTGAAACTTTGATCATAATGTGATACAAGCATGTTATGAAAATTTTGATCGTACATTGATCCCAAGCATGTCTAGGAAATTTTGATCATCCATTGAAATTGACACAAACCTAATTTTGGTTAAGAACAGCATGATCACATAGTTTATGATGTTTTAAGTTCCATGACTTGCTTGTTTTTCCACTTGACTGATATTCAAGTTCATGTTTAGCAAAAACTGATCATGCCTTGATGAATCTTGATTTAGTTAAGGGACATAAACCATGTTGTTTATTTGTAATAAGGGAAACCCTTCTTTAGAATCAAACAAATTAAAACCAATTGAGTTAGGGTTTGGGAACGGCTAAGAACTAAAACAAACTTGATTTCAGAGTTTCTGAAATCGATTTCTGAAATCTGGAACTCAGAAAACATTCTGTGCTGAACCTGATCGGTCCACCGTCCGATCAGGGATCCCTCTGATCGGTCCGGTGACCGATCAGATCAACACTGATCAGTAAGTTCCATGATTGGGTCAAAACTCCTCAGTCCGATCTCCTCTCGTCGAATTGTATCAGTTTAATGATCATACTACAAACAAACATGATACAATCCGTTTACAATTGAAACATATTTGATCACCCATTGGTACAAACCTGGTACTAAGGGAGCACAAAATTGTTCAAGTGATACAAACCTGGTACTTAATAGTGATTTGATACAAACCTATGTTGGAATGTTCAAATTCATAATAAAGGGTTTGTTGAGTCATGACTCTTGTTCTTAATGTCGTGTTTCAGAAATTTTTCTGAAATGACGAATATCAATAGAGTCCTCTCTCCTATTATGGGATGCAAATTGTTAATGCAGTCTGATCAGGAACGTATCAGAGTTTCTGAAATTTTTCTGAAATCTGATCGCTCCCCAGACTAATCAGATATCCTTCTGTATCACATAATCAACAGACCTGGTTGGTCACGGAGATCAATCAGGACTATGTTTCAGATACAGTTGCATTCCTTACTCGTCCTATGAAGCATATATGTATTTGACCATGATATACTTCTGTATATGTCTTCACATAGAAGTCCAAGTGTTAATGCAGTCCGATCTTGAACGAATCAGAATTTTACAGAAATTTTTCTAAAAATTGATGGTTCATAGATAAATCAGAAATTTTTCTGTATCGATCATCAATCTGATGGAACTGCGATAATTGTTGTCATATGATGCATATACATTATTGCCATGATACATTTATGGTATATGCCTCTCATATACAATTCCAGAATCATCCTTTGACTTACTTGTCATATGAAACATATACATGCTTGACCATAATATTATTCTGTATATGTTTTCATGTGCAATTCAAAACTTAACTTTGATTATTTTGGGTTTGGGGAGAGACCCGTGTTTGAGGGGGAGGTATGTTTAAAACTTAATAACCATACCCTTTTCGATGTTTGACAAAGGGGGAGAAAATGACTGATTATGTTTATAGTTATTATAGAGGGAGGATCATGATTCCCTTCTGAGAATTGAACGGACTTCAATTGATTGATACCTAAACTTAAATCGGGTTGTCAAACAACAAAAAGGGGGAGATTGTTGATGCAGTCTGGCCCGGTTGTTGTTTTGGTGTTTGACAATGATTTAAGTTTGGTTGAGTGAATTTGGGTAAAGTCCTGGTCGGGGATCAGGCATGATATGGAAAATCCTAACCTGGGAGGTTAGGTGTGGAAAATCCTAGCTTGGAGGGCTAGGTGTTGGAAAAGTCCTAATTCGGAAGGGTTGGGTGAAAAGTCCTAGCTTGGAGGGCTAGGTGAAAAGTCCTAACTTGGAGGGTTAGGTGCAAATTCCCATCCTGGAGAATTAGGTGAAAAAGTCATGGCTTGGAGGGTCAGGTGCCTAGCTTAGAGGGCTAAGTTGGATGATGTTCTAACTCGGAAGAGTTGGGTGAAAAGTCCTAGCTTGGAGGGCTAGGTGAAAAGTCCTAACTTGGAGGGTTAGGTGCAAATTCCCAACTTGGAGAGTTAGATGGAAAAATCCTTAGCTTGGAGGGCTAAGGTGGATGAATTCCTAGCTTGGAGGGCTAGGGTTGAGTCACTAGATCGGTCTGGTGACCGATCAGGGACATTGGCACGCTGCTCCTTAGTGGATCGGTCTGGTGACCGATCCAGCTATGTCTGATCGGACTGGTGACCGATCAGGGAGCGCATAGTGAGATTGGGAATCTACTGTGTGGCTCCTGATCGGACCGGTGACCGATCAGGGAGCAGGCTGCTTCCTTGCTGTCTTGCTCCTGATTGGTCTGGTGACCGATCAGGGAGCAAACGGTGAGTGAGTTCCCTTGCTAATCAAAGTCTTGGATCGGTCCGGTGACCGATCAGGGATCTTGGATTTGATTAAAAAATAACTGTTCATCTGCCCTGATCGATCTGGGTGACCGATCAGGATCCATTCTGATCGGTCTGGTGACCGATCAGGCTTCACCCTGATCGGTCTGGTGACCGATCAGGCGTGTATAGCTGCGAGAGCTGGGAATCCCAGTGAAGCAGTGGATCGATCTGGTGACCGATCCACACACCCTAGATCGGTCCGGTGATCGATCACTTTAATTCAAATTTCACTGTCAGACGTGGTCAGAGCGTCTGATCGTATCTGATTTGCTGATGTATGTTTCTGATATTTGATATGCTACTTGATTTGCTGCTCTAATGCTCTGATTGAGTTTCAGGTGATAGCAGGTGATTCAAACACTCAAGGAGAGTCAATGGGAGGCTTTCCGTTGAGCAGGTTTGGCTGTTTCTCATTCTTAGGTTTCAACGGACAACTGACGCAGCTGGCGACTGACGGAGGCTCAGCTGGAGAGGAGGTCTTCAGTGGACTGAGTGCTCAAGGAGGTCAGTGGGTTCAGGCTGGCTCAGTGGATGCTGATGAAGCTTGTGATGGTGAGCAGAGCTTAAGTGACGAAGCTGGAAGCAGAGGAGCGAGGCGAACAAGACAGAAACTTGGGAAGTTTGGCTGGGCTGTGTTCGTGCTCTCTGTTGCTTTGTGCTTAAGCGATCTTGTTGCATTCCTGTGAGAGCTTTGTGAGTGTTCCTTCTTGTGTGATCTCTTGTACTCAAGTTCTATCATCCGTGAGATTGTGGAGAGGTTTCTCCACCGAGAAGGAGCTCTATCTTATCCGGGTTCACCGGGGCTTGATCTGCCGACGATCAAGGGATCGCCCACCTTACGGGCACGCCAAGGAGTAGGGGCAAGTTATCCCCGAACCTTGTAATCGATCCTTGTTAGCATCCTTGGTTTGTAT
>JAGFNQ010005382.1:0-26217 GCA_024364735.1 Boesenbergia rotunda | reverse complement strand
CTGACTGCCATCGCTCCTCTGACGCCACCATGCTGTTCGAGGTTCGTCGACGGCCAGACAGTTTGCAGTCGTCGTACGACGCAATGGCAATCGTTTGCCTCCGAGAGGCGACCGCCAGGCTCGAGGCGAGGCCGGTTTCGGAGTGCATTCTCATCGTCAGTCACCATGTTGGCGACTTGACAGTCAAGACCCTGCAGCTGGCGAACTCGAACTCGAGCTCGACGACGACGGCAATGCTGAACGACGACGTGGCATATGACGTGGCTCGGTGGGACCGGCTCGGACTGGAGGAATTGACTCTGGTGCCGGGTCATAAGCCGGTGCGCGTGTCGAGTCGAATGATCTTCGATGGGAATGATGACGGGCTTGTGGTCATCATGATACCCGAATCCGATACCCGACTCATGATCAGTGTCACGCTGCCAAATATGTAATTAATTATTAAATCTTTGTCACATTCTGTCATATCAAAAATAAAAATTCATACATCCTCCATCATACATAAAAAAAAAATCTATTAACAATTCGTTCATGATCTGGTACTTTTTCATTATCTTATATATTCCTTATCATTCCTTCCTATTGTAATCCATATATAATTAAATTTTTATAAAATTAAAAATCTAAAAATGTCTAATTTCTTACCTTCAAAATATAAATATATATATATTAAAAAAATTGATATTAAAAAGAGAAATTTAAAAAAGCTACTCTATGAACGAAACAACTCCCTCTAGAAGGGAGCTCTTTCATTACATCCATGTCACAGTGAGAGCTCCGAAAGAGCTCCAATGTATTAGTGCAATTATCCTCGGATCAAGGTTGACAAATTTAACTAAATTCGAGTTGGAGTTTAAGTTTCAATATTTGATAATATGTTTAGAAAATGTGTGAGGCAAGCCAGTGAGTCAAGATTGACCGGAGACTTGACTAGGAAAGTGTTAACTAAAGAGTTAGGTAAGAGTAAAGTCCTAGAGGGACTAAGCAGGATGGAAGTGTACCGAATGCTCGACTTAATTGCGGTTAGGTAAAAATAAGTCCTAGTGGGGTTAAACAGACCTAGTTTGGAACTAGGCGAAGTCTAAATGGATCTAGGAGGACTGCACGTTAGTAGAGTGGAAGTCTACCAAGAGATAAAACCTAACTGCAGCTAAACAAAGAGAGGTACTAGTGAGACTAGGCAGACCTAGTTGGGAACTAGGTGAAGTCTAAGATGAGTTGGCCAGGAGTTAAACACTTGGCGTAATAGGAGCCCTAGTTGGGAACTAGGTGAAGTCTAAGATGAGTTGGCCAGGAGTTAAACACTTGGCGTAATAGCAGCCCTAGTTGGGAACTTGACAATGAAAACTCCTAAAAAGTCACGATTGATGAAAGTTGGGCAAAAAACCCCTAGACTTGGGTTAGGCAAGTTAAGGTTTGGACAATCGATCAGGTGATCGAGCAATCCAAAAGCAGATGATCGATTGGGATGGTTTCTCGTGAAACATAAAGGTCTTTAAACGATTGGGCAATCGATTAAGGAGCAAGCGAATTGATCAGTCGATCGATTGGTGACTTCTATCGCGAGAACATAAGCTTGCTTAAATAAACCAGCCAATCAATTAAGAACCCTTAATCGATTGGGTAATCAATTAAACTTTGAAAAAGAGCCGCTGAATGACTAGATCTGACGTGATAATATATTGAGTAATCGATTATAAACCATAATATGTGAGATATAAAGGGTTTTCATTACAAGTTGAAGACAATACTTCTCCTCCCTTCTTCGCCTGTTCTTGTGTGTTCTTAAAGCAAAGTGTTGCTACATTTCTAAACATCAAGGGATGATTCCAATATAGAAGAAAGCAAGATAAGTAAAGAGTTATTGTTGTAAATCTTGTAAGATTTCACTTTGCCTCCAAGAAAGAGATTTTCATATTGGATGTGAGACTGAAGACAAGTGGATTATTGATTAGTTACCTTAAAAAGCTAGATACCAAGTAAAGTCAAAAGTATTAGCGTTTCTCAAGTCTTCCACTGCGATAAATCATCATGAGCAAAAGTGAGGTATTCACCGTCCCCCTCTAGCTCTCGAGGTGTCCTAACAAGTGTTATCAGAGTGAGGTCGCTCTTCTTTGAACTAATTGCATAGAGAGCAAAGAGCTAGAGGAAGAAGAAGAAGTTGAAGAGAAACCTAAATTTCAAGAAGTCATCATCAAGGGAATTCAACTTCAAAAATGAAGTTCCGCTACGATACTCGGGCACCTCCACCATTCTAAATGACAAGCTTTGCTCTTTGGAAGTCACCAATCGAAAATTTCTTCATGATGGAGATAGAGCAATAGTTTATTGGTGCCGGAAGCACCAGATCGAACCTGTTTTTGATAATGACAAAGGGTTCAAAGTTAAGTATATATTATTATCTAATAGATTTACCAAGTGTGCAGGAAAGTCCTAGTTCACCTAGGCATGAAGTCTTGACCTGTAGGGTTGAGCAAGAAGTCCTGGTCGTGGACTGGGCTACGAAGTCCTGATCCGGAAGATTGGGCAGGAGTCTTAGCTGAGCGAGAATTGCGGATAGAAGTAGAGGCGGGTCAAAGAACGGACGTCTCGAGATCCGACAGTCTCGGAGGCCGAGCAAAAGTCCAATCGGAAGAGCCGGTTGGCAAAAGGTAACTTCTCCTGAGAGGAGCAGGTCAGGACACGTTCCTCGGAAGAGGGAACAATACGCGTCCGTTCGATCTAGGGTTTTATTTTGAAATCCAAAGTCAGAACCAAGACAGCTCCGGCTGTGATGTATTTCAATTATTTATATTATATATTGTTCTTGGACTAACCTTGGTTGCAGGAGTGAAGAGGTCATTTACTGTTGCATCCCAAGCGCCTGAGAGGAGTCAGGCGCCCGAAAAGCCAGGCGCCTGATAACTATCAGGCGCCCCAGATGGCTTGTTCCAGCGGGTGAGTTTGGCTGAGCTGGCAGGTTGCCACGTCAGCAACTCAGGCGCCCGTGAGCCATCAGGCGCCCCAGGGGTCCCAGACGCCCAAGAACAGAAGATAGGAGTTTGGCTGAGTCTACGGATAAGGACGCGCCGGATTCGCGACACGTGTCAGGCGCCCCATAAGCCTCAGGCGCCCGAGAACCCTATATAAAAGGGGCTTCACCTCTTGCTTTCCAGAATCAATTCCATTCAACGCAAAGAAGACTTCTTACAACTCAAGCACGTTAACGCTCTTCAAAATTCTTCCGTGCTCGAGTTCATTCGCGCCACAAATGATCAAGATCGATGACATGCCACCCAAGACATTCTGCGATCCTTCCGGTGTCGTCGGTATAATTTATTCGTTGTTCAAATTTTGTACTCAATCTACATTGTTGTAATACATTTGCGACTTATAGAATTGCCTAACGAAAATGGTCAAGGACTGTGGGTATTGGAGTAGGAGCCGTCAAAGACTCCGAACCAAATAAAAAGGAACGTGTTAGCGTTGTGCTTTTTAATTCTTCTGTTGTGTTCTGATTTTTTCGAAAATTTTACGTAATCGCTATTCAACCCCCCTCTATCGATTACAACGATCCCACAAGTGGTATCAGAGCGGGTTGCTCAACTTTGGTGAAACCGTCAATTGAGCAGTTTTTTGAAATTTTTTTTTTGGTTTTTTTTAAAAAATATTTTATTTTTCTTCGTTCTTCGAGGTTGGTGTTGTTAGTGATATGAGAGAAGTGTCCTAAGGCAATCGCCTTATGATTGTAATTATTTATTTTAATAAATGAATATTCACTATTTGAGTATACATGATTATTTGATTAAGATCTTAAGCTCATTTACTGAATGTCCGCAATACAATTCACAGCATGAGAGAATTTGTGATGAATTCACAACTAGTGATTATCTCTACATGTGCAATTGTGAAGTATTGAAATTGTCCCTAGTCGATGAATTGATAAATACGGACACTATCAATTCTGTTGAGACTAGCATGGGTTATTCTCTAATCAGCTGATTCTCACTGGCTGGTGACATTGAGATGTCCGGAGATAAACATGAATGCTAGTTAAGGGAACTAGTTCATTGGAGTGACTGGCTGTAAAACTTCATATGGTAATCTATATATAGATATGTCAATAAAGTTCTTACTGCAGCTTAAGTGCGATGTTCCTTTGACTTGCGGTGTTCAAGTCATCTAGGTCATGGAGACTTATACTTTGACATCTTAAGCAAGCATCTCCAAGGAGGTGTGGACCCAGGATGATTGGGTATAAGCCGAAGTGCCCGAAGATGTTTGAACAGCCTACAAAGGATTCACCACTCCTTGCGAGGAGATATGTACTCGAGGCCTATCGTCGGATTGTTACTCGAAGTCTCTGGCCAGAGCATGACATGTTCAGAGTATGAATCTCTTAAATACATGAGAGTAATTAGAATCCATAGGACGAGGAAACGTTACTTGGGCTAGGTGTGACGTAGTCAGCCTAGTGGGGACTGACACACATAGACCATGTCCTAAACCAAGTGGGTATAAGATGATGAAGGGAATGAGACACGATTCATTATAGCTGCTGAAGGGTTTCAGAATCATTTTTGAGGTCAACCGTTGATCTTTCAATTAATTGGGGATCATGATGTACTACTAGGTGCCACTCATGATCGTTCTATAATTAATTAGTTAATTATGGATGGCCAACATAAATTGAAAGCCTATTTGGTCACACGCATAATGAGTAATTCGAAGGATTTAAAACGAGTTGAGAATTGGATTCTCCAATCGAGATAGACTATTTTTGGTAAGTCCAAACAATAGTCAAAACTGAATTTATTTCAGACGCATCGAAAGCATAGAATGACTAAGTCTTTTAAAGACTTAATGAGTGAATTAAATAAGTTTAATTTATTAAGGGATTTGATCCAATTGGGGTTAGATGGGCCGACCAAGGAAGGGGGTCTCCTCTCTTCTTGTCATGGCCGGCCACCACCATAAGAGGATAAGGCTATTTTGGTTTGTTTTATAAAATAGACCAAAGGTTGGTTTATTTTATAAAAGGTTATATAAATTTTATATAAATTTTTATATAATGAACCATGAGTTGGTTTATTTAATAAAATTTATATAATGAACCAATGGTTGGTTTGTTTTATAAAATTTTATATAATGAACCAATGGTTGGTTTGTTTTATAAAATTTTATATAATGAACCAATGGTTGGTTTGTTTTATAAATTTTATATAATCATGCCAAAAGAAAGAGAGCCTTGATTATGGATTGATTGATAAATTATTCCATAATCAAGAAGAAGAAGCTTGATCATGAGAGCCTTGATTATGAATTGATTGAGAAATTATTCCATAATCAAGGAAAGGTTTGCTTGGGAATTAAGAAACGTCTCCCTATATAAAGGACCCAAGGGGTGCTATGGAAGAGGATCGAAAAAAAAAGGAATTGCTTGGGCTCTCTCCTCTTCTTCTCTCCCTCTCTCTTGGCCGGCCACAGTCCTTCCTTCCTTTTTCTTGCCGTGAGCACAAGGAGAAGCATCAAGGCGACGAAGTTCTTCCTTGCGACGATCTTCCTCTTCGGCCAACCTTGGTGGTGAGTCTTTCGATTTGATTACTCTCTCGGTTTACGTCGTGTTCACGGAGAATCTAGTAGTTCTCGTGAACACGAAACTCGTGGCTTAGCGAAGTCATCCCGACGATACTCGGCGTGGATACGAATAGAGGCGGAGCTTTCAAGGGACGCTAACGGTTGGATCTAGTCCCTTCTTCCAAGTTACGCAAGGTAATTCATAGAGTACTCTCCTTTTCTGTAAAAAATTTTATATTACGATTATGTGAACACATTGCATGCTTAGGATATGTGTTAGAATAATTTAGGAAATTATTCATGTTTTTGTTTTCGTTGCATGTAATTATGTAATAATTACAATACGTGTCCGCGTCGGCATGCACCCGGTCCCAACAGGTGCAATACCACTCGAATTGCTTTCAAGTTTTTTTTGTACACCGCACTACTAATCCTAGACAAAGTCTTGGAACGAATCTTTTTGTTTTTGATTTTTTTCAGGAAAACTAAATGACCATCCAAGAAGGCTACAGTACCGCGCTCCCTACTCTATTCTCCGGTGAGGATTTTTCCTACTGGAAGAGCAACATAGAGATCCACCTGAAAACTCAGGTGGAAATGTGGATCATCATCTAGCCTGAACTAGAGATCCCAAAAAACGCGCAAGGAGAAATCCAAACTCAAGAAGAAGATAGAAGCAGACGCAAAAACACTCAAACCCTCCAGTGTGGACAGACGAAGGAAGAACATAACCGTGTCAACCCATTCAACAGTGCCAAAAGAATTGTGGAGTAAGTTGATCGACCTGCACGAGGGGACGTCGGACACTAGAATCAGCAAGAGAGACCTCCTCCTCAACAAGCTATACACGATTAAAATGCAAGACGGTGAAACAACCGCTCAGCTACACGCAAGGATTCAAGAAATTATGAACGATATACACACGATAAGTCACAAGGTAGAAAATCATGATCTAATCAGGTATGCCCAAAACATTACCCACGATAAGTCAGTGTATTGATGGAGAGTAGAGGCAGCAAAAAAGGAAAATGTATGTAGGGTTGTGAGAGCGTAATCTCTTTACCAGCGGGGTTCGATTACATTTTGTACCAAAGGCCGCAGGGATGATAGTACGTGTCCCCGTGCTTCTCGCCACGTTCCCCTTATCTTCGGTTACGGGATCTCCCCTGTAATAGTCGTAGCCCTTATTGAATCTAGTCTGTTGTAAGGATGAGGGCGATAATGACCGTGATTGCGGGCACTGATCCTCCCGTCATTGTTGGTGATCCTTATCCAGGGGTCCGCAAATGTGGGGTTCATGATTTGAGAGTAAAAGTGACTTGGGCTTCGATCCCCCGAGGTGACCTCGGGGATTCCAGGCACGGGGGCCATGGGCAATCTACCTCCCCAGGGTGATCCAGGGTCCTGATCTCCCGAGGTGATCCCGGGGGATTTGTTCCTCCCGGGCACAACTATTGTTCCTCCCGGGCCCAGCTATTATTCCTCTTGGGCACAGCTATCCCGAGGGGGGTCCTGAAGCTCTGGGAGAAGGGTCGTTCTGACTAGTTAAGTTAGTGTCGTGCAACTTCTTCATCCCATGTGTCCACCCCGGGCTACTTAACCCCATTAGACATAATTAGGATAATTTGTGTTTTCAAACCCGGATGGTTGTTCTACATATACCTCCTCCTTAATAACTCCATTAAGAAATGTCAATTTCACATCCATTTGATGAAACTTAAAACCCATGTGAGCGACATACCCTAATAAAATCCGAATGGATTCTAATCTTGCCACGGGAGCATATGTTTCATCATAATCAAGGCCCTCAACTTGATTAAACCCCCTTGCCACTAACCTAGCCTTGTTCCTAGTAATCTACCCTTGATCATTCAATTTGTTCCTAAAAATCCATCTTGTTGTGACAATGGTACAATCATTGGGTTTAGACACTAACTCCCACACTTTACTTCTTTCAAATTGGTTTAACTCTTCTTACATGGCTAGAACCCAATCCACATCACCTAAGGCTTCATCAATTGATTTTGGCTCTAGTTGTGAAATTAAGACAATTTGACTAGCATGATCTCTAAAGTAGGACCAAGTCCTTACTCCTTGGGTCACATCTCCAACTATTTGGTTAATAGGATGATCTTGATGTTGTCTTAGAGTCCTAGAGGTGATAGGCTCATTTATTACCTGAATATCATTGTCTCTTTCATCTTCCAATGCACTTTTCCCTCCCCCTTGATCAATGCCCCCTAAATGTAAGTCTTGCATTTCTTGGGTAATTTTTTGATTTTCTTCTATATCCTGGAAGGCTTCCTAGGGTAAGTGCTAGTAGACTCATCAAAGTTAGTAGCTCCCATGATTTACCTCTTCCGTGTTGGCCCTGGGACAGGTTGGCGGGCGCTGGGGGCGAGTGATTCGCCTTTATTGCCACCTAGTAGACAAATCAAAATCCACATTAGATGATTCCTCAATCACTCTAGTCCTCTTGTTGTACACTCTATACCCTCTACTAGTAGATGAGTATCCAACTAAGATTTCCTCATCCGCCTTAGACTTAAATTTTCTTAAATCATCCTTAGTGTTTAAAATGTAGACCTTACACCCAAAAACTCTAAAATAGTGAATTTGTGGAATCCTCCCATTCCACAACTCAAATGGTATTTTTCCTAAAAATCTATGAATTAAAACTCGGTTTTGGATATAACAAGCGGTATTTACCGCTTCCGCCCAAAAATAGCTAGGTAAGGAATAGACATTAAGTATTGTCCTAGCCGCTTCTTGTAACGTTCTATTCCTTCTTTCTATCACACCATTTTGTTGTGGGGTTCTTGGATATGAAAATTCATATTTGTACTCATTCTCTAGACAAAAATGTGAGAAGTTTGCATTTTCAAACTCTCCATGATGATCACTCCTAATTCGGTTGATTTTGAGAGGTTTCTCATTTTCAACTCGTTTACTAAATCCTATGAAATTTCTAGAGTATCATCCTTATGTCTCATGAAATAAACCCAAGTATATTTAAAAAAATCATCTACAATTACTAAACAATATTTGTATTCTATCAATGAAGGAGTACTATAGCAATAAAACAAGTCCAAATGCAATAAATGGTAAGGAAGTACTAGTGAGGGTTTTATCTTTATGTGATGACTTTGATTGCTTACCCTCTTGGCATGCATCACACATTTTGTTCTTTTCATATTTGATCATTGGTAGTCCCTCACCAATTCCATCTTTGGCCACTCTTGCTATGTTCTTCATGTTGATGTGTCCAAGCCTTCAATGTCATAACCATCCTTCTTCTTCTTTTGATATGAAACACTTAGTAGAAATGTTAAAAGCATAAGAGAGATTAAGATAATAAAGATTTGCTTCCCTATATCCTTCTAACATGATATTTTCGGAGCTATTATGTCTAATCAAGCATTTCCTTGCATGAAACTCCACTCTATATCCGGCATCACATAGTTGACTCACACTAAGCAAGTTAAATTTTATGTCCTTAATTAGAAGCACTTTATGAATTAAAATTTTAGATGATACCTCAATTGTGCCTTTACCTATAATCTTGAGCTTTCCACTATTCCCAAAGGACACCGTGCCTTCTTTTAAGTATCTAATGGTGGAATTTTTTTTCACATCACCGCTCATATGCCTTGAGCACCCGCTATCCACTATCCACATGTTTGAGTCCTTCTTCTCTTCTACCTAAACAACACGAAAAAAACAAGCTTTTGGTACCCATATGCTAGATCCACAAACATCATTCAAGTATTTCTTAGGTACCCATGCCTTCTTTACATTTCCTCCAACAATTTGCTTCCTAGGAGCACCCTTCCTTCCCATAAGAAAAACAAACGCTACTTCCTTGGTTTTGGGTCTGTACTCTATTCCGGCCTTGTTATATATGACTCTTTGACTATTAATTATCATATCAAGATTTCTTAAGCCAATTTGAAATTTCTCAAGGGCCTTGGTGAGACTTTCTACCTTTTCCCTTAATTTCCTATTTTTTTTTTAAAAATGACTCATCTAGGCTAAGAGAAGGATCATGCATATTATCCTTAGTGGTCATGGATGCTAATTTTTCTTCTAACATGCAAACCTTATTTTTTAAACTCTTAATTTTCCTTTTTGCATCAAACAAATCATCATTTGTACTTGAAATAATTTTGATAAGTGTAATGGAGGGAAGCTTGTATACCTCACTTACCGACACGTCCGAATCCAAGGATTGGTCTCCCCCTTCACTCGAGCTCCCTCTTTCATCGTCACTTGAGCTCTTTTCATTTTCGGATGATGCTAGGTTTCCCACTCCCATTAATGCAAAATGAGACACATGGTCTTCTTCCTCCTCCGATGATAACGGAACATCCCATGCTACTTTTAGACTTGTGACCTTTCCTTTTTTCCATTGATTTCTTCTTCTCATCCTTCTTTTTCTCCTTCTTCTTCTTTTCTTCTCTTTTCTTTAAAGTGGACATTCATTCTTCATATGCCCTTCTTCATGGCAATTGTAGCAAATGACTTCTTTTGCCTTGCCCTTACTCCTTGATCTTTTCCTATCATAAGATTTGTTAGAAAA
The DNA here is from genome assembly GCA_024364735.1 of Boesenbergia rotunda. Classification (NCBI taxonomy): domain Eukaryota; kingdom Viridiplantae; phylum Streptophyta; class Magnoliopsida; order Zingiberales; family Zingiberaceae; genus Boesenbergia; species Boesenbergia rotunda. The sequence goes on along the minus strand of JAGFNQ010005382.1, from coordinate 16,082 downwards.
ATTCTTAAAAGCCTTTCTCATTTTTTTTTACCATATATGCCTCTTGGTCGCTATCCATGGAGGCACTTGACTCCTCCGAGTCGGATGATGAGTAGACCACCTTTTTCTTTTCTTTCTTCTTCTTTCTTTCTCTACAACAAAAGCTACACCCTTCTCTTTAGTAGACAAGTTAGCTTGTTCATATAATTCAAATTCACAAAATAAATCATCTAATTTTACCAAAGAAAGATCCATAGAAACTTTATAGGCATCAACCATTGAAGCCCATAAAGTGGTTCTAGGGAAGGATTGAAGTACATACCTCACAAGATCCCTATTTTCACCTTCTCACCTATGACATGAAGTTCGTTGATGTTCTTTTTGACCCTTCCATGTAATTGACTTATCGTTTCATTGGCCTTCATGGTGAGAGATTGGAGTTGTGCCACCAAGAGATCCTTCTTGGCCCTCCTTGATTCATTCGATCCTTCATTGAGCTCAATGAGCTTTTCCCAAAGCTCTTTCGCATTTTGAGCGGTCCCACCTTGTTCAATTGTTCTTTTGAGAGTCCATATTGAAGAGTCGTTGTAGCCTTTGCATTAGCTTGTGCCTTCTTCATCATCTCTTTTGTCCAATTTCTTATAGGTAGAGGCTCTCCCCTTTCATTCATTGGTATTTCGAATCCATCTATATTGCTACACCAATTTTCAATGCCATTCATGTTGGGTTCTTCCGGCACAAAACAATAAAAATGCAGCGGAAACAAGAACACAGGAGCGATTCATGCGAAAGAAAACTCGTACAAAGCTATCTATCTAATAGATTTATCTACTGTTTATACCTTTGAAGCGTGCCCTTCGGTTATCCCTCTCATCCATGATGCGCTGGATCTCTTGCACGTTCAAGCGTCCGTGCCTCTATTCGTATCCACACGGACACAATCTCTCTACTTCGGGAGAACTACCTTAGTTGTGCTAGCAATTTGAGGTAGCTCGAAAACACCAAGAACCTTACAATAAGGTTTCGCCCAAGAGTGGAGGACAGGAAGAAGAGAGGAAGGGAAAGGGAAAAGCTAAGGCAAGAAGAAGAAGACCTTATCCAAAGTCACAAGGCCCTCTTTTATAATCATCCCATGAATATGAAGAGGTTTGTGTCTCTTTGGCTTCCCAATAAAGAGCACATCTTTTTATGTGGCTCTTTATCATTTCCCATGCAAGAAAAGAATCTTTTCATCCAATGAAAAGAGATTTTTCTCCTTCATCCATGCAACTCCGACCGGGCCTCTCGGGCTTCCGACTCGGTCTCCCGACCAAGTCTCCCGAGTGGCGAGCTCCCGACCCAGTCTGCCGAGCTCCGACCCAGTTTGCCGAGTGCCAACCCGATCCGTCGAGTTCCGACTCGATCCGCCGAGCTCCGACTCGGCCCGCCGAGCTCCGACTCGGCCCGCCGAGCTCCGACTCGGCCCGCCGAGCTCCGACTCGGCCCGCCGAGCTCCGACTCGGCCCGCCGAGCTCCGACTCGGCCCGCCGAGCTCCGACTCGGTCTTTCTCGAGTTCCCAACTTGAGTCCCCCGAACTGACCTCCCGAGTTCCCAACTTGGGCTCAAGTCTCCCGAGTTCCCAACTCGGGCTCAGATCTCCCGAGTTCCCAACTCGGGCTCAGATCTGTCGATCAACTTTCCCGAAGCATTGTGTCCTCTGTGTGTGACACAATAGGTTCTCGTGACGTTGGCAATGCGCCTAAACACTTTAGACACATAAGCAATGAGCGGCATCTATCAATGCATCATTGCTACCTAAGTAACAAGAAAAGTCGAGATCTGACTAAACCTCTGTGACTATGATAGTGTATGACCTTGTCCTTCTATCCTTGATATCTAGATTGACCAATGAGGCATAGACCGTGTCATCCTCAATCAATCTTGTGTTTCTTGATCCCCGAGTAGACTCATTCAAACAAATGAGCTTAATATCTCATATTGACTCATTTGAGCATGGTCATGCATTTCAGTAGTCCTGCTCGATCAAGGGGCCCACAGATATCACTCCCGTCATATGGGAGGGATAGATCCCATCTACATCACTCACATCCCTCCGCATAATTCATTACATACCCAGTGATCGCCTTATAGTCCACCCTGTTACGGGTGACGTTTGACGATACCAAAGTACATAACTCCTTATGTAGGGAACCGTAGTGACTTCAGGTCTAAGGACTATTCATACCAATAGTCACATGAGAAAGTCTATGACACTCATATGACAATCTATGAAACTTTCTCATGGCGGGTCATTCAGTACACATTCTCCAATGTATACCCATGTGTCAACTTGATATCATATATCCATGACTTATGAGCTCAAGTCATCAGTTGACCTACATGCTAGTCTCCATGCATTAATATTGTCCCTGAATAATTGATGCTTGACTAGGAATAATTTAGTGTTACTGTTCTCTGCATTATCTTACTATCGATTCAACCAATCGATATAATGTAGATATGAACCTACTACACTAGGACATTATTGTACTTAGTTATTCGGCACAGAATACAAAGTAAGTATAATAACCAAACATGCCTTTATTAATAATATAATATGATACAAAATGCCTCTAGTCAATCATCACATAATTGGCTCTAGGGCTCCTACTAACAATTCATAAGATAATACTCCATCCTACCTTTCCAATATGCGAAATCGTTGTCGTCAAAGAAAGGTGGCCGTGCGGTGCTATATCCTTCTTGAAACGCCATTTTGATGCTCCGGTCGACGATGAGTTCTTCCGAAACGAACCTCGCTCTGATACCACTTGTTAGGATCGCGGCGTCAAGCTAGGGGGGGTGAATAGCTTTCTTTCGATTTTGTCTACAAAGATGGTTAGCTAAACACAAACAAAATCAATAAAAACAGTAGAAACAATGCTAACCCCCTGATTTACTTGGTATCCTCCTCAGAGAGGTGACTAGTCCAAGGATCCACACACATGCACGAGCTCCACTATGAATGTCTCCTTCAAGGTGGAGAAACCTTCACAAATTACACTCTTCCTCTTTACAAAGTTTAAAAGAAAATGAGAGGAAGAGTTGGAGATTTTGAGCACTTGAGATCTGATTCTACTCTCTAGAACCTCAACCTTGACTTGCTCAAAAGTCTTCCTTTAAATAGAGAAAAGGACAACTCCTTAAGCTATCCAGCCCGATACCAGTCAACTGCCCCTAGGGCAGACGACTGATCCCACCGCAGTAGCTAGCCAACGGCTAGCCTAACGACTATTTTTTCGGGTGGATCAGTCGACTGGTCTTTCTGTGAGTTTGAGTTCCCCGCTGGCAGTCGACTGATCCATTCCCAGTCGATTGCCCAGCTTACATTTTCACTCTTCCTCACTCTGAAGACCACCCTTCACGTATGCTTTCAAGTTCACTCCCTTGGCTTGCCCCTTGAAGTCCTCTTCCACCGGCTGTCGTCCCTCAGATGCGCACACAAGCCCCCGACTTGCCTCCATGTCATCCTTCATGTATGTCCTTTGAAGTCCACTTCCCCCGGCTTACCCTTGGAGTCCTCTTCCCTCGGTTATCATCCCTCGGATGCGTACTCCATGTGTGACTTACCAAGTCCTGCACGACTCAATCACACATATCAAAACAGCATAACATCCTAACTTAACTATATTGGCACACACACATCAAAATCATGATCCTCTCGATCATATTTGGGCCGATTGCCCCAACAATAAGAAACCAGGATTTTACTTGGTTGTAACCAGGGTAGTTTCTAATCCAAGACAATAGCAGCGCATTAGAAATATCTCTTTTAGTTAGGCAAAGAAGCCTCTTTCAAACGTTTAAAAGCTTAGAAAAGAGTAGGGAAATGATTACGAGTTGTTTTTGTTTATTCCTAGCTCTAGGGACTATTTACTGTCCGAAAATAGGTGTTACCGTTATACTGACGTGGCTTGGAGGTGCCTCAGTTATGATCTGAGGCACCTTAGATAGATGGAGTTTTATCCACTCAAGTAACAATCACTTAACGATTACTGTTCATCTGAGACGCCTAAGTTTCGACCCGAGGTGCCTCGGTTCAAACCTAAGGCGCCTCCAAAGGCAACTGAGGCACCTCAATTAACCTTTTGGTCAAAGTTAACTTCAGTGTTAACTTTTCTCCATCATCATCCACTTGGGTGATATCTGGCCAACAGAGTTAGGCTCACCCGAATCCAACTCCGACCTTCACCTCGAATGGGCTTCCTCCCCAACTTCTCATCCCTTGGATGTCATGCACGTCCTTCTCGTCCATTGTGTGCTCTTTCATAACCTTTGCATCACTTGGATGCACCGAGCCCGTCGACTCTTTTTCCCATGCAATATTTCTTGTATGCTACATCTTCCGCTTGACTTCTTGCGTTCTTAAGCTCTTGCACACTTAGATATAAGGATCAGAAACACACAAGACCTAACTTAACTTTGTTGATCATATTAAAATCAACCCAAGGTGCTTACACAATCTTCTTTAAAGTTGACCAATTTGACTAAATTCAGGTGAGCTTGAGTTTTGATGTTTGACAATGATGTTTGGATGTTGTGTGAGACAAGTCAAGTAGGTCAAGGTTGACTAGAGACTTGACTAGTGAAATATTAACTCGAGGGTTAGGCAAAAGGGAGGAAGTCTACCGAGAGACTAGACCTAACTATGGTTAGGCAAAGGAAAGCCCTAGTAGGACTAGGTAGACCTAGTTGGGAACTAGGTGAGATCCAAGTGGATCTGGGAGGATCACACGTTAGCAAGGTAGAAGTCTACTGAGAGAGTAGACCTAACTGCGGTTAGGCAAAGAAAATCCTAGTGGGACTAGGCAGACCTAGTTGGGAACTATGTGAAATCCAAGTGGATCTAGGAGGATCACACATGGCAAGGTGGAAGTCTACCGAGAGACTAGACTTAACTGTGGATAGGCAGAGGGAAGCTTTAGTGAAACTAAGCATACCTAGTTAAGAACTAAGCGAAGTCCAAGGTTAGTTACCTAGGAGCTAAATACTTGGCATAAGAGAAATCCTAGTTGGGAATTAGGCAAGAGTAAATCCAAGTCGGTTATGTTGGATCGAGAGAACCGATAGAGGGGGGTGTGAATATCGGAAATCATTCGGATTTATTGAAAAAGCAATTGCACAGCGGAAGATAAAAGCAAACACGCGAACACAGTAATTTTTACTTGGTTCGGAGCCTAGGTCGACTCCTACTCCAAGGCCCACGATCATTGATCGTTTACTTTGGGCAATTCTATATGAAGCGTAAAATTCGTTTACAAAGATTGATTACAGAATTAAGTGCAGTAAATTAAAAATCACTCTTCTTTACCGACGTCCGAGTAGATTGACTTTTTCCGGAGCAGCAGGACGTCGTCGGCTCGAGTTGGGAGGTTTCCGGAGCAAGGCGTGAGTGCAGAAGAGCTTTGAAGCGTTGAATCAAGTGATTTTCGAAGCTTGGGGTCGAGGGCCCTTTATATAGGGCCTGGGGGCGCCCGGGACGTCGGAGGCGCCCCCACGTGTCGGTTGATCCGGCGATTTCTCGGTCAGCGTCTGATCCCTTTACCTTCGGGATCAGTTTTAACCGGGGCACCCGGAGCGCTCGGAGCGCCCGGATTGACCGGGTCAAAGTGTCATCTACTGGCTTCGAAGGGAGCTGCTTCGGTAGTTGGTGCTGGGGGCGCCCGGGACGCTGGGGGCGCCCGGGACGCTGGGGGCGTCCGGGAGCATGGGGGCGCCCGGGAGTTGAACTGTCGAAGCTTGCTTTGCTTTCTTGTGTTTTGTGTTCACCTTGGGGGCGCCCGGGACACTCCGGGCACCCTGGTCAGCTGTTGCCTCATTCCTTTGAGGCTCTCTGAGCTGCAGACACTCGTTCCTTCGGTCCTGCATTCAGGGTTAGTCCAAAACACAATAAAACAATAAAATATTAGTTTGTACAGCCTTAGCTATCTTGGTTCTAACTTTGGGTCTCCAAAATGGAACCCTAGGTCGAACCGACGCCTACTGTTCCCTCGACGGAGAACGCGTCCTCACCTACTCCTCTCGGGAGAATGTACCTGATGCCAACCGCTCCTTTGGTTGGACTTTTGTCTGGCGGTCCTTTGCCAGGTCTTGACTACCAAGCTGCCCTTCGCCTAGTGCCTAGCAGTCCTTCGCTAGGGCTTTGTTTCCTGGCAGCCCTTCGCCAGGTGTCTAACAGCCCTTCGCTAGGACTTTGTTTCCTGGCAGCCCTTCGCCAGGTGCCTAGCAGTCCTTCGCTAGAGCTTGGATACTGGCAGTCCTTCGCCAGGTGCCTAGCAGTCCTTCGCTAGGGCTTTGTATCCTGGCAGTCCTTTGTCAGGTGCCTAGCAGTCCTTCGTCAGGTGCCTAGCAGCCCTTCGCTAGGACTTTGTTTCTTGGCAGTCCTTCGCCAGGTGCCTAGCATTCCTTCGCTAGGACTTTGTCTCTGCACACTTGAGTAACATTGTTAGATCACAAATAAACTTAACTTTGAATCCTTTGCCAATATCAAAACAAGGTTCGATATGGTGCTTCCTGCACCAACAATCTCCCCCTTTTTGAATTATGGCAACACAATTCAAAGTTAAGTAAAAAACATATACAGTTTAGGCAAAAAGATAAAAACACAATGAAGTATGAGAAGAATAGATTTAAAAAATTCTTTATTTCTCATACTCCCCCTAAAACCCTGAATTCTTGTGTTAAAACACTTAACTTTGACCTTTCCTCCCCCTTTGACATATATCAAAAACAACCATGGGTGAACAAGGTAAAAATTTAAAAAGTTTTGCAAACCTACATTTTGTCAAACAACTATTACTTACAAGGCTTTGCAAAACTTAGACAAAATTTTGAAGGCAAATTTCCCAAAAACAATTTGTTTACCAAAACATTTTTGCACACTTAGAAATATTTGTTTGAAAACACTTTGTGCATTTTGGAAAACAAGATCTTTAACAAATTTCTAGACAAGTTTTTCACCAAAAAAACTTTACTGGGAAATATTTGGCAAAATTTTTTAACAAGTTTTTGCTTAGACAAATTTTGTTTACTAAAAAAAATTTACTTAGGAGAAGACATACATTTAACAAAAATTTGAAACACTTAGAAATACTTAGAAACTTTTGAAGCACTTTTTGAAAAGAATTAAAAAATTTCTCTCATTCCTTTCTCTCCCCCTTAATGTGAGATTCTTCTCCTTATGTTTTAGACGATTCTAAGAAAAACTTTCTTTGAAAAGGGGAAAAAGTTTAAGATATAATTTAATTTCACTTTTTCTACTCTCCCCCTTGGTCATATATCAATAAAGAAATTTTTGAAAAATATATTTTGAAAGAAATTTAAAATTTGTGTATCAGAGCTTGTGAGTCTTTGAAAAAAAATTTGAGCGAAATAATGTCAAGAGTTATGATAATTTTAAAGTAACAAAATTTTGAAAGACTGAAAAATTTATGCTTAAAATCATAATTAGAGTCAAGTGTATATGATAAGAAATAAGTTTACTTGTTCTGAATATTTTGAAAAATGCACAAAAAATGCAAGTACTTTATTGAGCTTTTTGAAATATATAAGTATTTTGAAAGATATTATGAATTTGAAAAACACAAGTACTTTTTAAAATATTAAAGAAAATTACTTGACTTATCTTTTCTAGTCTGACACAATCCCAGGAAACCTTGTTAACTACAAGGACATTTTCCTAAGTGTCCTGGAAATTTTTCAACCCAAGTAAATATTATAAGCCACAAGGATTTTGAAAAATAAAATAATAGTATTTTAAAAAAAATTATTTAAGTTTTCAAACGGATTTTAAACTTGCAGTGCATGAAAACATATAGTTTTGAAAATGTTCAATAATTCTTTTATATGTATATGTGATATGTGGTTATGTATCTTGCAAGTACCAAGAGTGAAAGAGGGTGTAAGCTGCTGAAGGCCCTAACCGGGGCGCCCGGAGCGTCCCGGGCGCCCGGAGCGTCCGGGGCGCCCAGGTTCGAACCTGCTTGTGCTGTTTCATGTTCGAAATGCAGATAAGCGCTCAGGAGGGCGCCCGGGAGGTCCGGGGCGCCCTGGTCAAATATCTTATCACCTGCGGCGAGGTAGACGCAAGGATAAGGTCCGGGGCGCCCAGCTTCATCCTTGTCTTGTTGGTTTGCATTTAGTTAATTACTGTACTTAAATTTCTATATTATTGATTGTAATCTTGCACTATAAGTCGGGTTTCTCCGCCTCCGAAAAGTCCGGGAAGGAGACCAATAGTGGACGGGCGTTCCCGTGCATATGCCTTGGATGTACTGACCCTGGGGGGTCGGGAACCAAGTAAAAATCCGCTGTGTCCTTTGCTTTGTTTTTTTTCGTTCTATTTATTTTCCGCTGCGCTACTAATATTTTAAATCTAGAACGATCCGAGTTTTCCACGAGATTTCCGCGAAAGATTTTTCATGATCGATATTCACCCCCCCCCTCTATCGACGACACCGGTCCTACAATTGGTATCAGAGCCGAGCCGCTCTTCACCGGACTAACTGCCGACGGAGCAAAGACGCCAGGAGTTGAGGGGGAGCCCAGGGGTGAATCAGGTATATTTTATTTAAAAATGTCCATTTGTAAATTCCATATTATTTGTTTCACGTGCAGGGTGAGAGGGCACTATAAAAATCAGTGCCCTACTCGTAAGATTCGGTCTACATCACCGGTGGCGAAGGAGGCACCAGCTCCAGGAAACCGGAGGGACAAAAGTCACGTACAATGTTTCAAATGCAAGAAATACGGACATTACAAAAACAAGTGTCCGGCGAAGGTACACAAGATTTATGTTCCAAAAATTTTACAAGTTCCTGCACTGCCATGTGATAAAGTAGTTAATTTTTCTGATAAAGTAGATTTATTGCATAGTAAAATTAACTTTTTGTATGTTAAATTACAAAACGTGAATATGATCAAAATATTAGAAATTAATTGTTTAATTCTGATAATTTATCTGATAAAATTAATTCTGATAATTTATCTGATAAAATTAATTCTGATAATTTATCTGATAAAATTAATTCTGATAATCTATCTGATAAAATTAATTCTGATAATTTATCTGATAAAATTAATTCTGATAATTTATCTGATAAAATTAATTCTAATAATTTATCTGATAAAATTAATTCCGATAATTTATCTGATAAAATTAATTCTGATAATTTATCTGATAAAATTAATTCTGATAAAATTAACTCTGATAATTTTAATTCAGATAAAATTAAAACTATGGATAATTCCGAATTCAAACTCGAAAATCTTAAGGATAAAACCGAATTCAAATTTGAAAATCCTAAGGATAAAGTTGAATTCAAAAATCTTAAGGATAATTCTAAGTTAGAAAATCCTTTAGATAATTACAAATTCAAATTTGAAAATCCACTGTATAAATTTGAATTCGAATCTAAAAATTCTAAAGATAACTCTGAAAATCTCAAGATTAATCCAGAAATTAATTCTGAAAATCTCAAGATTAATCCAGAAACTAATTCTGAAAATCTTAAAGATAATCTAGAGATTAATGTTGAAAATATATCTGAGGATGATTCTAAGGATAATGGTGAAGATAAAATTCTCCTAGATAATAACTTAATTATAGATAATATTGAATATTATTATAAAACTTTAACTAGTGGCCCAATTTACTCCACCTACTGTGAGGATATTGAAAAATTTTATCTTGAGGAGGAGATAGAATTTTCTAAGATAAATGCCATAATCAATAAAAATTACAAAAATTCAAATAAATCAAAATTATTAGAAAAACTTGAAAAGAAAGATAAAGATGAAAAAGAAATTTTTGAAATAATGAAAATGATGAATTTAAACCCACAATTATTAATTAATCATTATGATCTTAATTAAATTCGAATTTAATCGTAATTTAATCCTAATTAAATTCGAATTTAATCTTAATTTAATCCTAATCTTAATTTAATCCTAATTAAAATTCGAATTAATTCTTAAATTAACCTTAATTATTCGAATTAAATCTTAGTTATTCAAATTTATTTAAATTTAAATTAAATTAAATTAAATTAAATTAAATTCAAAATAAATTAAATTCAAATTGATTTAAATTAAATTAAATTAAATTAAATTAAATTCAAAATAAATTAAATTCAAATTAAATAAATTAAATTCAAATTGATTTAAATTAAATTAAATTAAATTCAAATTAATATTAAATTAAATTAACTTTAAATTAAATTAAATTCAAATTAAATTAAATTAAATTCAAATTAAATTAAATTCAAATCAAATCAAATCAAATTAAACTCAAATTAAATCCTAATTCAATTCAAATAAATTCAAATTAAATCCCAATTAAATTCAAATTAAATCCTAATTAAATCCAAATTAAATTCAATTAAGTTAAATTAAATTAAATTAAATTCAAATTAAATTAAATCAAATTGAATCTAACTTAAATTTAAATTAAATCTAAATTCAATTCAAATTAAATATTAATTAATTAAATCATACCTATTTGAAATTAATTCAGTTAACTCAATTAATAACTTAATCTTAATTAATTCAAATTCAATTAATTCAACATCAATTAATTCTTAATTAATTAATCCTTAATCAATATAATCTCTAACTAATCGTTAGGGTTGAACTAAAATAAAATTTTACCCAAAACTATACTAAATAAAATTAATAACATTAAATATGTCAAAGTGGGTTGACATATTCGCGGGTTCACACGACATGTATCAAATCGGAAATTTGATACATCATTAGAAACTTAAATAAAATAATTTGAATTGGTTGACTCATGCATAATTGTCATGTCATGCATTTGCTATTTATTTTAAATATGACATGTCATTCATATTTAAATTTTATGCATAATTTAGAACGGCTATAGGAAAAAGAATGATTGAAACTTGATCAACCTAGTATTGGGTGGAGGTGAGATGATAGTCCGTTAGGGAAGCCATCTTGGCGGAACTAGCCGAAGCTACCGATCCAAGACCCAAACTAGTTAGACCAGAATTTTTCAAAAAGTGATTTTGAAAATGAAATTTCATTAAAAGGCTTTGTCAAGGAAAGGGTTGATGATCCAATAAGGCTACGGCCAAAGAAGGCCTAGTGCCTCGCTAAGACCTGGAAGCCAATTTTTGAAATTCAAATTCAAGTTACTTCTTGCCAAATTCAAATCTAACACAAGCTTCAATTAAATCTTAGAGTTAATAAATTAAGAAAAATGATTCAAGCATCTCACAATACACCTATAAGGCAACCATGCTTGTTGTATTGATACATCTAAAATGGGTGAGATGTTAAGGACTAATGAATTAAAAAATATTTTTCAAAAATATTTTTTCAAAATTGTTAGAATATTTTCATAAAATTATATTTTCAAAATAGTGCTTGAACATAATAATGTTTTTATGGAATTCATGCTTGTCTGATTGAATATACATATTATACGTTTTTCAAAAATTATATCTTTTCAAAAATTGTTTGACTCACGCAATTAGACACGAGCCTCTTAGGACAACACTAAAGTTCCTTAAGGCACTTAGATAGAGTCAAACGGTATCGGATACAGGGGGAGTGATTTTCATTTTTTTGGCTTTCGAAAACTACACTGCAAAAATTACTATTATTTGAAAATACTTTTCGAAAACTGAGCTTTAAATCGTTATCACTTGTATTTTTCGAAAAAGATTTATGTTGTAAAATTTATCTGTCTTGTTTGATTTTGATAAACCCTAGAGACACTGAGGAAGATCCACTTCATAATCTACAAGGGTTCCTAGGATGTGTCAACTGTAGGGGGAGTATAAATCAAACTTCTAAAATAATTTTGTTTAATTAATTGTTTTGAAATTATTAGATAATATCTTTAATTTGAATCAAGCCTTAAGACTTAGAGGAAGAGTACTTGTGGTCAACAAGCTTTCCAGGACTGGGTCAAGTTTAGGGGGAGATCAAATTAAAAGAATTATTGAATATCTCAAATGTTTTCATGCGTTGTATTTTCAAATCTTGCTAAAAACATAAGTAGTCTTTCAAAATACTATTAGTCTATTGGTTCTGTGTGACCTATGAAACTATCTTTGAAACAATATTTACTTGAGTTTGAAAAAAATTCCAGGACACTTAGGAAATGTCCTTGTAGTCAACAAGGATTCCTAGGATAATGTCAGACTGGAAAATAAACCAAATCAAGTAATATATTGAGTCTTCAAAAGTTCACACATTTTTCAAAATGCACCAGCATATATTTTCAAAAAGTACTATCATTTTTTTCAAATTCTAGTAATATTTACTTGACTTTGAAAATTTTCCAAGACACTTAGGAAAATGTCCTTATAGTTAACAAGGCTTCCTAGGATTGTGTTAGACTGGAAAAGAAACTTAGTCAAGTAAAATATTATGTCTCATCTCTTTCAAAAATAGTTAGTACATACAAAATAGGCATAATATTTATATTTTCCAAAATAATATTTTTTTTTAAAACTTATGCATTTTCCAAAAAGTACTTGCATGTTGTTAAAGATCATTTTCAAAGTACTTGTACTTTTAAAAAAAAACATCTTTTTTAAAATTATGCAATTTTTTCAAAAATGCAATATATCATTCAAAATACAATGCTTTCAAAATTTCTGCACCAAGTATTTTTCAAAAAGAACCAAAATATTCATTATTGGTGCAAGTATTTTCTTAAAGTTTTTTGCTGTATGACAAAGGGGGAGAGGTGTGCTTAAGTTAGAAAAATTTTAGAAAAAATTTCTCCCAAAGATCAAAAATATAGTTTCAAAACTTATATCAATTTTTTCTTGTTTTTTATCCTAAGGACAGTGAGTTAGCCCCTTAAACCAATCTAACTTAAGTTATTGTCAAACATCAAAAAGGGGGAGATTATTGGTGCAAGTTGCATCAATGATGTTCCTCTTGAAGTATTTTAATGTTTGACAATACACTTAAGTCAGTGATCTATTGAACAAACAAAGGGGAGCAAAGGAGAAGTTGTTGATGCAGTCTGGCCCTGATTGTTGTTTTGGTGTTGACAACGATTTTAGTTTAGGAGGATGATTATGATAATTATGATTAAGTCCTGATTGAGGATTAGGCATGATATGGAAAATCCTAACCTGGGAGGTTAGGTGTGATGATTATGATGATTATGATTAAGTCCTGATCGAGGATTAGGCATGATATGGAAAATCCTAACCTGGGAGGTTAGGTGTGGAAAATCCTAGCTTGGAGGGCTAGGTGTTGGAAAAGTCCTAATTCGGAAGGGTTGGGTGAAAAGTCCTAGCCTGGAGGGCTAGGTGAAAAGTCCTAACTTGGAGGGTTAGGTGCAAATTCCCATCCTGGAGAATTAGGTGAAAAAGTCCTGGCTTGGAGGGTCAGGTGCCTAGCTTGGAGGGCTAGGTTGGATGATGTTCTAACTCGGAAGAGTTGGGTGAAAAGTCCTAGCTTGGAGGGCTAGGTGAAAAGTCCTAGCTTGGAGGGCTAGGTGAAAAGTCCTAACTTAGAGGGTTAGGTGTAAATTCCCAACTTGGAGAGTTAGATGGAAAAATCCTTAGCTTGGGAGAGCTAAGGTGGATGAATTCCTAGCTTGGAGGGCTAGGGTTGAGTCACTGGATCGGTCTGGTGACCGATCAGGGACATTGGCACGCTGCTCCTTAGTGGATCGGTTTGGTGACCGATCCAGCTATGTCTGATTGGACTGGTGACCGATCAGGGAGCGCACAGTGAGATTGGGAATCTATTGTGTGGCTCCTGATCGGACCGGTGACCGATCAGGGAGCAGGCTGCTTCCTTGCTGTCTTGCTCCTGATCGATCTGGTGACCGATCAGGGAGCAAACGGTGAGTGAGTTCCCTTGCTAATCAAAGTCTTGGATCGGTCCGGTGACCGATCAGGGATCTTGGATTTGATTAAAAAATAATTGTTCATCTGCGCTGATCGATCTGGGTGTCCGATCAGGATCCATTCTGATCGGTCTGGTGACCGATCAGGCTTCACCCTGATCGGTCTGGTGACCGATCAGGCATGTATAGCTGCGAGAGCTGGGAATCCTAGCAAAGCAGTGGATCGATCTGGTGACCGATCCACACACCCTGGATCGGTCCGGTGACCGATCACTTTAATTCAAATTTCACTGTCAGACGTGGTCAGAGCGTCTGATCGTATCTGATTTGCTGATGTATGTTTCTGATATTTGATATGCTGCTTGATTTGCTGCTCTAATGCTCCTGATTGAGTTTCAGGTGACAGGGGAGGATTCAAAACACTCAAGGAGAAGTCAAAGGAGTGCTTTCCTTGGAGCAAGGTTTGTCCCCTTCTCATCTCAGGTTGCAACGGCGAGCTGCAGACTGGAGCTTGACTGAGGGGAGCTCAGTGAGTCCAGAGATAGCTCAGTAGAGGCTGGCGTTGGCAGATGAGTAGCTGGGAGCTACAGAGATGTTGTCACTTGTCGCTTGGCGGAGAAACAAAAAGGAACGCGAGAAGGAGAGTTTGAAAAAAAATAAGTTCTTCAGTTTTTCGTGCTCTTGAGTTCGTGTGTTGCAAGCTTGCTGTTCTTGAGTTCTTCAACCATTCTAAGCAAGCTATTGAGGAGCAATCATCATACTTGAGCGCTTGAAGGAGAAAACAAGAGGCTTGGAGTCCGACAGTGGGAAGACACGGAGCAGGGGTCTGCGTGAGATCGCCACTGGGTGGAGCTCAGGGAAGCTTGCTGTGTTTTGTCCTTGCTAAGTGTTTGAGTAAGATCCTTCTTGTTGTTGTTTCATTGTGCTCATTCTATATCATTGTTTGAAACACACTGTGGGGAGGTTTCTCCATCGAGAAGGAGGTTGCTTCATATCCGGTGTTAACCGGGGCTTGATCTACCGACGATCAAGGGATCGCCCCACCTCAAGGGCACGCCAAGGAGTAGGGGCAAGTTATCCCCGAACCTTGTAAACCCTCCTTGTTAGCGATCTTGCTAGTCGTGTTTTGTTTTGCTTTGTTTTGTTTTTCTGCACACTCTGTTTTCTATTCTTTCCGTTGTGCTACTGATATTTGAGTTGCAGAAATCGTGATAAGTTTCGAAGGAGAAAGTGGGTTGTCTATATTCACCCCCCCCTCTATAGCCATCTCGTTCCCAACAAGTGGTATCAGAGCAAGGGGCTCTATACACGGCTTAACAACCGAGAGTTTTCAACAAGATGGCTTTGAGAGAAGGCTTCTCCACCACCCGACCTCCATTCTTTGATGGCGCCGACTTCCAATATTGGAGATCAAAAATGGAATACTATTTGAAGATGGATATCCATACGTGGTTCGCGTGAAGGAAGGAAAAGTGAAGCCGACGCTAAGGCGGTTGTCACTCTACAATGTGGCATGAACAAAGACCAACTCATCAAGGTTGGTCCCTTCACAAGTGCAAAAGACTTGTGGAACAAACTCATAGAGCTCCATGAAGGCACCCGAGACTCGAGGATTGCAAAGAGGGACTTGTTCCTCAATCAACTTCAAAATCTTTCCATGAAGGAGAATGAGTCGGTAAGTGAGCTCCATAGCCGGTTCAAGGAAGTTCTTAATGGACTTCATGCAATTGATGAAAAGGTCGAGAATCGCGACCTTGTGAGGTATGTCTTGAACGCATTTTCAAGGAATGCTTTGTGGTCATCCATGGTGGATGCCTACAAAGTATCCAAGGATTTATCTATTGTAAAGTTAGATGATTTATTTTGTGAGATGGAATTGCATGAGATGGCTAACAAAGGCCCCAAGGAGAAGGGATTGCCTTAGTTGCAGGGGACCGATCAACAAGAAGAAGAAGGAGAAGAAGAAGGAGAAGGATCTTCATCATCTTCATCCTCCTCCGAATCCGAGTCAAACTCGGAGGAAGATGGCATGGCTCCTCTTCATCCGAAATGGCGAACTTCGTGCGGAGGATGATGCGAAGAGACCGATGTTTCAAAAGGAGAGGTAACACTAGTGAATTCAAGCTTGATAAGAATAATGCATCTTGCTTTGAGTGTGGTAGGAAAGGGCATTTCAAGAATGAATGTCCGAAGCTTAAGAAGGAGGAGAAACCTAAATAA
>JAGFNQ010005380.1:45800-152315 GCA_024364735.1 Boesenbergia rotunda | reverse complement strand
AAGCCGAAGTGCCCGAAGATGTTTGAACAGCCTACAAAGGATTCACACTCCTTGCGAGGAGATGTATACCCGAGGCCTATCGTCGGATTGTTACTCGAAGCCTCTGGCCAGAGCATGACATGTTCAGAGTATGAATCTCTTAAATATATGAGAGTAATTAGAATCCGTAGGACGAGAAAACGTTACTTGGGCTAGGTGTGACGTAGTCAGCCTAGTGGAGACTGACACACATAGACCATGTCATGAACCAAGTGGGTATAAGATGGTGAAGCGAATGGCGCACGATTCATTATAGCTGCTGAAGGGTTTCAGAATTGTTTCTGAGGTCAACCATTGATCTTTCGATTAATTGGGGATCATGATGTACTACTAGGTGCCACTCATGATCGTTCTATAATTGATTAATTATAGACGGCCAACATAAATTGAAAGCCTATTTAGTCACACGTACTACGAGTAACCCGAGGGATTTAAAACGAGTTGAAAATTGGATTTTCCAATTAAGAGAGATTAAGTTTGGTTGAGCCAAATGATAAGTCGAATCTGAATTTTTCAGAGACGCATCAGAAGCGTAAAATGGCTAAAGTCTTTTGAAGACTTAATAGATGAATTAAATAAGTTTAATTCATTGGGGCTTGGCTTGGATGGGCTGGCCAAAGAGGGCCTCCATCCTCTTTGCTTGGCCGGCCACAACAAAGGGAGAGAACCAAGTTTTTGGTTGAATTTATAAAATAAACCAAGTGTGGTTTGTTTTATAAAATTATTGATGATATAAATTTTTATATAATAAACTAAGGTTTGGTTTATTTTTCATGGAAATTAAAATGAACCATGGATTGGTTTATTTTATAAAATCAATCATGGATTGATTTACCATGATAAGGAAATTTATACCATAGGAGAGAAGAGACTTGATTGATTTTTTATCATGAATTAAAATATGATTTTAACCATGATATAAAATCAAACTTGGCTTGATGGAATAAGTTATTCCATATTTGAGAGGCTTAATGGTTGAGAGGCCACTATATAAAGGACCCAAGGCAAGGCTTGGGGGATGATCATAGAGATGAAGGCATAGGCTCTCTCCCTCTCTTTCTCTCCTTCTCTTCTCCCCTTCTTGCCGTGCGCCAACCAGCCCCAAGAAGGAGCACCAGCCGGCCATTCTTTTGTGGTTAGTCTTCCGACTTCTCACTTGGCTTTTCTCGTCGCGTTCTCAGAGAATCTAGTAGTTCTCGAGAACACGAAACTCGTGGCTTTGCGAAGTCATCCCGAAGATACTCGGCGTGGACGCGAATAGAGGTGGAGCTTCCAAGGGACACTTACGGTTGGATCTCGTCCCTTCCTTCGAGTTACGCGAGGTAATATGTAAATTAGTTTACGTTTCTACAAAATTTCAAATATATGATCATGTCTACACAAGATAAAATTGCTTGCTTAGATGAAATTATTTATGCTAAACCTTACGCTGCACGTAATTAATTTTGAAATTACGAACCCGCATCCATGTCAACATGCACCCGGTCCCAACTGTGGTATCAGAGCCGAGGTTTGTGTTCGACATAATCATATAATTGTTTTGCGGAAAGCTTTGTCATGATCTCAATTTTGGAAAATTTTCCAATTATGGAAACTTTCCAATTATGGTAAATTTTCGATTTAGGAATTTCAAAGTTTGGAAATCCTCATGAAATTTCGCAAACTTTTGAAATATCTCTGTTTCTGAAATTTTATGATAATTGTGAAAACTTTTCATTTTTGGAAACTTTCTGATTTTGGAAATTTCCTATTTTGGAAAAACTTAAATTTTCTTTATACCAGAAACTTACAATTAGTCTGAAAACCTTTTATTTTTGGAAACTTGCCATTAAAGCTCACAATTTTGGGCACTTTCTTTCAAGAATGTCTTGACAAATTATGGGAATATTAATTGACATTTAAATTTATAATTGAAAATTAAATTATTTACAAAATTCTTTATTTTGGATTGAGCCTCGGGGAGCCGTCCAATTTAAAGTTAGTTGTTATAATTAAATTTCCTAAATAGAATTTAAACTGTCAAATGCTTATTTTGGATTGAGCCTCGGGGAGTCGTCTAAATTAAGTTATTGATATTAATTTTCCATAAATAAAATATGTGATCAAATCTTGGAAATTTTTTTTGAGGTGATTCTCAAACGATAATTTCCTTATTTGATTTATGAGGTGATGCACTTACATATTATTGTCTCCAAAATTAATTAGGAAAATTGTTTCCTATAGAGTATATTTCCTTAAATAAGATTTTCATGAAAATAATATGTGATTGAATTAAGGAAATTTGTCTCTTAATTTAATAAGATTTGATTTAGAGAAATCAAAGTCTTAAACATATTATTTCCGAAATTGATTATGATAATTCAAAAAATTGTTTCCCAAAACAATTCCTTGAATAAAGTATGAAATTAGAATTAGGAAATCCGCTTCCTAATTCAATTAATGAGACTTGATAAATTAAGTCACATACATACTTTATTAAGGAAATCGTTAGAACATGACATAATTATATGTCATGAATGTGCATAAAAGAAAAAGATGAGACCCAAAACCCCTTACAAAATATTAAGGCCAACACCTTCCATTAATATGGTTTGAACCGGAGTTTTGTTTCTCGTTTGGGTTGATGGACACATCCATGCCCGGCTTGAACCTCAACATATTCAAACCATTGAATTAGTTTATGATTAATATAGTTGGAGTCAGAGGTCAATCCTTAGTTTTAGTTGTTGGACACATCCAAGCCTGACTAAACGGTTGAATGAGCTCCAACCATATTAAAACTATTTCTTGATTAATGTGTTAGCCTTAAGCTTGGAGCATCGATTTGTTGTGCCACAGCCAAGGTCGATGTAAAGAGAGGTGCAGTTGGGTGCTATGTATATTGTTGCATACTTGTTAATGAGTTAACAATCCAATGATTTATGCAAACATTCAATTAGTTGATAGCATAATGTGATAGTTACATTTGTATAATATGTAATCGGTATAATTACCTACCTTCATAGCTAAGAATAACTTGATGGACTCTAGCCATGGTTGTTCTTATCTATGGTTGGATATCAGCCTATTTGGAGATGTTCCTACGATCTCCCGAATTGATAAAAAGGGTTATTCAATTCAAAAAATAAATAGGATTTAATTAATGTATATTGATGCATTCTTTATCATTCTCATCACATAACCTCAATTTGTATTTCTAGGATAATCACCTGATCATGTCTTCTCTGAATTTGTGTTCCATTTTGGACACCAATAAGCTGACTGGGCCAAACTTCATGGACTGGCTTCGAAACCTGAGGATAGTCCTCAAGGGAGAAAAGCTTGCTTATGTCCTTGAAGAACAACTTCCCAACCATCCTCCTGAAGATGCAACTCCAGACCAGTTAGTGGCCTATCAGAAACATGTGGCCGATTCTGAACTTGCGAGTTGCATCATACTGGCCGCTATGGTACCTGAGCTACAAAAGCAGCATGAGCATATGGATGCTCATACCATCGTCTTCCATCTTCATGAGCTGTTTGACGAGCAGGCGAGATCCGAAAGGTTTGAGGTCTCCAAACTCCTCTTCACCTCTAAGATGCAGGAAGACACTTCTATCTCACAGTTTGTGTTGAAGATGTTGGGGTACATTGAGCGACTAGGCACACTCGGATTTGCAATGGATCACGAACTATATATTGACTTAATTCTGCATTGTTTGCCCAAGAGTTACTCACAGTTTGTGATGAACTATTGGATGAACAAACTGGAGACTACCATTCCTGAGTTGCTTAACATGCTAAAGACTGTAGAGCCTTCTGTAAAACAGGATTAGAAGATAGTACTGTTAGTTGGTTCCTCAAAGAAAGGATCTAAGAGGAAGTCCAAAGAACAAATAAGGGAAGGAAGAAAAAGGCCAAAAAGATTGAAAAGACACCAAAAGGCACTTGCCATCACTGCGGCAAGGAGGGCCACTGGCGAAGAAACTGCAAGGTTTATCTTGAGTCCTTAAAGAAGAAGGCATCCGATGCCCCATCCTCTTCAGGTATCTTCGTTATTGAATGTCGCTCTATTTCCTCGGACACCTGGGTACTTGATACTGGGTGTAGCTCACATATATGTAATGACATACAGGGGCTAAGGAATAAAAGAAGACTCGTCAAGGGAGAAGCGAATTTGCGAGTTGGAAATGGAGCAAAGATTGCTGCTGTTGCCATCGGAACATATTTGCTAAAGCTCCCTACTGGACTTGTCTTAGAATTGGATAATTGTTATTTTGTTCCTTCGTTAATAAAGAACATTGTATCTATTTCATGCTTGAATGAAAAGGGTTATCATTTAACTTTTAGTAATAATTGCTATTACATAACTTTAAGGGTGCGTTTGGTTCAAGTTATCATATATAACCTCGGTTATGTCATTATCAAGTAATCACATAACCAAGGTTATGGGGAATGAAACATAACCTGAAGTTGTTTGGTTCAATTTAGGTAATCAAATAAAATCTTTTTGTTTGGAGGTAATAGTCTATAACTTAATATAATATTTTACCATATTACCCTTTAGAATTTGTTTATATAATTTTATTTGTTTAGACTTAAGGGTGTCGACGTCGATTGTCGGTGTCCACGTAGGCAATCGGTGTCCAACACCGATGGCCAACCGGCCACGATCGGCGCCGACTGGAGACGCCGCCGGCGAGCGGCGGTGGTCGCCGGCCTCCGGCGATCGTCATCACCGGCGGTGGTCGCCGGCGATCGTCGCCGGTGGTGGTCACCGACGGTGGTCACCGGCGATCGTCGCCGACGGTGGTCGCCGGCGATCGTGGCCGGTGGTGGTCGCCGGCCACCGGCGATCGTCGCCGGCAGTGGTCGCCTGCGATCGTCGCCGGCGGTGGTCGCCGGCGGTGGTCGCCGGCGATCGTCGCCGGCGGTGGTCGCCGGCGATCGTCGCCGGCGATGGTCGCCGGCGGTGGTCGCCGGCGATCGTCGCCGGCGGTGGTCGCCGGCGATCGTTGCCGGCGGTGGTCGCCGGCGAACGTCGCCGGCGGTGGTCGTCGACGAACGTCGCCGGCGGTGGTCGCTGACGGTGGTCGCCGGAGATCATGGCCGGCGGGGGTCGACGACGATCGTGGCCGGTGGTGGTCGCTGGCGATCGTCGCCGGCGGTGTCGCCGGCGATCGTCGCCGACGGTGTCGCCGGCGATCGACGCCGGCGGTGTCGCTGGCGATCGTCGCCGGCGGTGGTCGCCGGCGGTGGTCGCCGGCGGTCGTCGCCGGCGGTGGTCGCCGGCGGTGGTCGCCGGCCGTGGTCGCCGGCAATCGTCGCCGGCGGTGGTCGCCGGCGATCGTCGCCGGCGGTGGTCGCCGGCGATCGTCGCCGGCGATGGTCGCCGGCGATCGTCGCCGGCGGTGGTCGCCGGCGATCATCGCCGGCGGTGGTCGCCGGCCGCCGTTGTCGGTCGTCGATCGAGTATAATGCTTTCGGAAGTTAATAATTGTATGGTTATTTCGTCTTAAGTAAATATTGGAGGATAATTTTGGAAATAAGTTCATACCAGGGAATCAGAAACCTTACTTCCTGAGTTTTTCGATTCTGGTTCTGCCCTTTTTGACGTGTCGGCATCGATCATTACTTGGATCGCTGTTACTAAACCAAACAAGGTTTTTGTTGATAACTTGGATGGATAACAAGTTATCATGATAACCTCACCAAACGCACCCTAAAAGGTGTTCTTTATGGGACCGGAACTTTATGCAATGGTATCTATACGTTAGTTTTATCTGGTGATGTTTTCAATATCGAAGTTAGCAACAAACGTGCTCGAATAGATAATCAAATAGACTCCTATATGTGGCATTATCGTCTTGGCCATGTAAGTAAGAAACACATGACCAAATTACACCGATGTGGAATTCTGGAATCATTTGAACCCGGTTCATTTGATACATGCGAATCATGCTTAAAAGGCAAGATGACCAAATTACTCTTTTCCGAAAAAGGTAAACCAGTGGGAGAATTGCTTGGTCTAATACATACTGATGTATGTGGACCAATGTCAACTCTTGCACAAGGAGGCTATAGCTACTTCATTACCTTTATCGATGATCACTCACGATTCGGGTATGTGTTCTTAATGAAACACAAATCTGAAGCTTTTGAGAAATTCAAAGAGTTCAGAAGTGAAGTAGAGAAACAGCTTGGCAAAAGTATTAATATACTTTGATCCGATCGGGGTGGTGAATACTTAATTCAAGAGTTTCAAGATTATCTTAGGGACAATGGGATATTGTCTCAATGGATTCCGCCATATACACCACAGCATAATGGTGTATCTGAGAGGCGTAACCGAACCTTGATGGACATGGTTAGATCTATGATGAATCATGCAACTCTTCCAAAATCCTTTTGGGGCTATGTGCTTAAGACAACTGTTTACTTACTAAACAGAGTCCCGACCAAGGTAGTCTCTACTACTCCATATGAGACGTGGAATAGTAAGAAACCTCATTTATCTCACCTAAAGATATGGGGTTGTCCTGCTTATGTAAAGCGGACTGTATCAGACAAATTGGATGCTAAGTCTGATAAATGTCTATTTATTGGATACCCTAAGGAAACGAAAGGTTACCAATTCTATCATCCCTTGGAACAAAAGGTGTTTGTTTCAAGGCATGTTGTATTTTTAGAAAAAGAATTTCTTTTACAAGAAAACTGTGGGAGTAGCATTGAACTTGAAGAAGTTCAAGAAACTCCAATAGACATTACAGAGACACCTAGTCTAGACCCACAACCAATAACTCATAATGATGAGCTATTAGTTGAACCTAAAACAACACCACTTCTTCGTAGGTCTAATAAGGCACGCAATATTCCAGAGAGATACGGATTTCTCATAAGCGAATCGAACGACGTGTTACTCATTAACGATGACGAACCTATCAGTTATGAAGATGTTCTGAAAAATTCAGAAAGGGATAAATGGCTTGAAGCCATGAAGTCAGAAATGGATTCCATGTACAAAAATCAAGTATGGGACTTGGTTAACCCACCTAATGGGATTAAGCCCATAGGGTGCAAGTGGGTTTTCAAGAAGAAAACCGACATAGAAGGTAATGTTGTTACCTTTAAGGCTAGATTAGTGGCAAAATGATTTCGTTAGAAACAATGAATTGATTATGACGAAACCTATTCGCCAGTAGCTATGCTTAAATCCATTCGGATGCTCCTGGCCATAGCAGCTCATTATGATTATGAGATATGGCAAATGGATGTGAAAATAGCTTTCCTTAATGGAAACCTGCTTGAGGATGTATACATGATACAACCTGAAGGTTTCACATCGGTTAATAAAACCAAAGTATGCAAGCTTCGACGATCCATATATGGACTAAAGCAAGCATCCAGGAGCCGGAACATCCGTTTTGATGAGACAATCAAAGAGTTTAATTTCTCACAAAATCCTGACGAACCTTGTGTGTACAAGAAGGTTAGTGGGAGTGCAGTCGTATTCCTAGTGTTATATGTCGATGACATATTACTTATAGGAAACGATATATCAGTCTTACAGTCAGTTAAAATTTGGTTGTCCAAAACTTTCTCCATGAAAGACCTGGGAGAAGCAACCTATATCCTTGGGATTAGAATCTATAGAGATAGATCAAAACGGTTGCTTGGTCTTTCGCAGTCTACATATATAGACCGAGTGCTAAAAAGGTTTAGCATGTCAGAATCCAAGAAAGGTTACCTTCCCATCAGGCATGGGATCAACCTTTCGAAGTCTATGTGTCCGCGCACAAAAGACGAGAGGATTTGCATGAATAAGATTCCTTATGCATCCGCGATAGGATCTATCATGTATGCTATGTTATGTACTAGGCCCAATGTATCGTATACTCTGAGCGTCACAAGCAGATACCAGTCTGATCCAGGAATGGATCATTGGGCGGCTGTCAAGACAATCCTCAAGTACTTAGGAAACACTAAGGATGTGTCCTAATATATGGAGAAGGTGATATGGTAATACGTGGGTATACAGATGCCAGTTTCCAGACAGATAAGGATGACTCCAAATCTCAGTCCAGATACGTATTTATTTTGAATGGAGGCACAATAAGTTGGAAGAGTTCCAAGCAAGAAACCATAGCAGATTCTACCACGGAAGTGAATATATTGCAGCTTCGGAAGCAGCAAAGGAAGCAGTCTGGATCAAGAAGTTTGTCTCAGAACTTGGTGTAGTTCCAACAATTGATGAAGCAATACCGGTTTACTACGACAACAATGGAGCTATTGCACAAGCGAAGGAACCAAGTTCTCATCAGCGATCCAAACATGTGCTTCGCCGCTATCATCTGATCAGAGAGATTATAAGTAGGAATGATATACAAATTGAGAAAATTCCCACTGAAAGAAATTTAGCGGATCCTTTAACTAAGGCCTTGCCTCAAAGCATGTTTGAGGGTCATGTTAGAGCCTGTGGTATTGGGTACCGTAGCGATTGGCATTAGGCTAAGTGGGAGTTTGTTAGTGATATGAGAGAAGTGTCCTAAGGCAATCGCCTTATGATTGTAATCATTTATTTTAATAAATGAATATTCACTATTTGAGTATACATGTTTGTGTATTTGATTGAGATCTTAAACTCATTTACTGAATATCCGCAATACAATTCACAGCATAAGAGAATTTGTGATGAATTCACAACTAGTGATTATCTCTACATGTGCAATTGTGAAGTATTGAAATTGTCCTTAGTCGATGAATTGATAAATACGGACACTATCAATTGTGTTGAGACTACCAAGGGTTATTCTCTAATCAGCTGATTCTCACTAGCTTGTGACATTGTGATGTCTGGAGATAAACATGAATGCTAGTTAAGGGGGCTAGTTCATTGGAGTGACTGGCTGTAAAACTTCATATGGAAGTCTACATATAGATATGTCAGTGAAGTTCTTACTGCAGCTTAAGTGCGATGTTCCTTTGACTTGCGGTGCTCAAGTCATCTTGGTCATGGAGACTTATACTTTGACATCTTAAGCAAGCATCTCCAAGGAGGTGTGGACCCAGGATGATTGGGTATAAGCCGAAGTGCCCGAAGATGTTTGAACAGCCTACAAAGGATTCACCACTCCTTGCGAGGAGATGTATACCCGAGGCCTATCATCGGATTGTTACTCGAAGCCTCTAGCCAGAGCATGACATGTTCAAAGTATGAATCTCTTAAATACATGAGAGTAATTAGAATCAGTAGGATGAGAAAACGTTACTTGGGCTAGGTGTGACGTAGTCAGCCTAGTGGGGACTGACACACATAGACCATGTCCTGAACCAAGTGGGTATACGATGGTGAAGGGAATGGGGTACGATTCATTATAGCTGCTGAAGGGTTTCAGAATTGTTTCTGAGGTCAACCGTTGATCTTTCGATTAATTGGGGATCATGATGTACTACTAGGTGCCACTCATGATCATTCTATAATTGATTAATTATAGACGACCAACATAAATTGAAAGCCTATTTAGTCACACGCACTATGAGTAATCCGAGGGATTTAAAACGAGTTGAAAATTGGATTTTCCAATTAAGAGAGATTAAGTTTGGTTGAGCCAAACGATAAGTCGAATCTGAATTTTTTAGAGACGCATCGGAAGCGTAAAATGGCTAAAGTCTTTTGAAGACTTAATAGATGAATTAAATAAGTTTAATTCATTGGGGCTTGGCTTGGATGGGCTGGCCAAAGAGGGCCTCTATCCTCTTTGCTTGGCCGGCCACAACAAAGGGAGAGAACCAAGTTTTTGGTTCAATTTATAAAATAAACCAAGTGTTGTTTGTTTTATAAAATTATGGATGATATAAATTTTTATATAATAAACCAAGGTTTGGTTTATTTTTCATGGAAATTAAAATGAACAATGGATTGGTTTATTTTATAAAATCAATCATGGATTGATTTACCATGATAAGGAAATTTATTCCATAGGAGAGAAGAGACTTGATTGATTTTTTATCATTAATTAAAATATGATTTTAACCATGATATAAAATCAAACTTGGCATGATGGAATAAGTTATTCCATATTTGAGAGGCTTGATGGTTGAGAGGCCACTATATAAAGGACCCAAGGCAAGGCTTGGGGGATGATCGTAGAGATGAAGGCATAGGCTCTCTCCCTCTCTTTCTCTCCTTCTCTTCTCCCCTTCTTGCCGTGCGCCAACCAACCCCAAGAAGGAGCACCAGCCGGCCATCCTTTTGTGGTTAGTCGTCCGACTTCTCTCTTGGTTTTTCTCGTCACGTTCTCGAAGAATCTAGTAGTTCTCGAGAACACGAAACTCGTGGCTTTGCGAAGTCATCCCGATGATACTCGGCGTGGACGCGAATATAGGCGGAGCTTCCAAGGGACGCTTACGGTTGGATCTCGTCCCTTCCTTCGAGTTACGCGAGGTAATATGTAAATTAGTTTACGTTTCTGCAAAATTTTAAATATATGATCATGTCTACACAAGATAAAATTGCATGCTTAGATGTGTGGTTAAATGATTTAGAGAAATTATTTATGCTAAACCTTCCGCTGCACATAATTAATTTTGAAATTACGAACCCGCATCCATGTCAACATGCACCCGTCCCAACATTGGTCATATTCTTTAGTAGGATTCAATGGTTGATAGCCGATGGACCCTTGGGTTCATTGGTGGTGGAAGATTTCCCAACCTATGGATCTTGCTTGGAAGGTAAGATGACCAAGAGGCCTTTCAAGGCCAAGGGATATAGAGCCATTGATGTGTTAGAGTTGGTTCATTCTGATTTGTGTGATTCATTCTGAGCCTTACCACATCGGCTCACCGGGTGTGGGAAGGCTGGAGGTGACTTGCATTCGATGGTCTCTGTAGTCTTTTATCACTAACATCTTGTAAATAATAACTTCCTCCCGTAAGCTTTTTGATGATCAAGTAAGGTCCACTCCATTGAGACTCAAGCTTTTTAATGTCGCCAACTGGTTTGGTCCTTTTCCAGACCCGGTCCCCGACCTGGAAAGTCCGGGTGATCACTCGGCGATTGTAGACTTGTTGTATACGTTGGCGGTATGCAGCTAGTCGGGTAGTTTCCTTGTCTCGCACCTCCATCAACAGGTTTAGATCGAGTAGTTGCTCCTGGTCGTTTTTCTCCTTGTTGTAAAGTTATCGTCAGGTTGATTCATCGCCTACCTCCATAGGAATTATCACCTCCGCACCATAGACTAGATTGAAAGGACTTTGTCCTGTCCCTTCCTTTGGAGTGGTATGGTACGACCATTTTTTGACCCAGCTACATCCAACATGGTCTAGCTTTATCTTGAGCCCCCTAATGATTTCCCGGTTGATGACTTCAGCCTGGCTATTACCTTGTGGATGAGCAACTGAGGTGAAGGCCTGGCGAATACCTAGCCCTTCTCACCACCCTCTGAGTTTATGCCCCACAAACTGTCGGTCGTTATCCGATACCAATTTATGAGGAATTTCGTACCTACAAACTGTCTTTCCATAGGATTTTGATCATGATGACCTCCATGATTTGGGCGAGTGGCTTGGCCTCAACCCATTTGGAAAAGTAGTCCACTAATACTAATAAGAATTTCATCTGTTGAGGTCCAGTCAGAAAGGACCCACTATATCCATTCCCAATTGGTCAAAGGGACATGATACAGTAGAGACTCGCAGTAGTTCGGTGGGGTGATGAATAATGTGCTGATGCTTTTAGCAATTTTCACATCCGGTGATAAATTTATTAGCATCTGCTTGTAGCGTGGGCCAAAAGTATCCAGCTAGAATAATCTTTCTAGCCATTGATCGCTCGCCAATGTGACTCTCACATATGCCTTCATGTATCTCCTGCATGATGTATTCGACATCTCTGGGGCCGACATATTTGAGCAATGGTTGGGCGAACGCTCGCTTATATAGCTACTCGTCGATCAGTGCGAACTTGGAGGCTCTATGACGGAAAAGTCAGACTTGTTCACCTCTTGCTGGTACTATTCCGTTGCATAAAAACTCCACCTAGGGTTCTCTCCAATCCGGTAATGCAGCATCCTCAACTTCTTCCTCTATCTGGGCCACGACCTCTTCTTGAGCACTAGGCTCTTCCAACATCAATAGCGCAATGGAGCTCGCAAACTTGGCTAGTTCACCCACCTTGACATTATCCGCTTGGGATATTTTATGCAGAGTGATCTCAGAAAAGGAGGATTTCAATTGCCCGTACAAAGTTACATACATTTGCAGGCATTCATTCCAGACCTTGAAATCTCCTTTTAGTTGTTGTACCATGAGTTGAGAGTCTGAATATAACATAACTCGAGTAGCCCCGACTTGCTTGGCAGCTTGTAGCCCCACTAGTATTGTCTCATACTCGGCTTCATTGTTGGTGGCTCAGAAGCTGTGTCGGATTGATAACTGTAGTACATCTTCCCTAAGGGAAATCATTAGAATTCCAACTCCACTAGACTTATGATTGGATGAACCATCAACGTAAATCTTCCATACTTCTCTTGCTTTAGGTACTGGGACTGCCTCGAGAATAAAGTCGTCTAGAGCTTGAGCCTTGATAGACGTTCGAGGATGATATTCAATTTCGTATTCGCTCAACTCTGTAGTCCACTTGATTAATCGTCCTAAAGCCTCCGGATTCGTGAGGACACGCCTGAGTGGACTGTTAGTGATCACCACAATAGGATGCACCAAGAAGTATGGTCTCAGCCTTCAGGTCGCCAATACTAATGGATATGCCAATTTTTCTAGAGTAGTATACCGAGTTTCTGCGTCATTAAGGAGATGACCAAAGAAATAGATAGGATATTGAGTATTACCTTCCTCGCGAATAAGTGCAGAACCTATAGCTTGTTCAGCTGCAGATAAATAGACAAAAAGTGTCTCCCCTCCCAACGACATGTATAGTATGTGGAGTTCAGATAGATATACTTTAAATCTATAAAAGCCTTCTCGCATTGGTCATCCTATTCAAACTTGATTGATTTCCTCAAAATTATCAAGAGGGGCAGAGTTCTGTCAGCAGACCGAGATATGCATCGGGATAGTGTTGGGTATGGCTTGGCGGGTTTCCCTTGCGAAAACTTGGTCATCCTTGAGAGACCTCTCCATGTCTATGGATTAAAAATTAATCCGAATGGAGACCCGTCTCCCAACAACCATCTCGTCATCGTATCGTTCGGTACGAATTACAACTTGACCAATCACAAAGATCGTCCCTTGTAATTCTCCTAACCGAACGAGCGTGAAAGAGATGATGGGTGGATCGTCGATTCTTGTGTTTATGGTCGGGGTCCAATTAATTAATTATTAACTATGATACAATATCAAAATAATTAACTAATTCTCATGAAATGACGAAGCTAATCAATAAGGCACAAAATAGCAATAGGAGCTAAGGATAGAATTATACCTTCCCTTTTACCTCGTAGTCTTCTACCTTATGTCCCACCCTTCCCGGACATCGTGTGGGCGACGAGCTACCGAGAACCGAGATCACCAAGGCATTCCAACCGAGCTCTTCTTCTTGTCTTGGCCGAAACAAGAAACCCTAGAGGTTAGGGTTTTCCTTGCCCCGACTTCTTCCTTACTCTTCCCTTGCGCCTCCGGCCACCGGAGCCACTTAAGCACCCCGGACCAGCTGTAGACCTTGAGAGGAAGGAGAAGAAGATGAAGAAGGAGAGAGCTCTCCTTCTTCCTCACCCAACTGGCCGAAAACACCCTTCTTCCTCTACCTTGCGGCGCCGCCGCAACCTCCACTTACACCGCCTCCCATCGACCACCGGTCCCTTCTCCCTAGCCGCTGACCACCACAGAAGGAAGAGAAGAACCCTTCCATATCCCTGTTGATCCCAGCCGAGTGTTGGTGGAGAATAGAGGAAGAAAAGAGAAGGAGAAAGTCTCCTTCTCTTGTACCGGCCGAACCCTAGAGGAGAAGAGGAGAGAGAGAAGAGAGGAGAGAGGCCTAGGGTGTCAACTCTTGGATTAATTCTTGGTTTCATGATCTCATGGGGTATTTATAG
The DNA here is from genome assembly GCA_024364735.1 of Boesenbergia rotunda. Lineage (NCBI taxonomy): Eukaryota > Viridiplantae > Streptophyta > Magnoliopsida > Zingiberales > Zingiberaceae > Boesenbergia > Boesenbergia rotunda. Next base: position 138,246 of record JAGFNQ010005380.1, on the reverse strand, counting down.
GGCTAAGGTAGGGACCAAGAGACGGAGTTGGATCTTGGCCCGTTAATGGATCTAAACCCGATCTATTAATTAAGATCCATTCCACTAAAGGATCTTAATTGAACTTCCTCGCCAACCCCCATATTTTCATATGGGCTCCACATATTATGAGTCGTCTATCCCCCCGTGTTTAATATATCGAATGCCCGTCAATTAATTAAAATTACTAACAATTTAAATTAATTAACTTCTGGATCCTTGATTAGTACCACTCAACCTTATCATCATGTTGGATTAAATCCACCTGCAGGGTTTAACATGATGAACCTTTTGAGCTCATCAAGGGGGCATCATCATCTCGACTCACCAGGACATGGATTCCATCAATAATCAACGACACACCATATAATTAATATTATTTTCCAACTTACTGGGCCTATCGATCTAACAGAATAGATCTCGCCCATTGGTAAATCAAAAAAATAATAATTAATTATATGTGCCCGTTATTATATCGGGATTTAGGGATCGTACACCATAATAAAATATGAGGTCCTATCCAATTATCAAGCTAGTTCAAATTGGATGACCTCAGATTTTGGTCCTGCTTAATGTACTCAAAGCACACTAGTGTAATTCTATGGTCAAGACCAACCACACCTAATTACACTATAACCATCCCGATGGTTTGTCCAATTCCATCTCGGCTGTGAACCTCTACTTATACTAAGCAAAGAACTGATAACATGATCTTCCATGTAACACCACATATCATATTATCTACAATGTAATGTAAAGGAATTTTATGCATGTACTAATTTAAACAAGCACCTAGTGTTGTTGTGATTCTCTTTTCAAAATAAAGATGATCTTATATATAAAAGAGCAAATCTTTCAGTATACACTTCTATCAATCTCCCACTTATACTCAAAGACCTTGTTGTTCTCTCATTGCCATGCATTTGACTCCCATATCCTACACATGCCGATCAAAAGCTCTATCTAGAAGAGCTTTAGTGAAAGGATCCGCTAGGTTGTTCTCTGATGCAATCTTGGCGACAGCCACTTCTCCTCGTTTTATGATTTCTCGTATCAGGTGGTACTTGCGCTCTAAGTGTTTACTCTCCTTATAGGCTCGTGGTTCCTTCGAGTTTGCAACTACACCACTGTTATCACAAAAGATTGTGATAGATCTGGGCAAACCAGGAATTACATCCAAGTCCATGATGAAGTTCCTGAGTCATACAGCTTCCTTGGCTGCCTCTGAGGCTGCCACATACTCAGCTTCCATGGTAGAGTCTGTAACGACCCAGAAAATTTTCTCAATATTTTCTTTAAAATATTGATCATGTCTAGATAATTTTCCAAGGGACCTGGAGATATTAGTATGAACCTTAGCCTAGAAATCCATGATTTTCTCATTTAAATTGAGAAACAAAGTACTAAGGAGCTTTTTATGGGCTTTTCTAGTACCATGGTTATTAGTGGATTTTGGGTAAAATTTAATATAAATATAAATGGGTTTTAATGAAGAATATTAGCATGATTATGGGTGAGTTTTAAGGGAATTTTCGAAAATAATAAAGAAAAATAAAAAAAATTAGTGCATGCACCAAGGATTGAACCTTGGACCTATTGTACCACCATGCATGCACTAACCAATTCACCTAGCAAGGGAGTGCTATGAGGGAATGAAGTGGATTTTTGTTAAGGCTAAAGGAAGTGAAGAGTCACCATGAGAGGAGGCACCATGTCTCTTCACTTGCCCCTCTTCATTGTGTATAAATGAGAGAGATGATAACTTAACTCTTAAGATAAGTCATTCCTCTTCTCTTCATCCACCAAGTCTCTCCTCTCCTTCTTCTTCCTCTCTCTAGCCGAAACCCATAAGGGGGTTTTCCCTTTGGAGAAGCTTCACAAGAAGGCTTCATCTTCAAGATCTAGGGGCTACTTACAAGTTTACCAAGGCTAGGGGTGGTCAAGAGACAACAAGATCTTCATCCTCTTCCCTATCTAAGGTTTATAACCAAGATAAACCAAGGTAAGACTCCCTCACCTGTGGTATAATAGTTCTCCTTGAAATTTATCATGATATGAAAGTTTTGTTTGGGATTTTATGTTGAAAAGAAACCATGAACCCTAATCCTAAACTTTCGACCACCATAGGTTTTGGGTCCAAGGTGATGTTAACAACCTCACTCATGCTTTCTAATGTGTTCTCATGATGAATATAGAATAAAATATAATTTTGGGGAATTTTTAGGGTACCCTAAGACCCTTTAGGGTTTGGGACCTTCACCATGATTCCATGGTTAGGATTGGACCTAACCCTTCAAGCATGTACCTTGTGTATCCTCATGATACAAGGGGAGGTTGAAGGTGATTTATGTGAATTTTCACAAGGCCTTGCAACCTTACAAGTTTCGGCCAAGATGAGAAGTAGGGCTAAAAGTTAGGGTTTACTTCAAGTGTGGGTTCCAAAGGCCCCTATGGTATGGTATGGTTGGTGTTTAATGTTTAATTGGGAATTTTATGAAATTTTTTCATGTACCCATGGCCTTGCAAGTTTTGGCCAACCCTAAGAAGTAGGGCTAAAAGTTAGGGTTAACCCTAATCATGAGCCCTAATGACTTCCTATGGCCTTATAGGTAATGTATGGTTGTTCCTTTTCCTTATGCTACCTTACATGTCATTTGAATGATGGAACTCCTCCCTTACAAGTTTCAGCCAAGCCATGTAAATGGGGTTTAGGTGGAGTTAGGGTTTTAAGAATGATGGTTTATGGCTTATTATGATATATATATAAAGGTTCAAGCATGTGGTAGAAATTATGTTACCAATAACCCTATCCTTAAGTACTATGTTTCATGTTGGTATGTTTATGTTAGATGCCATACTTAATAGGGTTTATTTATAAATGCCTTATATTCTATGCCATGCACTTAGATAGTCTGTAGCATATTTATAGAAGTCCTACCTATGCATGCTTGTGATAGATACTATGCTTATGTACGAAATGCAATGCTTACCTTACGTATCATAATCATGCAAGCTCTATGGAATAGGATGATGGTCTATGTACACATGTCATGTTCTATGAATATAATGTAATGCTTACCTTATATGCCATGATCATGCAAGCACTATGAACAAGAATGATGTTTTATGTAAGCATGCCATGTTTTATGAATGAAGTTAATGCAAGCACTATGAACAAGAATGATGTTTTATGTAAGCATGCCATGTTTTATGAATGAAGATAATGCTTATGCCTTTAAGGCATAATGATGCTAAGCATTAAGTATGAACAATGAAAGGTCAAGTATGCTTTATGTCATGCTTCATGTAACAAAGCTATGTTATGTCTAAGTATGCTATGAATGTCTTATGAATGATGAAGCATGTAAAGTTATTTTACTTTATGAATGGGCTTGTACCGGACCGAAGTATGGGTCCAAGGGATGGGCACCTTAAGAACGCCCCAGTTCTGGACTACCGACTATGCTGTCCACGGTTCTGGGACTACCGAAGCTGTCCAACAGGGATGGGCACCTTAAGAACACCCCGGTTCTGGACTACCGACTATGCTGTCCACGGTTCTGGGACTACCGTAGCTGTCCTTACCCTAGTTGTAACGACCCGGAAAATTTTCTTAATATTTTCTTAAAATATTAAGCATGTTTAAATAATTTTCCAAGGGACCTAGAAATATTAAGGAGAACTTTGGCCTAGAAAATCCATGTTTTCTCATTTAAATTGAGAAAACTAAGTACTAATGGGCTTTATGTGGGTTTTTTAGTACCATGATTATAGGTGGATTTCGGTAATAATTAGTATAAATATAAATAAGATATAATTAGGCATATTAGCATGATTATGGGTAAGTCTTAGCCTAATTTTTCTATTTTAATGGAGAAATTAGGTACTAATGAGCTTGAAATGGGCTCCAAAAATGGGTTTTAATTAGGTAAAATTAATATAAATTAGGAAAAATTAATATAAATATAAAAGAATTTTATTTAGCAATATTAGCATAATTATGGATGATTTTAGGGGAATTTTCAGAATTTAGGGAAAATAAAAAAATAATAAAATAAATGAAATAAAAATAAAATAAAAAATAAAGGTGCATGAGCCAAGGATTGAACCTTGGACCTCTTGGACAACCATGCATGCTTTAACCAACTCACCTAGCAAGTGATTGTTGGGAGGAAATGAAGTGGATATTGGTTAAAGCATAGAAGAAGATGAAGGGTCATGGAGAGACTCTTCATTTACCTCCTTAATGGGCTATTAAAGGGGGGTTTTGGGAGTTACCTCTTCTTCCCATTACATTCATTTTCGAAACTCTTCCTCCCCTCATTCTTGCCGAGAACCAAGAAGGGGCTTTCCTCTTGGAAAAGCTTCTACCAAGGTTCCATCTCCTAGATCTAAAGTTTCTACAAGAGTACAAGGGCAAGGAGGGATCAAGGGTCAAGAGCTCTACAAGTTCTTTCTCTTTTAAGGTCTAAAAATCAAGAAATCCCAAGGTAAGACTCCCTCACCTGTGGTATAATAGTTCCCTATGATTTTTATGATTTTTAGCATGATATATTGGATAGTTTTTGGATTTGATGTTGAAAGGAAAGAAAACCAAGAACTTTATGTTTAAAGGTTTCGGCCACCATGTTTTTAAGATCTAAAATTATGATAAAAATCTGTATAATGCTATTTAATCTTCCCTTATGATGTTTAGAAGTTAATTATAATTTTTGGAAATTTTTGGAGTACCCTAGGATACCCTAGGGTTTCGGCCAACATGAAAGAAACAAAAACTAAGAACCCTGAGTTTAAGGGTTTCGTCCACCAATTTTTAAAGGTCTATAATTATGATAAAAATCATGATAATGTTTTTTAATGTTCCCTTATGATGTGTAGAGGTTAAGTATAATTTTTGGGAATTTTTGGAGTACCCTAGGACACCCTAGGGTTTCGGCCAACATGAAAGAAACAAAAACTAAGAACCCTGAGTTTAAGGGTTTCGGCCACCATGTTTTAAAGGTCTATAATTATGATAAAAATCATGATAATGTTTTTTAATGTTCCCTTCTGATGTGTAGAGGTTAAGTATAATTTTTGGGAATTTTTGGAGTACCCTAGGACACCCTAGGGTTTCGGCCAACATGAAAGAAACAAAAACTAAGAACCCTGAGTTTAAGGGTTTCGGCCACCATGTTTTAAAGGTCTATAATTATGCTAAAAATCATGATAATATTATTTAATGTTCCCTTATGATGTGTAGAGGTTAGGTATAATTTTTGTGAATTTTTGGGGTACCCTAGAGGCCCCATATGGTTCGGCCAACCCCAAGGACCCAAGGGTTAGGGTTGAGTCTTTAACTTCAAGCATATGTTTATGTGTTGCCATGATATAAGGATGATGGAAGGTGATTATGTGAATTTTCACATGGCCTTGGGACTCCACAAGTTTCGGCCAAGAAGGGTTAATAGGGTAATAGTTAAGATTTATTTCAAGTAAGGGTCCCAATGGCCCTATGGTAAGATGTGATTTGTGTTTATGAATGATATGCCATGTTTATGAATGATATGTCATGTTTATGAATGATATGCCATGTTTACGAATGATATGCCATGTTTATGAATGATATGCCATGTTTACGAATGATATGCCATGTTTACGAATGATATGCCATGTTTACGAATGATATGCCATGTTTATGAATGATATGCCATGCTTACGAATGATATGCCATGTTTACGAATGATATGCCATGTTTTAGGATAATACGAATGTATGCCATGCTCTATGAATGATGTGTACATATGCCATGTCTAAGAATGAAAATGATGAATGACAAGTATGATGAATGAAAGATGATGCTTATGTCTTTAAGGCATAAATATGCTAAACGGCACGGTCGATGGTCGACGGTACGACGGTCGAGAGGACCGGTAAATAGGCCGGTAGACGGGCCGAGCCGTAACAAGTTATGCTATGATAAGTATGCCATAAATGTCTTATGAATGATGAAACATGAAAAGTATTTTACTTTATGTATGGGCTTGTACCGGACCGAAGTATGGGTCCAAGGGATGGGCACCTTAAGAACGCCCCGGTTCTGGACTACCGAAGCTGTCCACGGTTCTGGCACTACCGGAGCTGTGCAACAGGGATGAGCACCTTAAGAACGCCTCGGTTCGGGGACTACCGACTATGCTGTCCTTACCCTAGTAGGTTGGGGCTCGCGACCTCGGACTTGCTAGGGATGCGCGCTATGATGTATGTATGTGGTACAAGCCGGGGACCCCAAATGATGTTATGATGATTATGTTTAAGCAAATTAAAAGTATGTTTTAAAAGTTAAGCATCCCTTATGTATATGCATTCCACTCATGCATCCATTCATGTTATGCATTATGCTATGTTGATAAGATGATATGCTTACGTTTCATGTTAAGAAGTATGCATGAGAATGAATGATTTATGCCATGATTATGTTAGGAAGATGTTCATATGCTATGATAGGAATTATGTCATGCTTAGAATGTTCACTATGTTTATGTTCATGCCAAGTATTATGTCATGCTTAGAATGTTCACTATGTTTATGATTATGCCATGAATTATGCCATGCTTAGAATGTCTACTATGTTTATGATTATGCCATGAATTATGCCATGCTTAGAATGTCTACTATGTTTATGATTATGCCATGAATTATGTCATGCTTAGAATGTCTACTATGTTTATGATTATGCCATGAATTATGTCATGCTTAGAATGTCTACTATGTTTATGTCTATGCCATGGATCATGCTATGCTTAGAATGGTTACTATGTTTATGTTCATGCCATGCTATGTATACGATAAGTGATGGAAGATGTTATGTTCCAAGTAGAGCACCAAGTATGTTAATGTTTTATGTGCTCATTATGAGATGATGAATGATGAATGGTTTTGTGAGTAGGAAAGAGTCTTACTAAGCCTGTGTGCTTATAGTCTTATTTCCTTATACCGCAGATCATTCAAGGGGACAATGATGGAAGCAGCAGGAGGGCAAGAACGCATGTGTGTAGTAGTGACTTGGCCCAGGAAACTTTATGTTTACTGTTTATGCTAGAACTTCACCTTGGTTACTTATATGTTTAAAGAATGACTTATGGAACCTTGTGATATGATGTTACGTATGACATGAGATGATATGATGCTTAAGTTCAAAGTTAATATGCTAAGGTTCCTAGGTCATTAAGTTAAGAATGGTAACAGGGCATGTATAAGTTAAAGTTATTCCGCTGCCTTATGATGTCTACATGCCCTAAGCATGTTAACGTAACGCCGCTTATGAAGAAAAAAAAAGCGGGCGTTACACTAGTAGGTCGAGACTAGCTACCTCGTATTTACTTAGGGATGCGCGCACATGATGTATGCATGTGGTACAAGCCGAGGACCCCAATGATGTGATGATTATGTTTAAGTATTTAAAAGTATGATTTTAAAAGTTAAGCATCCTTATGTATATACATTTGACTCATGCATTCATTCATGTTATGCATTATGCCAGGATAGTAATGTTTTATGCTTATGTTTCATGTTAAGAATTATGCATGATAGTAAACGTCTTATGTTTATGTTTATGTTAAAAAGATGCCCATATGCTATGTTAGAAATCATGCCATGTTAAGTACATCTATGTTCATGTTTATGCCATGTATCATGCCATGTTAAGTATACTTATATTTATGTTTATGCCATGTCTCATGCTATGTTAAGTGTATTTTATGTTCATGTACTATGCAAGAACTATGTCATGCTAAGTGATTTTAGATGCTTATGTCCTATGTAAAGCACCAAGTTATGTTCATGTTTCGTGTGCTTATGATTAATTTGATGAATGGTTTTAGTGAGTAGGAAAGAGTCTTACTAAGCCTATGTGCTTATAGTCTTATTTTCCTTATACCACAGATCAAGTAGGAGGACGATGAGGAAGCAGCAGGAGGGGCAGGAATGTGTGTGTGGTAGTGACTTGGCCAAGAAAAGATATATTTACAAGTCTTATGCTAAAACATTACATTTGCTACTTATGTGCTTAATGGATGACCTATGTGACTTATGACATAATGTTAAGTATGATTTATGACATAATGTTAAGTATGATGTTAATATGCTAAGTTCTCATGCCATTATGTTAGGAATGGTAGTTAGGTGCATGTATGTGTAAGTTTAAATTATTCCGCTGCATTACGATGTTCACATGCCCTTATGTATGTTAACGTAACGCCGGTTGAAAAAAAAAAGCGGGCGTTACAGAGTCCGTCATGCATATCTGCTTGACACTCCTCCAAACTATGGCTCTGTTAGTAATATGAGAGAAGTGCCCTAAGGCAATCGTCTTATGATTGTAATTATTTACTTTAATAAATGAATATTCACTATTTAAGTATACATGTTCATATATTTGATTAAGATCTTAAACTCATTTACTAAATGTCCGCAATACAATTCACAGTATGAGAGAATTTGTGATGAATTCACAACTAGTGATTATCTCTACATGTGTAATTGTGAAGTATTGAAATTGTCCCTAGTCGATGAATTGATAAATACGGACACTATCATTTCTGTTGAGACTAGCATGGGTTATTCTCTAATCAGCTGATTCTCACTGGCTGGTGACATTGGGATGTCCGGAGATAAACATGAATGCTAGTTAAGGGCACTAGTTCATTGGAGTGACTAGCTGTAAAACTTCATATGGTAATCTACATATAGATATGTCAATGAAGTTCTTACTGCAGCTTAAGTGCGATGTTCCTTTGACTTGCGGTGTTCAAGTCCTCTTGGTCATGAAGACTTATACTTTGACATCTTAAGCAAGCATCTCCAAGGAGGTGTGGACCCAGGATGATTGGGTATAAGCTGAAATGCCCGAAGATGTTTAAACAGCCTACAAAGGATTCACCACTCCTTGCGAGGAGACGTATACCCAAGGCCTATCGTCGGATTGTTACTCGAAGCCTCTGGCCAGAGCATCACATGTTCCGAGTATGAATCTCTCAGAAACATGAGAGTAATTAGAATCCGTTGGATGAGAAAGACATTACTTGGGCTAGGTGTGACGTAGTCAGCCTAGTGGGGACTGACACACATAGACCGTGTCCTGAACCAAGTGGGTATAAGATGGTGAAGGGAATGAGGCACGATTCATTAAAGCTGCTGAAGGGTTTCAGAATAATTTCTGAGGTCAACCGTTGATCTTTCGATTAATTGGGGATCATGATGTACTACTAGGTGCCACTCATGATCATTCTATAATTGATGAATTATAGACGACTAATATAAATCGAAAGCCTATTTAGTCACATGCACTACGAGTAATCCGAGGGATTTAAAACGAGTTGAAAATTGAATTTTCCTATCAAGAGAGATAAGTCGAATCTGAATTTTCAGAGACGCATCGGAAGCATAAAATGGTTAAGTCTTTTGAAGACTTATTGAACGAATTAAATGAGTTTAATTCGTGAGGTCATGGCTTGGGTTTGGCCGGCCAAAGAGGGTTCCCACCCTCTTTGTTTGGCCGGCCACATTAAAAGGGGAGAACCAAATTGTTTGGTTCAAATTATAAAATAAACTGAGCGCGGTTTGTTTTATAAAATTGTGGATAAAGAAATTTATATAAACGGATTTATTTTTCATGAAAATTAAAATGAACCATGAATTGGTTTATTTTATTTTATAAAATCAATAATAGATTGATTTACCATGATAAAGAAATTTATCTAAAGAAATTTATATAAAGAAATTTATATAAAGAAGTTTATGTAAAGAAATTTCTTTCCATAAGAAAAGGGATACATGGTTGTTTTTATTATAAATTAAATTATGATAAAAACTTGGCATGATGGAATAATTCATAGAAAAATTTATATGATAAATTTCTTATGAAAATTTATTCCATAAAAAGGAGACTTGGCGGTAGAAGGCTACTATATAAAGGAAACAAGGCAAGGCTTGATTCTTAATCCAAGAGATCAAGGATTCTTGCCTAGCCTCTCTCCCTCTCCTTCTCTCTCTTTCCCTCTTCTAGTGCCGCCGGCCCTAGAGCCCTCCCTCTTTGCCGTGAGCTTCCACCACCAAGAAGAGTTCGAAGAAGAAGAAGAAGCGGGCGCGACTCCTTCCTTCCTCCCGGAATTTTGATTTCGTTCTTCGTTTGGTGGTTAGTCTTTCCATCTCTCTCTTGGTATTCTTGTCGTGCCTTTGGAGAATCTAGTAGTTCTTGTCGGCACCAAACTCGTGACTTTGCGAAGTCATCCCGAAGAAAACTCGGCGTGGACGCGAATAGAGGCGAAGCTTCCAAGGGACGCTACGGCTGGATCTCGTCCCTTTTTTCGAGTTACGCGAGGTATTAAGTAAATTAGTTTACTTTCTGCAAAATTTTAAATGTATGATCATGTCTCCACAACATAAGGTTGCATGCTAGATACGTGGTTAAAATAATTTGAGAAATTATTTATGCTAAACCTTCCGCTGCATGTAATTAAATTTTAAAATTACGAACCCGTATCCATGTCAATATGCACCCGGTCCCAACAGTGGTATCAGAGCCGGTTAGTGTTCGACATAATCATATAATTGTTTTGCGAAAAACTTTGTCATGATCTTAATTTTGGAAAATTTTCCAATTATGGAAACTTTCCAATTATGATAAATTTTAGATTTAGGAATTTCAAAGTTTGGAAATCCTCATGAAATTTCGTAAACTTTTGAAATATTGACAGACCCGAAATAGACTGTCACGAATGTGGGTCCTCCAAATTTAGAATATGAATAAAATAAAAATGCTGGAAACCCTTTTTGCAATAAAAAATATGAAAACGTAGTAAAGGCGTCACAGGTCGTATTTTTTTCCTCGGGACTAGTTGATATAGTTTGATTATAACTTGGTTTATGTGTCGTTTGTGTTTTTGGGTTTCAAATAAGTAATTGGGTTTTGGGTTGTAGATTCAGAATGGAAGCACAAGAAAAAGAAAAGAATTTCAACCAAATGCACTAACCAAGTGATGGAAACCAAGAAATTCCACCAAGAGAAAACCTACTCACCAAGGTGGCTAAATAGAAATTAAAAGGGAACACAATGGATATTAAATGTAATCTTGATGCTAAACAATGTATAAGTGCAGGGATGGCAAATTTTTGGCAACAAACAAGCTTAACACAATCAAAAGCATGCGAAATTTAGAAATCAAACAAACAATTCAACTCAACTAGCTATAATTTTTTTTTTTTGGAAGCCAACCTCTGCAAACAAAATTCAGAAATGGATGGATGCAAACTTATTGATTTCAAACACAATCATAGTCCACAAAAACAGGTTAAATTCGGATGCAAATAGGTCCAAAACAGTGGCACGCAAGCTAAACTCTTTGTGCCAAAAACTATCACCAAATTTAAGAAATCAGTAAACTTTCAACTCAATTTTTTTTTAAGCTGATTGGTTCAATTGGGAAGCAAGGCTATTAGGAAAGAACTAAGCAAGACTAAGGCAAGGAATTGAGAACTGAAATCAGAACTTGAGAAACAAAAATTCAGAAACCGAATGGCTGAAATTAAAGATGCAGAATTGAAAGGATTAGCTACAGATTTTTTTTCCGAAATGGATCAAAGGCTAAGCTAGCTAATGCAAACGAAATTCAAGTAACTAATCTAGGTACAAGGAAACTTAAACTAGCAATTACTTGACAGAAACTAGTGTAATGGAATTGAAACTACTAATATGCAGAAACTCAGCTTGGCACGCAGCAAAGTAGTTGGCACGCAGCAATGTAAACAAAAGTAAACTGAAATTTAACTCAATTGATCACTAAACAAGTTCCTCAGTTACTTAACTTGAAGATTTAAAACCTAATGAAGCTCAACAATTCAAGAAACAAACTCGAACAGCTGCTAAAGGAAATTTCAGAAACAGGACAGATTGCGGCAGAAACGAAATATATAGCTAAAACAGAATATAAACTAAAGAAACTACTCCTTGATCCCTTCCCGAGCTCAAAATCTTCTTGGTCGTCAAGCAAGAGCTGGCATCGAACCCCTAAGCTCAGCAAATCAGTGGAAATCAGCCTCAATCCTTCAATTCTGCTCAAATTGCTTCAACTGGGAGAATTCCGATCCGAACTCTTCAATCTCAGTTTGTGGAGCTGCGATGATGATTTGGAGAAGACCTGAGCTCACCTGAGAACCCCTACAAGTGGCTCAGATCGTCGGAAAAGGATTATGGCTGAGATTTCAGTGCTCGGACCACAGATGATACCGAAACCCTCAAACACCTCTGTCCGGATGAAATTTGAGATGAATTTTGGATCGAAACTGCCTTCCAAGGATTCAGATGATGATCTAAGGATGAAATCGAGGTGGTCACGCCTTCTTGGATGAAGAACTTGAAGAACTGCGAAGAACAAACGAAAACGATGAAGAACGGCGAAGACGCGACAAGGGAAGAGCTGCGCAGAATTTTTGCTTAAGTATTTGGCATTGGACGGCTCAGATCAATTTGGGAAAATCCAACGGCTGATCTTGCTCTGATCTGACCCAAACTTTGATGATGATGATCAGGGGTAGGATCTGCCTTGTGGTAGCTCGGATCCTCCAGATTTACAACGGATGGTCCAGATCACCCTAATCTTTGAATGGACGATCTAGAGCCCTCCGAGCTTGATCCAATGGTTGAATGAGCTCTGATTGGGATGAAACCTTCAGATCTTGATCAGAGTGCTTGATCAACCCTAACCCTAGCTCGGATTGCTTCAGATGGTCCCGGATGGCTCAGATCTAGCCGCTTTTGAATCGGACGGCCCAGATTTAATCCTAATCTTGATAACTCGATCCGGGTCACTTCCGACTTAAGTTTGACCCAATATGCCCTAGGTCCATGAACCTTTCATGCCTACAAAAATAGATCATGAATTTAGTGGCCAAATAATCCAAATATGTGTAAATTTGCAATTAAGTCTAAAATAAAAGGAAGTTCTAAAACCTAGGACAATTTCACAATTAAGCGATAAAAACATAGGTCAAACATGGATTTTAGCAACTCAAATAATCACTAAAATGGTACTTATCAACTCCCCCACACTTGAGCTTGAGCGTCTCGCGAAACCACTAAGTATGTATCCCTTAGATTTACTTAAGCATAATTAGAAGCAAATGAAAAGAAATTATCTAGGGTCGTCAATTCTCATAAATCTAAGCTCTATGGATTAGTATCTTGTCCTTAAATCAACAACTTAGCCTTTTCATCCATCATGAGTCATTGAGATGAATTTAAATCACTAGCCTTTCAAGGAAAATTTTGGTGGCTCTCTCCTTAAGTTCTAAGTTGATGATGGAAGTGGAGCTCACTCAAACACACATGCATTCTTGCACTACCATAGGCTTGCTTATTGTCTAATCTCCACCATTATTCATGATTAGGATTCACATCTACAAAAACAAATGAATGCATGGAAAATGGTAAGAAATGGAGTAAAAATCAAGGAAATGGAAAATTTGATAAAGTGGGAGACTTGGTTGCTCAAAAATGTTTCCGATGTGCTTTGCCCCTCTTGTCAGTCAAATCTGAGTGGTGGAGTAAAACTTGAACAATGCTTTTGATTTGGATGAAGAAACCCTCCTTTGTCTCAATGTGCCAATTTTGCCCTTTTGTGCCAACCTTGCTTCCTTCTTTTTCCTTGTTCTCTTCTCTTTTTTTTTAAACTGCAGAAATAAGTTTCCTTCATATCAGCTGCTTTCTTTCTCTCTAGTAAAATCAGAAATGAAATGGAGCAAGGCTTTGATCCGGATGTGGATGTTTCCAATGATCTCTCCACTAGTTTCATGGTGCCATCACTCACTTTTGTGCCACTTTGTTTCTTTCTTTCCTCTTTTTCTTTTTTTTCTGTTTTGACCAGTAGTGGTTGCTCTCAACACTTTGTGACACCTTTGTGTGCTTCATTCCTTGATTCACAGCTCCTAGAGAACCCAATTCAGCTCAAGTTGATACACACTTGTGCCGAAACTGCTTTAATGGAATGCAACCTTCTGAATTTTTTTTTTCTTCTTGCAGATTCCACAACAACTCTTCACAAATTTTTCAGCACTTTGCAGCTTCCCTTGCATTCAGTTCGCAATATTTCAGCAGCTACAAGTCAATCCCCAGCAGATTACAAGCTCTCCCTTTGGCACAAATATTTCAGACATTTTCTTTTTCTTCTTGCAATGCTTCTGTTCAACTCTCAATTCTATACAGCTGCAGTTCATCTTCTAGCAGGGTTTCCAGATTTTTAGTACTTGATCAGCTCAGAATTCTGCTTAAGCTTCAGATTTTCCAGTTCAGAATTTCTGCTTAAGCTTCACTGCATTTTTCCAATTGCAATTCATCCTCTGAATTGTTTTGTTTCAAGTTTCAGCTCCATGCACTAAATTTCCGAATCCAAAATCATCCAGTTCTTCATCCTTGCAAACATCTGATTTCTTGACAGCAGTAGCATCAAATGGAAATGGAAGATTTAAATGCTTCAATGAATGAATTGATACACTCCATTCTTCAGCAACATATTTTCTTGGTCACTGCACTTTACTGCAAATGTCTTTTCTCTGTTTTTTTTCGAAATCCAATCAGCCACCTCCTTGTGATCAATAGTGGATGGCTCAACAATTTATGGCATGTCCATGTACTCAATTTCCGGATTAATAGCCCTAACAACCAATTTCAGTTTTCAAGTTGGTACAAAACTGATTTTGTGGTGTCTCAATTTAAGTCCTTCATGTGTTTCAATTCTGAATTCTTCCCAATACAGGTTCAACAACACCTCTTCACAGATTTCATCAGTCTTGCAGCTATCTTCGAACTCAGCTTGTAACATTGGATCAGATTTGGTCAGCTTCACATTCAATCCTTCATGATTATTCAAAATTTCAAGCTCTCCCTTGCTGCAATTCAGATTTTCAGCTTCTTTTCAACTTTGCTCAGCTCTGTTCAGTCTTCAGAGTAGCTGTTTGATGCAGCTGTAGTTCATCTTGATACAAGGTTTACTGATTTTCCTAGCAAGGTACAGCTGCAAGTCTTTTCCACTTAGCTCAGATTTCTCTTCTTCTTCAACTGAATTTACTTGACATAGAATTTCTGCACTTGTTCTCAAACCTGTCCAATTTTTTTTTTTAAAGCAATGGCACAGAATTTTTCCTTTGTTGGTGTGCCATTTTTTTTTCAGATTTTTCCATTTCTTGCCACTTGGATCTTCAAAGTATGATAAGGAAGCTCGATCTCCAGTTGCTTCCATCTCTTTTGCTCATTCTTGGCACCAAATTCAACTCAATATGTAATTGTTTCCATCCTTCCATTGCAAAAAATTTTTCTTTTGGATCGAAATGCCTCCTTGATACAAAACTTTTCCAAAACACTAATCACCTCCCCCACACTTAAATCTTTGCGTCTTAGGGCATAGTAGCATCAAGAAAACATCCCAAGCAAACAAATCCCTAGAGAAATGGGGTTAAGAGTAGGAAAATAGAAAGGAAAATTGAAAAGAGTATGTATCAAGTATGATCATTGCTAAGAATAACATGGAAGAAGGGAAACAATTTGATTAGCCTTCATAGATGTGATCCAATCATTGAAATATGGTTTTGAAAGAACCTAAGCAAGTTCTAGAATACAATAACATATGTGTGTCACAAACATAAGGCTAATTCTCACTAGGTAAAAATAATTCATCTCAAGTCATCAATTAAGAATCTAAGGTAAAATAGTACTCAAGCATCCAAGATTTCATCCATGAACTCAAACCCTAAGTTTTGACAACCAAATTTAACTTGTTTTTAAAAGACTCTAAAATGCTATGGAGATAACCTAGAGGGATACATTTATTCCTAGTCATGCAAGAAAAAGTGCTAAAACAAAAGACATGGTATTTACAATGATTTTTATTCATGTCATGTTTCCTAAGAATTTATTATCCACTACTTACTTTAAAAAGAGAAACATTTATTCCTAGAAACATGAAAATGATATGTACAATAAATGGTAGAGAAAGTGAACTCCCCTTAAGTTGGGTAGATAGCTTCGTTCATGTCCAACCCATCCACCTCTAGCTCCTTTAGTTCTTCAAAATACTTTTTGAGCCGGTGGCCATTAACTTTCCAAATAAAACCATTAGATGCATCTTGAATTTCCACAACACCATAGGGAAAAATATTGGTTACAATAAATGGACCATCCCACCTTGACCTTAATTTACCTTTTATCAATTTGAGCCTTGATTTGTACAATAACACCTTGTCACCAATTTGGAAATCTTTCTTCACAATGTGCTTGTCATGGAAGTTCTTGGTCTTCTCCTTGTAGATCCTTGAATTTTCAAATGCTTCTAACCGAATCTCTTCAAGTTCTTGGAGTTGCAATTTTCTCTCTTCTCCCGCCTTGGTAGCATCGAAATTACAAGCTTTCACCGCCCAATATGCCTTGTGCTCTATTTCCACGGGGAGGTGACAAGCCTTATCATAAACCAAGCGGTAGGGTGACATGCCAATCGGTGTCTTAAATGCTGTTCTGTAGGCCCAGAGTGCGTCATCTAGCCTCTTGCTCCAGTCTTTTCTAGTGGGCCCAACTGTCTTTTCTAAGATGGATTTGATCTCTCTGTTTGAAATCTCAACCTGTCCATTTGTTTGGGGATGATAGGATGTAGAAACTTTATGTGCCACCCCATATCTGCTAAGCATCGCCTTCATGTGTTTGTTGCAAAAATGAGATCCTTGGTCACTGATTATTGCTCTTGGAATTCCAAACCTGCAGAAAATGTGTGACCTAACAAAACTACAAACAACAGAAGAATCATCAGTCTTGGAGGGAATGACCTCCACCCATTTTGAAACATAATCCACAGCAAGTAAAATATACAGATAACCATAAGATGCAGGAAAAGGTCCCATAAAATTTATCCCCCAAACATCAAAAATCTCACAGTAAAGCATAGTGTTTTGGGGCATCTCATGTCTCGCTCCTATGTTCCCAGTTCGCTGACATCTATCACAATTTGTATAAAAAAACATGTGAATCATGAAAAAGGGTGGGCCAGTATAATCCACACTCTAGTACTTTCCTGGCCGTCCTCTGGGGTCCAAAATGCCCCACACAAGCTGATGAATGGCAAAAAGTAAGGACAGAAGAAAACTCATGATCTGGTACGCATCTTCTAATTATTTGGTCATTACAAAATTTCCATAAATAAGGATCATCCCACACATAAAACTTTGCATCACTTTTTAATTTATCTTTTTGAGCCTTAGAAAATTGAGTGGGAAATACATGTGCAACAAGAAAGTTAACTAGGTCTGCATACCACGGGGTCTCACCATGTATTGCAATCAAGTGCTCATCTCTGAAATCATCATCAATGGTGGTAGGAGATCCATCTCCTTCAAGTCTGCTCAAATGATCTGCAACTAAGTTCTCTTTTCCACTTCTATCCTTGATTTCCAGGTCGAATTCTTGGAGTAGGAGCATCCATCTGATCAATCTAGGTTTTGCATCAGGCTTTTTCAATAGATATTTGAGAGCTGCATGATCAGAAAAAATAATAACATGTGAGCACAATAAATAAGATCTGAATCTATCCAAAGCAAAGACAATGGCAAGAAGCTCCTTTTCAGTCGTGGTGTAATTGGCTTGGGCGGCATCTAGGGTTTTGGAGGCGTAGCAAATGACATGTGGTGCTCCATCAACCCTCTGTGCTAAAACAGCTCCCACTGCAAAATTAGAAGCATCACACATTAATTCAAATGGTAGAGTCCAGTCAGGTGATGTAATAATAGGAGCTGAGGTAAGAGCCTCCCTGAGTCTATGAAAAGCTTCCTTGCATTTTTCATCAAAATGAAACTCAACATCCTTCTGCAAAAGTCGTGTCAAGGGTCGAGCAATCAAGCTGAAGTCTCTAATAAATCTGCAGTAAAATCCTGCATGTCCAAGAAAAGCACGAACATCCCGTACGCATACGGGGTAAGATAAAGAAGAAATAACACTGATTTTAGCAGGATCTACCTCAATACCTTTCCGAGAGACTATGTGTCCAAGTACAATCCCGTGCTCTACCATAAAGTGGCGTTTCTCAAAATTAAGAACAAGGTTAGTTTCAATACAACGATGTAAAACCCTAGACAAATTATTTAAGCATGAATCAAAAGACGTGCCATAAACTGAAAAATCATCCATGAATACCTCCATACAGTCCTCTAGCAACTCACCGAATATACTTACCATGCATCTCTGAAATGTACCGGGTGCGTTGCAGAGTCCGAAGGGCATACGTCTGTAGGCAAAAGTACCAAAGGGGCAAGTGAAGGTAGTCTTCTCCTGGTCCTCTGGATCTATGCAAATCTGAAAATAGCCTGAAAATCCGTCCAAGAAATAATAATGCGACTTCCCTGCCAGTCTCTCAAGCATCTGATCAATGAAGGGTAAAGGGAAGTGATCTTTCCTTGTGACCTTGTTGAGCTTCCTGTAATCAATGCAGACTCTCCAGGAATTCTTAACTCTGGTGGGCACTAGTTCATTGCTTTCATCTGCCACCACAGTCACTCCAGATTTCTTGGGCACCACGTGAATAGGACTAACCCACTGACTGTCAGAAATAGGGTAAATAATACCTGCCTGTAGAAGTCTAGTCACCTCTTTCTTTACAACATCCAAAATAAGTGGATTGAGTCTCCTTTGTGGTTGCCTCACAGGTTTGACATTGTCTTCTAAAAATATCCTGTGCATGCAGATAGCTGGGCTGATACCTGGTATATCTGATAAAGTCCACCCAATTGCCTTCTTGTAGTGCCTCAGGACTTGCAATAATTTTTCTTCTTGTTTTGACTCCAAATGCTGTGCAATAATCACAGGGAAAGTCTGCTCCTCTCCTAGATATGCATACTTCAAATGGCCTGGTAATGGCTTCAGTTCACTCTGGTCTTCTTCAGTAGAAATAGGTGATCCTCGGGGCTCTGTGCAATCCCCTACACTTTGAATCTCAGCAGAAATAGGTGATCCTTGGGGCTCTGTGCAATCCCCTACACCTAGAAAAATCTCTCCAGCTGGAAATGCATCTGAAATGTCTTCTGAAAAATCATCAGTCTCAGCAGTAAGTACTCTCTCAGCCTCCTCTGAATCAATAACTCCTCCAGAAATATCAGATAAAAATCCCTCAGCCTCTAACTCTGACTGCTCCAGCTCATCAAGAATATCCATGCTCATGATGGAATGATCCTCTCTCGGATGCTTCATAGCATCGAAAAGGCTAAACTGGACCACCGTGTCTCCGATCTCCATGGAAAGTGTACCGGCATATACATCAATTTTGGTTCTAGCAGTCTTCAGAAACTGTCTTCCTAAAATAAGCGGAGAATGGTGTGCAAGATAATCTCCCTCCATATCCAAGATATAAAAATCTACAGGGAATATTAGCTCCTTTACCTTCACCAAAACATCTTCAATCATACCTGCTGGGTGGGTCTGACTCCTGTCTGCTAGCTGTATCACCACACCAGTGGGCTGTAAAGGGCCTATGCTGAGCATCTGAAATACTGACCTGGGCATCATATTTATGGAAGCTCCTAAATCAAGCATAGCATCATGGAATGTAGTGCTTCCTATCTCACAAGAAACAGTAAATACCCCTGGGTCTTCACACTTCTGAGGAATGGTGTGGATAAGTGCTGAAATATTCTTCCCAAAGCTGACCAACTCATTTTCCTTAAGTTTCTTTTTGTGCACACAAAGATCTTTCAAAAACTTAGCATACTTTGGAATTTGTTTGATCATGGTCAACAAAGGTACATTTATCTCTACCTTACTGAAAAGTTCCACTAACTCATTGAATTCCTTAGCCTTCTCCTCCTCCACTTGTCTTTTGGCATGTGTTCTCTGCTGTGGAAAGGGTAAGGGAACCCTAAAGTCATCTTCTTTGGTCGGAGGTGGAGAGGCTGAAATTTTGGTTGCTGTCCCCTGCGAAGTGGCTGCTGTCCCTTGCGTGTCGGCACTGATTTCTTCTCCATTATCCACCAAATTTGGAGGATTACTTGAGGAAGGAGTGGGGAACGGGCTAGGGGTGGAATCATCTGAATTTGAAGTAATTTCGTGGCTGTTTTGGACTGGAATTGGAGTTGCTGTCCGGTTTTCTGAAAAATCTGCTCTTGGACTCTTTGGAGATGAAGTGACCTTCCCACTTCTCAAAGTAATAGCACTTACATTTCCTTTAGGATTAGGAACAGTTTGGGAAGGGAGTTGACTTGATCCTTGAGCTTGACTTTGGTTAATCCCACTAGCCAATTGACCCATTTGCCTCTCAATGTTTTGATTGTGTTGTTGTTGTTGTTGTTGCCAAGCTTGTTGTTGTTGTTGACAACTTGTTGTAGCATCTCCATCATTTGTTGTTGCTGAGCATTTCCTCCACTTGAGCTCCCATAGCCTCCTTGGTTAGCATAGCTCCTTGACTGACCTTGAAATGAGGAAGTAGTCGGCTGAAATGGTTGAGCTTGCTGAGATCCTTGAAAACATGGCTGTTGGGGCTGATAGGAGGACTGAGTGGGCTGTTGATAGGGCTGATTAAAGGGCTGACATGCTTGGAAACCTTGCTGGGAGTTGTAGCCTTGAAAGTTCTGATTTTGAAGTGGAAAATTCGGTGATGAGGTCTGAAAATTCTGATTTTGGAACCCTTGATTGTAGGGCTGTGAAACCTGATTATAGGGCTGGGAAGGCTGGAAATTCTGTTGGTTTTGAGTTTGGAAAGCTGGAAATGATTGAAAACCTTGCTGCCCTTGATGATATGGCTAGAATTGAGGCTGGAATTGCTGAAATAGGGGCTGCGGTTGCTGAAATGTAGGCTGTAAATTCGGATCCGCAGGCTGAAATTGCTGTGGCTGCTGGAATTGCGGCTGTGCTTGCTGGAAATTCTGTGGAGGCTGCTGCAATTTCTGTGTTTGAGGGTTTTGTTGGCAGAAAGAGTTCCCATATTTTAGATTTGGGTGATCCCTCCAACCGGGGTTGTAAGTAGAGGAGTAAGGATTGTTTCTTGCTTGAAATTGTCCTCTTACCAATGCTGCTACTGTCTCGTCTTGTTGGAGGGTGGGACATGAATCTGAGGTGTGCTCTTGACTAGAGCAAATGCCACACACACTCATCACTTGATTAGATTGTGGAGTTGCTGAAAGATTTGAGCCTAGATTTGCATTATTAACCTTCAATTGCTTAATAAGTGATGTGATCTCTGCCAATGAATTCCTTATCTCTTTCTGATCAGTAGGAACTAACTGAACTTCACCAACTCCTCTGGTGGTCAAGGCTCTGCTTCCAAATTGTTGGGAATTCTCAGCCATATTAGAAATGAGCTCCCTAGCTTGAATTGGCGTTTTGTTCACTAGGGCTCCTCCAGCTGCAGCATCTATCATAATTCTATCCATCTGCAGCAATCCCTCATAAAAGTATTGAATCAAAAGTTGCTCGCTGATCTGATGCTGGGGGCAACTTGAACATAATTTATTGAATCTTTCCCAGTAATCATAGAGTGTCTCACCCACCACTTGCTGAATTCTACAGATGCTTTTTCTAATTATTGCTGTTCTGGAGGCTGGGAAATATTTTTCCAAAAATGCTTTCTTCATGGAGATCCAACTAGACACGTGCCCCGTGGGTAGATAGTAAAACCAGTCTTTTGCTGCTCCTGTCAATGTGAAGGGAAAGCTCTCAGCTTTATATCTTCTTCAGAAATGCCCTGAGGCTTCATAGTAGAGCATACAACATGGAATTCGTAAAAGTGTCTATTTGGATCCTCTCCAGATAATCCCCGAAATTTGGGCAGCAAATTGATGAGTCCAGATCTGAGCTCGAAATCTCCCGCCAGCTCTGGATAAGCAATGCTGGAGTACTGGAATGAAGCATCTGGTGCTGCGAGCTCCTTCATCGTTCTCTGGTGGTCTGCCATGATACTGCCTGAGTGAGTGAAAATAGTCTGAATAGGAGGGATATCTGTAGTCTCAGAAAGAATGCCCTGGCTCCTCCTGGCTCTGAAAGTCCTCTCAATCTCAGGGTCGAATTCTTCTAGATCACCACCTGAAGACCTGGTCATAAAACAAAACGAATCGCAGTAAAAGTAGATAAAGAGATAAAACAAATTAAATCAAATCAACAGATATAGCAATAAGCACAAAAATAAATCAAGAAGGATATGAAATAAGTGCACAAGCAAAAATCAAACAAATCAACTAGTAGAGTTCCCCGGCAACGGCGCCAAAAATTTGACGGACCCAAACTAGATGTCACGAATGTGGGTCTCAAATTTAAATGTGAATAAAATGCTGGAAACCCTTTTTGCAATCAAAATATGAAAACGTAGTAAAGGGGCCACAGGTCGTATTTTTTTCCTCGGGACTAGTTGATATAGTTTGATTCTAACTTGGTTTATGTGTCGTTTGTGTTTTTGGGTTTCAAATAAGTAATTGGGTTTTGGGTTGTAGATTCGGAATGGAAGCACAAGAAAAAGAAAAGAATTTCAACCAAATGCACTAACCAAGTGATGGAAACCAAGAAATTCCACCAAGAGAAAACCTACTCACCAAGGTGGCTAAATCGAAATTAAAAGGGAACACAATGGATATTAAATGTAATCTTGATGCTAAACAATGTATAAGTGCAGGGATGGCAAATTTTTGGCAACAAACAAGCTTAACACAATCAAAAGCATGCGAAATTTAGAAATCAAACAAACAATTCAACTCAACTAGCTATAATTTTTTTTTTGGAAGCCAACCTCTGCAAACAAAATTCAGAAATGGATGGATGCAAACTTATTGATTTCAAACACAATCATATTCCACAAAAACAGGTTAAATTCGGATGCAAATAGGTCTAAAACAGTGGCACGCAAGCTAAACTCTTTGTGCCAAAAACTATCACCAAATTTAAGAAATCAGTAAACTTTCAACTCAATTTTTTTTTAAGCTGATTGGTTCAATTGGGAAGCAAGGCTATTAGGAAAGAACTAAGCAAGACTAAGGCAAGGAATTGAGAACTGAAATCAGAACTTGAGAAACAAAAATTCAGAAACCGAATGGCTAAAATTAAAGATGCAGAATTGAAAGGATTAGCTACAGATTTTTTTCCGAAATGGATCAAAGGCTAAGCTAGCTAATGCAAACGAAATTCAAGTAACTAATCTAGGTACAAGGAAACTTAAACTAGCAATTACTTGACAGAAACTAGTGTAATGGAATTGAAACTACTAATATGCAGAAACTCAGCTTGGCACGCAGCAAAGTAGTTGGCACGCAGCAATGTAAACAAAAGTAAACTGAAATTTAACTCAATTGATCACTAAACAAGTTCCTCAGTTACTTAACTTGAAGATTTAAAACCTAATGAAGCTCAACAATTCAAGAAACAAACTCGAACAGCTGCTAAAGGAAATTTCAGAAACAGGACAGATTGCGGCAGAAACGAAATCTACAGCTAAAACAGAATTTAAACTAAAGAAACTACTCCTCGATCCCTTCCCGAGCTCAAAATCTTCTTGGTCGTCAAGCAAGAGCTGGCATCGAACCTCTAAGCTCAGCAAATCAGTGGAAATCAGCCTCAATCCTTCAATTCTACTCAAATTGCTTCAACTGGGAGAATTCCGATCCGAACTCTTTAATCTCAGTTTGTGGAGCTGCGATGATGATTTGGAGAAGACCTGAGCTCACCTGAGAACCCCTACAAGTGGCTCAGATCGTCGAAAAAGGATTATGGCTGAGATTTCAGTGCTCGGACCACAGATGATGCCGAAACCCTCAAACACCTCTGTCCGGATGATATTTGAGATGAATTTTGGATCGAAACTGCCTTCCAAGGATTCAGATGATGATCTAAGGATGAAATCGAGGTGGTCACGCCTTCTTGGATGAAGAACTTGAAGAACTGCGAAGAACAAACGAAAACGATGAAGAACGGCGAAGACGCGACAAGGGAAGAGCTGCGCAGAATTTTTGCTTAAGTATTTGGCATTGGATGGCTCAGATCAATTTGGGAAAATCCAACGGCTGATCTTGCTCTGATCTGACCCAAACATTGATGATGATGATCAGGGGTCAGGATCTGCCTTGTGGTAGCTCGGATCCTCCAGATTTGCAACGGATGGTCCAGATCACCCTAATCTTTGAATAGACGATCTAGAGCCCTCCGAGCTTGATCCAACGGTTGAATGAGCTCCGATTTGGATGAAACCTTCAGATCATGATCAGAGTGCTTGATCAACCCATACCCTAGCTCGGATTGCTTCAGATGGTCCCGGATGGCTCAGATCTAGCCGCTTTTGAATCGGACGACCCAGATTTAATCCTAATCTTGATAACTCGATCCGGGTCACTTCCGACTCAAGTTTGACCTAATATGTCCTAGGTCCATGAACCTTTCATGCCTACAAAAATAGATCAAGAATTTAGTGGTCAAATAATCCAAATATGTATAAATTTGTAATTAAGTCTAAAATAAAAGGAAGTTCTAAAACCTAGGGCAATTTCACAATTAAGTGATAAAAACATAGGTCAAACATGGATTTTAGCAACTCAAATAATCACTAAAATGGTACTTATCAAATATCCTAGTTTCTGAAATTTTATGATAATTGTGAAAACTTCCCATTTTTGGAAACATTCCAATTTTGGAAATTTCCTATTTTGGAAATTTTTCAATTTTGGAAATATGTAAGTTTTCTTTGTACCAGTAACTTACAATTATTCTGAAAACATATTATGAAATCTCACAATTTTGGGCACTTTTCTTTCAAAGAAAGTCTAGACAAATTTATGGATCATTAATTGACAATTAAATTCGAATTGGTTTTAAATTATTAACAAAATTCTTTATATTGGATTGAGCCTCGGGGAGCCGTCCAATTTAAAGATAGTTGTTGTAATTTAATTTCCTAATTTTGAATAAAATTGTCATGTTTAATTTGGTTACGTCTCGGGGAGCGAACCAAATTAGATTTACAACAAATTCCTTTTTTTGGATATCTGAGCCTCGGGGAGCCACCCAAAGAAAATATTTTGTTGTAATTAATAAATCCATAAATAAAATATGTAATCAAATCTTGGAAATTTTGAGGTGATTCTCAAACGATAATTTCCTATTTGATTTAAGAGGTGATGCTCTTACATATTGTTGTCTCTAAAATTAATTAGGAAAATGGTTTCCTATAGAGTTTTCTTAAATAAGATTTTCATGAAAATAATATGTGGTTGAATTAAGAGAATCTGTCTCTTAATTTAATAAGATTTGATTTAGAGAAATCAAAGTCTTAAACATATTATTTCCGAAATTGATTATGACAATTTAGGAAATTGTTTCCCAAAACAATTCCTTGAATAAAGTATGAAATTAGAATTAGGAAATCCGGTTCCCAATTCAATTAATGAGACTTGATAAATTAAGTCACATATATACTTTATTAAGGAAATCGTTAGTGCATGACATAATTATATGTCATGAATGTGCTTAGAAAAGAAAGGATGAGACCCAAAACCCCTTACAAAATATTAAGGCCAACACCTTCCATTAATATGGTTAGAACCGGAGTTTTGTTTCTCGTTTGGGTTGATGGACACATCCATGCCCGACTTGAACCTCAACATGTTCAAACCATGAAATTAGTTTATGATAAATATAGTTGGAGTCAGATGTCAATCCTTAGTTTTGGTTGTTGGACACATCCAAGCCTGACTAAACGGTTGAATGAGCTCCAACCATATTAAAACTATTTCATAATTAATGGGTCAGCCTTAAGCTTGGAGCATCGATTTGTTGTGCCACAGCCAAGGTCGATGTAAAGAGAGGTGCAGTTGGGTGCTATGTATATTGTTGCATACTTGTTAATGAGTTAACAACCCAATGATTTATGCAAACATTCAATTAGTTGATAGCATAAAGTGATGATTACATATATGTGATATGTAATCGGTATAATTACCTACCTTCATAGCTAAGAATAACTTGATGGCCACAGCCATGGTTGTTCTTATCTATGGTTGGATATCAACCTATTTGGAGATGTTCCTACGATCTCCCGAATTGATAAAAAGGGTTATTCAATTCGAAAAATTAAATAGGATTTAATTAATGTATATTGATGCATTCTTTATAATTCTCATCACATAACCTCAATTTGTATTTCTAGGATAATCACCCGATCATGTCTTCTCTGAATTTGCGTTCCATTTTGGACACCAATAAGCTGACTGGGCCAAACTTCATGGACTGGCTTCGAAACCTGAGGATAGTCCTCAAGGGAGAAAAGCTTGCTTATGTCCTTGAAGAACAACTTCCCAACCATCCTCCTGAAGATGCAACTCCAGACCAGTTAGTGGCCTATCAGAAACATGTAAACGATTCTGAACTTGCGAGTTGCATCATGCTAGCCGCTATGGTACCTGAGCTGCAAAAGCAGCATGAGCATATGGATGCTTATACCATCATCTTCCATCTTCATGAGTTATTTGACGAGCAGGCGAGATCCGAAAGGTTCGAGGTCTCCAGACTCCTCTTCACCTCTAAGATGCAGGAAGGCACTTCTGTCTCACAGTTTGTGTTGAAGATGTTGGGGTACATTGAGCGACTGAGCACACTCGGTTTTGCAATGGATCATGAACTAAGTATTGACATAATTCTGCATTGTTTACCCAAAAGTTATTCACAATTTGTGATGAACTATCGGATAAACAAGCTGGAGACTACCATTCCTGAGTTGCTCAACCTGCTGAAGACTATAGAGCCTTCTGTGAAGCAGGATCAGAAGACGGTGCTGTTAGTTGGTTCCTCGAAGAAAGGTTCTAAGAGGAAGGCCAAAGAACAGAATAAAGGAAAGAAGAAAAAGGCCAAAAAGACTGAAAAGACACCAAAAGGCACTTGCCATCACTGTGGCAAGGAGGGTCACTGGCGAAGAAACTGCAAGGTTTATCTTGAGTCCTTGAAGAAGAAGGTATCTGATGCCCCATCCTCTTCAGGTATCTTCGTTATTGAATGTCACTCTATTTCCTCAACCACCTGGGTACTTGATACTAGGAGTAGCTCACATATATGTAATGACATACAGGGGCTAAGGAATAGAAGAAGACTCATTAAGGGAGAAGCGAATCTGCGAGTTGGAAATGGAGCAAAGATTGCTGCTATTGCCATCGGAACATATTTGCTAAAGCTCCCTACTGGACGTGTCTTAGAATTGGATAATTGTTATTTTGTTCCTTCATTAATAAAGAACATTGTATCTATTTCATGCTTGAATGAAAAGGGTTATAATTTAACTTTTAGTAACAATTGTTGTTACATGACTTTAAATGGTGTTCTTTATGGAACCGAAACTTTGTGCAATGGTATCTACACGTTAGATTTATCCGGTGACGTTTTCAATATCGAAGTTAGCAATAAACGTGCTTAAATAGATAATCGAATAGACTCCTATACGTGGCATTGTCGTCTTGGCCATGTAAGTAAGAAACGCATGACCAAATTACACCGATGTGGAATTCTGGAATCATTTGAACCCGGTTCATTTAATACATGCGAATCATGCTTAAAAGGCAAGATGGTCAAATTACCCTTTTCCGGAAAAGGTAATCCAGTGGGAGAATTGCTTGGTCTAATACATACTGATGTATGTGGACCAATGTCAACTCTTGCACAAGGAGGCTATAGCTACTTCATTACCTTTATCGATGATCACTCACGATTCGGGTATGTGTTCTTGATGAAACACAAAATCTGAAGCTTTTGAGAAATTCAAAGAGTTCAAAAATGAAGTAGAGAAACAGCTTGGCAAATGTATTAAGATACTTCGATCCGATCGGGGTGGTGAATACTTAAGTCAAGAGTTTCAAGATTATCTTAGGGATAATGAGATATTGTCTCAATGGACTCTGCCATATACACCACAGCATAATGGTGTATCTGAGAGGCGTAACCGAATCTTGATGGACATGGTTAGATCTATGATGAACCATGCAACTCTTCCAAAATCCTTTTGGGGCTATGCACTTAAGACAGCTGTTTACTTGCTAAATAGAGTCCCGACCAAGGTAGTCTCTACTACTCCATATGAAACGTAGAATAGTAAGAAACCTCACTTAACTCACCTTAAGATATGAGGTTGTCCTGCTTATGAGAAGCGGACTGTATCAGACAAATTGGATACTAAGTCTGATAAATGTCTATTTATTGGATACCCTAAGGAAACGAAGGGTTACCAATTCTATCATCCCTTGGAACAAAAGGTGTTTGTTTCAAGGCATGCTGTGTTTCTGGAAAAAGAATTTCTTTTACAAGAAAACAGTGGGAGTGGCATTGAACTTGATGAAGTTCAAGAAACTCCAATAGACATTACAGAGACACCTAGTCTAGACCCACAACCAACAACTCATAATGATGAGCTATCAGTTGAACCTAAAACAACACCACCTCTTCTTAGGTCTGATAGGACACGCAATATTCCAGAGAGATACGGATTTCTCATAAGTGAATCGAACGACGTGTTACTCATAAGTGATGATGAACCTATCAGTTATGAAGATGTTCTGAAAAGTTCAGAAAGGGACAAGTGGCTTGAAGGCATGAAGTCGGAAATGGATTCCATGTACGAAAATCAAGTATGGGACTTGGTTAACCCACCTGAAGGGATTAAGCCCATAGGGTGCAAGTGGGTTTTCAAGAAGAAAACCGACATGGAAGGTAATGTTGTTACCTTTAAGGCTAGATTAGTGGCAAAAGGATATCGTCAGAAACAAGGAATTGATTATGACAAAACCTATTCGCCAGTAGCTATGCTTAAATCCATTCGGATGCTCCTGGCCATAGCAGCTCATTATGATTATGAGATATGACAAATGGATGTGAAAACAGCTTTCCTTAATGGAAACCTGCTTGAGGATGTATAAATGATACAACCTGAAGGTTTCACATCGGTTGACAAAACCAAAATATGCAAGCTTCGACGATCCATATATGGACTGAAGCAAGCATCCAGGAGCTGGAACATCCGTTTTGATGAGACAATCAAAGAGTTTGATTTCTCACAAAATCCTGACGAACCTTGTGTATACAAGAAGGTTAGTGGGAGTGCAGTCGTATTCCTAGTATTATATGTCGATGACATATTACTTATAGGAAACGATATATCAGTCTTACAGTCGGTTAAAATTTGGTTGTCCAAAACTTTCTCCATGAAAGACCTGGGAGAAGCAACCTATATCCTAGGGATTAGAATCTATAGAGATAGATCAAAACAGTTGCTTGGTCTTTCGCAGTCTACATATATAGACCGAGTGCTAAAAAGGTTTAGCATGTCGGAATCCAAGAAAAGTTACCTTCCAATCAGGCATGGGATCAACCTTTCAAAGTCTATGTGTCCGCGCATAGAAGACGAGAGGATTTGCATGAATAAGATTCCTTATGCATCCGCGATAGGATCTATCATGTATGCTATGTTATGTACTAGGCCCGATGTATCGTATGCTCTGAGCATCACGAGCAGATACCAGTCTGATCCAGGAATGGATCATTGGGCGGCTGTAAAGACAATCCTTAAGTACTTAAGAAGAACTAAGGATGTGTTCCTAATATATGGAGAAGGAGAAATGGTAATACGTGGGTATACAGATGCCAGTAAGGATGATTCCAAATCTCAGTCTGGATACGTATTTACTTTGAATGGAGGCGCAATAAGTTGGAAGAGTTCCAAGCAAGACACTGTAGCGGATTCTACCGCGGAAGCAGAATACATTGCGGCTTCGGAAGCAGCAAAAGAAGCAGTCTGGATCAAGAAGTTTGTCTCGGAACTTGGTGTGGTTCCAACCATTGATGAAGCAATACCGGTTTACTGCGACAACAATGGAGCTATTGCACAAGCAAAGGAACCAAGGTCTCATCAGCGATCCAAACACGTGCTTCGCCGCTATCATCTGATCAGAGAAATTATAAGTAGGAATGATATACAAATTGAGAAAATTCCCACTGAAAGGAATTTAGCGGATCCTTTAACTAAGGCCTTGCCTCAAAGCAAATTTGAGGGTCATGTTAGAGCCTGTGGTATTGGATACCGTAGCGATTGGCATTAGGCCAAGTGGGAGTTTGTTAGTAATATGAGAGAAGTGTGCTAAGGCAATCGCCTTATGATTGTAATCATTTACTTTAATAAATGAATATTCACTATTTAAGTATACATGTTCGTGTATTTGATTAAGATCTTAAACTCATTTACTGAATGTCCGCAATACAATTCACAGTATGAGAGAATTTGTGATGAATTCACAACTAGTGATTATCTCTACATGTGCAATTGTGAAGTATTGAAATTGTCCCTAGTCGATGAATTGATAAATACGGACACTATCAATTCTGTTGAGACTAGCATGGGTTATTCTCTTGAGACTAGCATGGGTTATTCTCTAATCTGCTGATTCTCACTGGCTGGTGACATTGGGATGTCCGGAGATAAACATGAATGCTAGTTAAGGGAACTAGTTCATTGGAGTGACTAGCTGTAAAACTTCATATGGTAATCTACATATAGATATGTCAATGAAGTTCTTACTGCAGCTTAAGTGCGATGTTCCTTTGACTTGCGGTGTTCAAGTCCTCTTGGTCATGAAGACTTATACTTTGACATCTTAAGCAAGCATCTCCAAGGAGGTGTGGACCCAGGATGATTGGGTATAAGCCGAAATGCCCGAAGATGTTTAAACAGCCTACAAAGGATTCACCACTCCTTGCGAGAAGACGTATACCCAAGGCCTATCGTCGGATTGTTACTCGAAGCCTCTGGCCAGAGCATCACATGTTCCGAGTATGAATCTCTCAGAAACATGAGAGTAATTAGAATCCGTTGGACGAGAAAGACATTACTTAGGCTAGGTGTGACGTAGTCAGCCTAGTGGGGACTGACACACATAGACCGTGTCCTGAACCAAGTGGGTATAAGATGGTGAAGGGAATGAGGCACGATTCATTAAAGCTGCCGAAGGGTTTCAGAATAATATCTGAGGTCAACTATTGATCTTTCGATTAATTGGGGATCATGATGTACTACTAGGTGCCACTCATTATCGTTCTATAATTGGTGAATTATAGACGACCAACATAAATCGAAAGCCTATTTAGTCACACGCACTACGAGTAATGCGAGGGATTTAAAACGAGTTAAAAATTGGATTTTCCGATCAAGAGAGATAAGTCGAATCTGAATTTTTAGAGACGCATCGGAAGCATAAAATGGTTAAGTCTTTTGAAGACTTATTGAACGAATTAAATGAGTTTAATTCGTGAGGTCATGGCTTGGGTTTGGCCGGCCAAAGAGGGTTGCCACCCTCTTTGTTTGGCCGGCCACATTAAAAGGGGAGAACCAAATTGTTTGGTTCAAATTATAAAATAAACCGAGCGCGGTTTGTTTTATAAAATTATGGATAAAGAAATTTATATACACGGATTTATTTTTCATGGAAATTAAAATAAACCATGGATTGGTTTATTTTATTTTATAAAATCAATAATAGATTGATTTACCATGATAAAGAAATTTATCTAAAAAATTTATATAAAGAAATTTATATAAAAAGTTTATATAAAGAAATTTCTTTCCATAAGAAAAGGGATACATGGTTGTTTTTATTGTAAATTAAATTATGATAAAAACTTGGCATGATGGAGTAATTCATAGAAAAATTTATATGATAAATTTCTTATGAAAATTTATTCCATAAAAAGGAGACTTGGCGGTAGAGAGACTACTATATAAAGGAACCAAGGCAAGGCTTGATTCTTAATCCAAGAGATCAAGGATTCTTGCCTAGCCTCTCTCCCTCTCCTTCTCTCTCTTTCCCTCTTCTAGTGCCGCCGGCCCTAGAGCCCTCCCTCTTTGCCGTGAGCTTCCACCACCAAGAAGAGGCCGAAGAAGAAGAAGAAGCGGGCGCGACTCCTTCCTTCCTCCCGGAATTTTGATTCCGTTCTTCGTTTGGTGGTTAGTCTTTCCATCTCTCTCTTGGTATTCTTGTCGTGCCTTTGGAGAATCTAGTAGTTCTTGTCGGCACGAAACTCGTGGCTTTGTGAAGTCATCCCGAAGAAAACTCGGCGTGGACGTGAATAGAGGCAGAGCTTCCAAGGGACGCTACGGTTGGATCTTGTCCCTTTCTTCGAGTTACGCGAGGTATTAAGTAAATTAGTTTACTTTCTGCAAAATTTTAAATGTATGATCATGTCTCCACAACATAAGGTTGCATGCTAGATACGTGGTTAAAATAATTTGAGAAATTATTTATGCTAAACCTTCCGCTGCACGTAATTAAATTTTAAAATTATGAACCCGTATCCTTGTCAACATGCACCCGGTCCTAACAGGCTCCACCTCCTAAAGTAAACACAAACCCCGAGGTAGACTTACTCTTGTCCCTGTCTGACTGGAAATCTGAATCCGAATAACCCACAGGGACTAATTGGTCTACTCGGTAAACCAACATATAATCCCTAGTCCGTCTCAGGTATTTCAATATATGCTTTACCACAATCCAATGTCCCTGTCCAGGGTTACTCTGATATCTGCTGACCATGCCCACGGCAAAACAGATATCTGGTCTCGTGCACAACATAGCATACATGAGGCTTCCTACTGTCGATGCATAAGGAACTGCATTCATTTCCTCTATCTCCTTTGATGTCTTCGGACGCATCTCCTTGGATTGAGGAACTCCGTGCCTGAAGGGTAGGAAACCCTTCTTGAAGTTTTCCATGATAAAACGAGCCAGGACAGTGTCAATATATGAAGCTTGAGATAAACACAACATCCTTTTCTGGCGATCCCTTATGACCTTGATCCCAAGGATGTGTCCTACTTCTCCCAAGATCTTCATATCAAACTGTTTTGACAGCTAAACCCTTATGTCTGATAACACTTTGACATTGTTGTCAATTTAACAAAATGTCATCTACGTAAAGTACAAGAAACACCACTACGTTTCCGTCACATCTCTTGTATACACATGACTCATCCGGGCTTTGAATAAATCCATATGACTGGATTACTTCATCAAAGCGAATGTTCCAAGATCGCGAAGCTTGCTTCAATCCATAAATGGATCGATTAAGCTTGCATACTAGATGCTCTTTGCCCTTTGCAATGAACCCTTCTAGTTGCTTCATGTAGATGGTCTCCTCAAGACTTCCGTTAAGGAAAGCTATCTTAACATCCATCTGCCACACCTCATAATCCATATGAGCGGCAATAGATAGGAGAATCCGGATAGACTTGAGCATGTCTACCGGCGAAAAGGTCTCCTCATAATCGATACCCTCTTTCTGAGTGTACCCTTTCGCAACAAGCCTAGCTTTGAAGGTCTCAACCTTCCGTCTGATCATCTCTTTCTCTTGTAGATTCACTTGCATCCAATGGCTTTTACACCATTGGGTGGTTCTACTAGCTCCCAGATGTGATTAGAATCTATAGATTCTATCTCAGAGTTCATGACCCTTTGCCAAGAATCTGCATCCTTATCTTAAGAGCCTCGTCATAGGTCCAGGGATCCGGTTCATGTTTACCAGAGACCAAGTCCGAAGACTCTCCCAAAAACATGAACCTTTCAGGCTGTCTAACAACCCTCCCACTGTGACGAGGCACCACCTGTGTATCTTCTGTGACATGCGCTGTAGTGACTTGTGGTGTATCCTCTTGTACAGTTGGTCCTAAGGTCGTAACGTCCCCTCTTAACTCTTCAAGCACTAGTCTACTCCTGGGCTTATGGTTCATCACATAGTCTTCTTCTAAGAATCTGACATTCGTGCTAACGATTACCTTCTGATCCTCAGGACTATAGAACAGACCACCTTCGTTCCTTTTGGATAGCCTATGAACAAACGTACTTCTCTACGAGATTCCAACTTATCAGTATCTCCCATCAGCACATGTGCTGGACTACCCCAAATCCGAATATGTCTTAGACTAGGCTTTCACCCA
Source organism: Boesenbergia rotunda (assembly GCA_024364735.1). Lineage (NCBI taxonomy): Eukaryota > Viridiplantae > Streptophyta > Magnoliopsida > Zingiberales > Zingiberaceae > Boesenbergia > Boesenbergia rotunda. Next base: position 104,239 of record JAGFNQ010005380.1, on the reverse strand, counting down.
GTCCACAATTCTATGGGAGTAGAAGGGACTAGCTTATATGGTACCATGTTCAGAATATACGCAGCTGTATCCAGAGCATATCCCCAGAATAAATCAGGTAAATCAGAGTAGCTCATCATTGACCTAACTATCTCCATAAGAGTCATATTTTTCTTTCTGCAACTCCGTTCTGTTGGGGCGTACCAGGTGTAATCAGCTGGTACTGAATCCCAACCTCTGGTAAGTATGTCCTAAACTCTCCAAAGAGATACTCTCCATCACGATCTGATCGTAGTGTCTTGATACCTTTACCTTGACGCTTCTCCCCATCAGCCTTGAACTCTTTGAACTTATTAAAACATTCAGACTTGCGGCACATCAGGTAAATGTATTCATACCTTGAATAGTCGTCAATGAAAGTGACGAAGTATTCAAAGCACCTCTAGCCTGGATTGACATAAGACCACACAGATCAGAATGAATCAGTTCTAGTACATCTTTGGCCCTATACCCCTTAGCCTTGAAAGGCCTCTTGGTCATCTTACCTTCTAAGTAAGACTCACAGGTCGGGAAGTCTTCCACCACCAATGAACCCAAGGGTCCATCGGCTATCTACCTCTGAATCCTACTAAGGTTAATATGACCAAGCCTAAGGTGCCAAAGATACATCTGATTCATCTTAGAAGGCTCCTTTCTCTTATTTAGGTTAGATGATGAGCTATTCACCTCTGTTTGCATCGTGGGAGTCTTTGGTTCTAGAGTGTACAGATTGGCTACTATCGTACCCGAATAGATAATCTCTCTATTTTTTTATAACAACTCTATTATTAAAAGCAACAGAATATCCATCCTTTATTAACTTAGAAACTGAAATTAAATTCTTTCTAAATGAGGGTACATATAAGCAATCTCTCAGAACCAACACTTTATTCCTCTCAAAAGACAAATAAAAATCTCCCACTGCAACTGCTGCCACCTTTGTAACATTGCCCATGTAGACCACGATTTCCCTATCAGCCAGCCGTCAGGTTTCCTGGATCCCCTGTATAGTATTGCAGACATGATCAGTGGCCCCCATATCTACGCACTAGGTACTGCTAGATAGCACCGCTAAACATGTTTCAACGACAAAGCATAAGGAAATACCTTTGTTTTGACGACGGGGACAATCCGCCTTCTAGTGTCCAGTTTGCTTACACGTGAAGCACTTGCCTTTCGACTTCTTCACACCAGTCCGAGGTCCCTGCGATGCCGCTGCTGCTACCTTCTTGAACCCACCTTGTTTCTTCTTCTTCCTACCTTTTGGCACAGAAGTAGAAACCTTTTGAGTAACCAAGGCCTGCGAGCTCTGACGAAAGAGGCCCTCTGCTGCCTGAAGTTCTCCTAGCAGTTCCCCCAACGTATACTCATGCTTGTTCATGTTATAGTTGAGCCGGAACTCCTCAAAACTCCTAGGCAGAGACTGGAGTATAATTTTGACCTGGGTTTCCCCGTCGATTTGTGCTCCCAGTACCTCAATCTCATTGAGGCGAGCCATCATTTTTAGGACATGATCCCTAACGGGTGTCCCTTCGACCATAGTAGTCGTCATCAAGTTCTTCATCGCAACCTGCCTAGCGGCCCGACCCTGGTGCCGGAAGAGCTCCTTGAGATTTAGCATCATTGCATAAGCATGGGCATGGCCTAATGCTGATGTTGCAATATATTCGACATAGATGCCAGAATGTAGCACCGCTTCATCTCATCTGCCATGACCCACTTCTTAAAGCGCTCCCTATGCTCTTCTCTAGAGTTCTCGCTAGGTCTTTCAGGACAGTCCTCAAGGAGCACATATTTGTACTCTTCAGCAATAAGGACAATGTCTAGGTTTCTTTTCCAGTCAATATAGTTGGGTCCAGTAAGTTTGTTCTCCTTAAGTATGGTCGATAGTGGGTTAAAGGTCATTTTGAAAATCCTGAGAATCACAACACACACTACTTTAGAATTCGAAAACAAATTGATCCCTCAAAATACTAAATTTTCGAAATCAACCAACATCTCAAACATTGAGAATTCGCATACCACGTTAGTGTGGACGTATACGAACTCTTCATTCGTTAGAGAAGGTTTTACCCATCAATCATACTATCTTGTCAACCTAACTTTTTGATAAGTAAGATTAATAGTTGGTTCACTTCGGCCCTACAAATTATTAGCAGTGACTCTGTTGGGGATGATACTAATATTTGTATCTAAGTGTTTACAATTACACGACACGAAGAGAATTATTTACGGTTATGTGCCTTCCGTTGGGGAAGTACACACACTCTTCAATAATTCCCTATAATCTTTTCTGACCTTGTGATCCGCAGAGCAAGCCTATCCGTTATGGAGGAAGGCACTCAGAGCCAACGCGCGGGCTTGTTCGCATCACATGTCAAATTGTAAGGGAGGCCACGGGACCCTTAGGGTCCCTCTCCACTTAGTAATTTAGTTTGAGAAATTTTAACAAGCATACACACACGACATGCACATAACCAACATAATGAAAAATAGAAAATCCTATATTTTCCAACTTGTCATGGTCTTGGTCTCCAATGCGCCTCTAGTCGTGTCGTCACTTCGTCCGCTCCTCCCTTCCTTATGCACAAGCCTCGTCAACCCTAAGGAGTGTATATGAAAACTAGATCGAAAGTAAAATAATGAGCTCGACTATTCATGTGTAGTATTTAATTACAAAAATTAAATACTACCTAGCCTCGTCAACCCTGAGGATTAATTAATTTACAAAAATTTCACAACCATTCATACAACAATTATTTGGCCATGATAAGTTGGAATCTCATGCCTGCAACATAAAGTTAGCCTATGCACATCCACATATCATCCAATAAAATGTATGAAAAATGCAAAAAAATTAACCAATCCTAAACACACAAAACCGGAATCCTCAGCTCTGATACCAATTGTTGGGTATGGCTTGGCGGGTTTCCCTAGCGAAAACTTGGTCATCCTTAGAGACCTCTCCATGTTTACGGATTAAAAATTAATCCGAATGGAGACCCGTCTCCCAACAACCATCTCGTCATCGTATCGTTCGGCACGAATTACAACTTGGCCAATCACAAAGATCGTGCCTTGTAATTCTCCTAACCGAACGACCGCGGAAGAGACGACGAGTGGATCGCCGATTCTTGTGTTTATGGTCGGGGTCCAATTAATCAATTATTAGCTATGATACAATATCAAAATAATTAACTAATTCACATGAAATGACGAAGCTAATCAATAAGGCACAAAATAACAATAGGAGCTAAGGAAAGAATTATACCTTCCCTTTTACATTGTAGTCTTCTACCTTATGTCCCACCCTTCCCGGACATTGTGTGGGCGACGAGCTACCGAGAACCGAGATCACCAAGGCATTCCAACCGAGCTCTTCTTCTTGTCTTGGCCGAAACAAGAAACCATCAGGTTAGGGTTTTCCTTGTGCCGGCTTCTTCCTTACTCTTCCCTTCCGCCGCCAGCCACCAGAGCCACTCAAGCTCCCCGGACCAGCTGCAAACCTTGAGAGGAAGTAGAAGAAGATGAAGAAGGAGAGAGTTCTCCTTCTTCCTCACACAACTGGGTGAAAACACCCTTCTTCCTCTACCTTGCGGTCCCTTCTCCCTTGCTGCTGACCAACGAAGAGAAGAACCCTTCCTTATCCCTGTTGATCCCAGCCGAGTGTTGGTGGAGAAGAGAGGAAGAAAAGAGAAGGAGAAAGTCTCCTTCTCTTGCGGCGGCCGAACCCTAGAGGGGAAGAGGAGAGAGAGAAGAGAGGAGAGAGGCCTAGGGTGTTAACTCTTGGAATAATTCTTGGTTTCATGATCTCATGGGGTATTTATAGGGCTAAGGTAGGGACCAAGAGGAGGAGTTGGATCTTGGCCCGCTAATGGATCTAAACCCGATCCATTAATTAAGATCCATTCCACTAAAGGATTTTAATTGAACTTCCTCACCAACCCCCATATTTTCATATGGGTCCCACATATTATGAGTCGTCCATCCCCCCGTGTTTAAGATGTCGAATGCCCATCAATTAATTTAAATTACTGACAATTTAAATTAATTAACTTCTGGATCCTTGATTAGTATCACTCAACCTTATCATCATGTTGGATCAAATCCACCTGCAGGGTTTAACATGATGAATCTTTTGAGCTCATCAAGAGGGCATCATCATCCCGACTCACCAGGACATGATTCCGTCGATAATCAATGGTACACCATATAATTAATATTATTTTCCAACATACCGGGCCTATCGATCTAACAGAATAGATCTCGCCCATTGGTAAATCAAAGAAATAATAATTAATTATATGTGCCCGTTATTATATCAGGATTTAGGGATCGTACTCCATAATAAAATCTGAGGTCCTATCCAATTATCAAGTCAGTTCAAATTGGATGACCTCGGGTTTTGGTCCTGCTCAATGTACTCAAAGCACACTAGTGTAATTCTATGGTCAAGACCAACCACACCTAATTACACTACAACCATCCTGATAGTGTTGGGACCGGGTGCATGTCGACAAGGATACGAGTTCGTAAAATTCAAAATTTCTACGTGCAGCGGAAGAGTTTGCATAAAATAATTTTCTAAATTATTTTAACCACGTATCTAGCATGCGACCTTATGATGTGTAGACATGATCATAAATTAAAATTTTACGGAAAAGTAAACTAATTTACTTAGTACCTCGCGTAACTCGAAGTAAGGGACGAGATCCAACCATAGCGTCCCTTGGAAGCTCCGCCTCTATTCGCGTCCACGCCGAGTTCTCTTCGGGATGACTTCGCAAAGCCACGAGTTTTGTGCCGACGAAAACTACTAGATTCTCCAAAGACACAACTAGAATATCAAGAAAGAGAGATGGAAATTAACCACCAAAGGATGGCCGGTACCACCAGCGCCCTTCTCCACGCACAGAAGCCGCCGTGTAAAGTCTCTCCACCGAAGGCTGTATGAAGGCTCAACCTTCCATCTCACCACCGAGCATGTAACTTCTCCACCATGAAGTTTAATCCTCCAATAGGAGAATTCGGTTTCCCACAACTTCTCCACCGAGCATGCCACTTCTCCATTGAGAAGTTTAATCCTCCAATAGGAGAATTCGGTTTTGCCCTTGGTGGAAATTGCTTGCATGTAACTTCTCCACCATGAAGTTTAATCCTCCAATAGGAGAATTCGGTTTCCCACAACTTCTCCACCGAGCATGCCACATCTCCATTGAGAAGTTTAATCCTCCAATAGGAGAATTCGGTTTTGCCCTTGGTGGAAATTGCTTGAAGCAATTGTCTTGCAACCGTCGGCGCCGAGAGAGAGCGGGGAAGAGAGAAAGAGAAAGGAGAGAGGGAGGGCTTCATTATCTCTTGATTGGAATTAAGGGCTAGCCTTTGGTTCCTTTATATAGTAGCAACTCCTTTGCTAAGTCTCCCTCTAAACCGAATTAACGGAATTAACGGAATTAGTTATAAGAAATTTATCTTATAAATTTTCTTATTAATTATTCCGTTTAAACCGAGTCTTTATATAAACTAATTTATAATAAAACTAATTCTTCTTCTCTTTAAATTATGGAATAAATTTTTATAAGAAATTTATAAACTTTCTTATTATGAAAAAATCAATTCATAATTGATTTTATAAAATTAAAATAAACCAATTCATGGATTATTTTAATCTTCCATAAAAGAATAAATTTCTATAAATTTTATTTATATAAATTTCTTTATACAAATTTATTTATTTATAAAACAAATCGCACTAGATTTATTTTATTAATTAAACCAAAATTAATTGGTTTTCTCCTCTTATTGTGGCCGGCCACCAAAGGGGGTTTTGGCACCCTCTTTGGCCGGCCAAACCAACTCGAACCGCCACGAATTAAATTCATTTAATTCGCCCAAAAAGCCTTCAAAAGACTTAGCCATTTTTAGCTTCCATTGCGCCTCTGACTAACTCAGATTCGACTTATTTCTCTTGATCGGAAAATCCAATTTTCAACTCGTTTTAAATCCCTCGGATTACTCGTAGTGCGTGTGACTAAATAGGCTTTCGATTTATGTTGGTCGTCTATAATTAACGAATTATAGAACGATCATGAGTGGCACCTAGTAGTACATCATGATCCCCAATTAATCGAAAGATCAATGGTTTTACCTCAGAAGAAATTATTCTGAAACCCTTCAGCAGCTCTAATGAATCGTGCCTCATTCCCTTCACCACCTTATACCCACTTGGTTCAGGACACGGTCTATGGTTTCAGTCCCCACTAGGCTGACTACGTCACACCTAGCCCAAGTAGTGTCTTTCTCGTCCATTGGATTTCTAATTACTCTCATGTATTTTAGAGACTCGCACTCTAAACATGATATACTCTGGCCAGAGATTTTTGAGTAACAATCCGACGATAGGCCTGGGTATACATCTCCTCGCAAGGAGTGGTGAATCCTTTGTAGGCTGTTCAAACATCTTCGGGCACTTCGGCTTATACCCAATCATCCTGGGTCCATACCTCCTTGGAGATGCTTGCTTAAGATGTTAAAGTATAAGTCTCCATGACCAAGATGACTTGAACACCGCAAGTCAAAGGAACATCGCACTTAAGCTGCAGTAAGAACTTCATTGACATATCTACATGTAGATTCCCATATGAAGTCTTACAGCCAGTCACTCCAATGAACTAGTTCCCTTAACTAGCATCCATGTTTATCTCCGGATATCCCAATGTCACCAGCCAGTGAGAATCAGCTGATTAGAGAATAACCCATGCTAGTCTCAACAGAATTGATAGTGTCTGTTTTTATCAATTCATCGACTAGGGATAATTTCAATACTTCACAATTGCACATTTAGAGATAATCACTAGTTGTGATCCCATCACAAATTCTCTTATGCTGTGAGTTGTATTGCGGACATTCAGTAGATGAGTTTAAGATCCCAATCAAATACACAAAACATGTATACTTAAATAGTGAATTATCATTTATTAATATAAATGTTTACATCATAAGGCGATTGCCTTAGGACATTTCTCTCATATCACTAACAAACTCCCACTTGGCCTAATGCCAATCGCTACGGTATCCAATACCACAGGCTCTAACATGACCCTCAAACTTGTTTTGAAGCAAGGCCTTAGTTAAAGGATCCGCTAAATTCCTTTCAGTGGGAATTTTCTCAATTTGTATGTCATTCCTACTTATAATCTCTCTGATCTGATGATAGCGGCGAAGCACGTGTTTGGATCGTTGATGAGACCTTGGTTCCTTTGCCTGTGCAATAGCTCCATTGTTGTGCAGTAAACCGGCACTGCTTCATCAATGGTTGGAACCTCATCAAGTTTTGAGACAAACATCTTGATCCAAACCGCTTCCGTGGTATAATCCGCTACGGTGTCTTGTTTGGAACTTTTCCAACTTACTGCGCCTCCATTCAAAGTAAATACGTATCTAGACTGTGATTTGGAGTCATCCTTATCTGTCTGGAAACTGGCATCTATATAACCACGTATTACCATATCTCCTTCTCCATATATTAGGAACACATCCTTAGTTCTTCTTAAGTACTTAAGGATTGTCTTGACAACCGCCCAATGATCCATTCCTGGATCCGACTGGTATCTACTTGTGACGCTCAAAGCATATGATACATCGGGCCTAGTACATAACATAGCATACATGATAGATCCTATTGCGGATGCATAGGGAATCTTATTCATGCAAATCCTCTCATCTTCTGTGCGCGGACACATAGACTTTGAAAGGTTGATCCCATGCCTGATGGGAAGGTGACCTTTCTTGGATTCCGACATGCTAAACCCTTTTAGCACTCGGTCTATATATGTAGACTGCGAAAGACCAAGCAACCGTTTTGATCTATCTCTATAGATTCTAATCCCAAGGATATAGGTTGCTTCTCCCAGGTCTTTCATGGAGAAAGTTTTGGACAACCAAATTTTAACTGTCTGTAAGACTGATATATCGTTTCCTATAAGTAAAATGTCATCGACATATAATACTAGGAATACGACTGCACTCCCACTAACCTTCTTGTACACACAAGGTTCGTCAGGATTTTGTGAGAAATCAAACTCTTTAATTGTCTCATCAAAACGGATGTTCCAGCTCCTAGATGCTTGCTTCAATCCATATATGGATCGTCGAAGCTTGCACACTTTGGTTTTATCAACCGATGTGAAACCTTCAGGTTGTATCATGTATACATCCTCAAGCAGGTTTCCGTTAAGGAAAGCTATTTTCACATCCATTTGCCATATCTCATAATCACAATGAGCTGCTATGGCTAGGAGCATCCGAATGGATTTAAGCATAATTTCCTTCCATGTCGGTTTTCTTCTTGAAAACCCACTTGCACCTTATGGGTTTAATCCCTTCAGGTGGGTTAACCAAGTCCCATACTTGATTTTCGTACATGGAATCCATTTCCGACTTCATGGCCTCAAGCCATTTGTCGCTTTCTGAACTTTTCAGAACATCTTTATAACTGATAGGTTCATCATCATTTATGAGTAACACGTCGTTCGATTCACTTACGGGAAATCCGTATCTCTCTGGAATATTGCGTGTCCTATCAGATCTACGAAGATGTGGTGTAGTTTTAGGTTCAACTGATAGCTCATCATTATGAGGTATTGGTTGTGGGTCTAGACTAGGTGTCTCTGTAATGTCTATTGAAGTTTCTTGAACTTCATCAAGTTCAATCCCACTCCCACTGTTTTCTTGTAAAAGAAATTCTTTTTCTAGAAATACAGCATGCCTTGAAACAAACACCTTTTGTTCCAAGGGATGATAGAATTGGTAACCCTTCGTTTCCTTAGGGTATCCAATAAATAGACATTTATCAGACTTAGCATCCAACTTGTCTGATATAGTCCGCTTCACATAAGCAGGACAACCCCATATCTTAAGGTGAGTTAAGTGGGGTTTCTTACTATTCCATGTCTCATATGGAGTAGTAGAGACTACCTTGGTCGGGACTCTGTTTAGCAAGTAAACAGCTGTCTTAAGTGCATAGCCCCAAAAGGATTTTGGAAGAGTTGCATGATTCATCATCGACCTAACCATGTCCATCAAGGTTCGGTTGTGCCTCTCGGATACACCATTATGCTGTGGTGTATACGGCGGAGTCCATTGGGACAATATCCCATTGTCCCTTAGATAATCTTGAAACTCTTGTCTTAAGTATTCACCACCGCGATCGGATCGAAATATTTTAATACTTTTGTCAAGCTGTTTCTCTACTTCATTTCTGAACTCTTTGAATTTCTCAAAAGCTTCAGATTTGTGTTTCATCAAAAACACATACCCGAATCGTGAGTGATCATCGATAAAGGTGATGAAGTAGCTATAGCCTCCTTGTGCTAGAGTTGACATTGATCCACATACATCGGTATGTATTAGACTAAGCAATTCTCCCACTGGATTACCTTTTCCGGAAAAGGGTAATTTGGTCATCTTGCCTTTTAAGCATGATTCGCATGTATTAAATGAACCGGGTTCAAATGATTCCAAAATTCCACGTCGGTGTAATTTGGTCATGCGTTTCTTACTTATATGGCCAAGACGACAGTGCCACGTGTAGGAGTCTATTCGATTATCTATTCGAGCACGTTTGTTGCTAACTTTGATATTGAAAACGTCATTGGATAAATCTAACGTGTAGATGTCATTGCACAAAGTTCCATTCCCATAAAGAACGCCATTTAAAGTTATGTAACAACAATTGTTACTAAAAGTTAAATGATAACCCTTTTCATTCAAACATGAAATAGATACAATGTTCTTTATTAACGAAGGAACGAAATAACAATTATCCAATTCTAAGACACGTCCAGTCGGGAGCTTTAGCAAATATGTTCTGATGGCAAAAGCAGCAATCTTTGCTCCGTTTCCAACTCGTAAATTCGCTTCTCCTTTGACGAGTCTTCTTCTATTCCTTAGCCCCAGTATGTCATTACATATATGTGAGCTACACCCAGTATCAAGTACCCAAGTGTTTGAGGAAATAGAGTGACATTCAATAACGAAGATACTTAAAGAGGATGGGGCATCGGATGCCTTCTCTTTCAAGGACTCAAGATAAATCTTGCAGTTTCTTCGCAAGTGACCCTCCTTGCCACAGTGATGACAAGTGCCTTTTTAGGGTATTTTCAGCCTTTTTGGCCTTTTTCTTGTTTCCCTTATTCTGTTCTTTGGCCTTCCTCTTAGAACCTTTCTTCGAGGAACCAACTAACAGAACCGTCTTTAGATCCTGCTTCTCAGAAGGCTCTAAAGTCTTCAGCAGGTTGAGCAACTCAGGAAACTGGTCTGGAGTTGCACTTTCGGGAGGACGGTTGGGAAGTTGATCTTCAAGGACATTAGCAAGCTTCTTTGCCTTGAGGACTCTCCTCAGGTTTCGAAGCCAGTCCATGAAGTTCGACCCAGTCAGTTTGTTGGTGTCCAAAATGGAACGCAAATTCAGAAAAGACATGATCGAGTGATTAACCTAGAAATACAAATTGAGTTTATGTGAGAAGATTGATAAAGAATGTATCAACATACATAAATTAAATCCTATTTATTTTACGAATTGAATCACCCTTATTATCAATTCGGGAGATCGTAAGAACATCTCCAAATAGGTTGATATCCAACCATAGATAAGAACCACCATGGCTGTGGCCATCAAGTTTTTCTTAGCTATGAAGGTAGGTAATTATACCGATTACACATCACATATATGTAACTATCACTTTATGCTATCAACTAATTGAATGTTTGCATAAATCATTGGGTTGTTAACTCATTAACAAGTATGTATCGATATACATAGCACCCAACTGCACCTCTCTTTACATCGACCTTGGCTGTGGCACAACAAATCGATGCTCCAAGCTTAAGGCTGACCCATTAATCAAGAAATAGTTTTAACATGGTTGGAGCTCATTTAACCGCTTAGTCAGGCTTGGATGTGTCCAACAACCAAAACTAAGGATTGACCTCTGACTCCAACTATATTATTCATAAACTAATTCCATGGTTTGAACATGTTGAGGTTTAAGTCGGGCATGGATGTGTCCATCAACCCAATCAAGAAACAAAACTCCGATTCTAACCATATTAATGGAAGGTGTTAGCCTTAATATTTTGTAAGGGGTGTTTAGGTCTCATTCTTTTCTAAGCACATTCATGACATATAATTATGTCATGACTAACATTTTCCTTAATAAAGTATGTATGTGACTTAATTTATCAAGTCTCATGAATTAAATTAGGAACCGGATTTCCTAATTATAATTTCATACTTTATTAAAGGAATTGTTTTGGGAAACAATTTCCTAAATTGTCATAATTAATTTCGAAAATAATATGTTCAAGACTTTGATTTCTCTAAATCAAATCTTATTAAATTAAGAGACAAATCCCTTAATTCAACTACATATTATTTTCATGAAAATCTTATTTAAGAAAACTCTATAGGAAACCATTTTCCTAATTAATTTTGGAGACAACAATATGTAAGAGCATCACCTCTTCAACATATTTTATTCATGGATTTAATTAATTACAACAAATCGTTTTCTAAGGGTGGCTCCCCGAGGCTCAGATACCCAAAGAAAAGTAATGTGTTGTAAATCCAATTGGACGGCTCCCCGAGGCTCAATCCAAATCAAACATGACAATTTCAATTAAAATTTGGGAAATTAAATTACAACAACTAACTTTAAATTGGACGGCTCCCCGAGGCTCAATCCAAAATAAAGAATTTTGTTGTCAATTTAAAAACCAATTCAAATTTAATTGTCAATTAACTGTCCATGAATTTGTCTAGACTTTCTCAAAAGAAAGTGCCCAAAATTGCGAGATTTCAAAAATAATTTTTCAGAATAATTGTAAGTTTCTGGTAAAAAGAAAACTTACATATTTCCAAAGAATTGGAAAATTTCTAAAATAGAAAAATTTCCAAAATTTGGTAAGTTTCCAAAGATGGGAAGTTTTCACAATTATCATAAAATTTTAGAAACTAGAAAATTCCAAACGTTTGCGAAATTTCATGAGGATTTCCAAACTTTGAAATTCCTAAATCTAAAATATATTATAATTTGAAAGTTTCCATAATTGAAAAATTTTTCCGAAATTGAGATCATGACAAAGTTTTCCACAAAACAATTATATGATAATGTCGAACACTAACCGGCTCTGATACCACTGTTGGGACCGGGTGCATGTCGACAAGGATACGAGTTCGTAAAATTCAAAATTTTTATGTGCAGCGGAAGAGTTTGCATAAAATAATTTCCTAAATTATTTTAACCACGTATCTAGCATGCGACCTTATGATGTGTAGACATGATCATAAATTAAAATTTTGCGGAAAAGTAAACTAATTTACTTAGTACCTCGCGTAACTCGAAGTAAGGGACGAGATCCAACTGTAGCGTCCCTTGGAAGCTCCACCTCTATTCGCGTCCACGCCGAGTTCTCTTCGGGATGACTTCGCAAAGCCATGAGTTTTGTGCCGACGAGAACTACTAGATTCTCCAAAGACACAACTAGAATATCAAGAAAGAGAGATGGAAATTAAACATCAAAGGATGGCCGGTACCACCGGCGCCCTTCTCCACGCACAGAAGCCGCCGTGTAAAGTCTCTCCACCGAAGGCTGTATGAAGGCTCAACCTTCCATCTCACCACCGAGCATGTAACTTCTCCACCATGAAGTTTAATCCTCCAATAGGAGAATTCGGTTTCCCACAACTTCTCCACCGAGCATGCCACTTCTCCATTGAGAAGTTTAATCCTCCAATAGGAGAATTCGGTTTCCCACAACTTCTCCACCGAGCATGCCACTTCTCCATTGAGAAGTTTAATCCTCCAATAGGAGAATTCGGTTTTGCCCTTGGTGGAAATTGCTTGCATGTAACTTCTCCACCATGAAGTTTAATCCTCCAATAGGAGAATTCGGTTTCCCACAACTTCTCCACCGAGCATGCCACATCTCCATTGAGAAGTTTAATCCTCCAATAGGGGAATTCGGTTTTGCCCGTGGTGGAAATTGCTTGAAGCAATTGTCTTGCAACCGTCGGCGCCGAGAGAGAGAGGGGAAGAGAGAAAGGAGAGAGGGAGGGCTTCATTATCTCTTGATTGGAATTAAGGGCTAGCCTTTGGTTCCTTTATATAGTAGCAACTCCTTTGCTAAGTCTCCCTCTAAACCGAATTAACGGAATTAGTTATAAGAAATTTATCTTATAAATTTTCTTATTAATTATTCCGTTTAAACCGAGTCTTTATTATAAACTAATTTATAATAAAACTAATTCTTCTTCTCTTTAAATTATGAAATAAATTTTTATAAGAAATTTATAAACTTTCTTATTATGAAAAAATCAATTCATAATTGATTTTATAAAATTAAAATAAACCAATTCATGGATTATTTTAATCTTCCATAAAAGAATAAATTTCTATAAATTTTATTTATATAAATTTCTTTATACAAATTTATTTATTTATAAAACAAATCGCACTAGATTTATTTTATTAATTAAACCAAAATTAATTGGTTTTCTCCTCTTATTGTGGCCGGCCACCAAAGGGGGTTTTGGCACCCTCTTTGGCCGGCCAAACCAACCCGAACCGCCACGAATTAAATTCATTTAATTCGCCCAAAAAGCCTTCAAAAGACTTAGCCATTTTTAGCTTCCATTGCGCCTCTGACTAACTCAGATTCGACTTATTTCTCTTGATCGGAAAATCCAATTTTCAACTCGTTTTAAATCCCTCGGATTACTCGTAGTGCGTGTGACTAAATAGGCTTTCGATTTATGTTGGCCGTCTATAATTAACTAATTATAGAACGATCATGAGTGGCACCTAGTAGTACATCATGATCCCCAATTAATCGAAAGATCAATGGTTTTACCTCAGAAGAAATTATTCTGAAACCCTTCAGTAGCTCTAATGAATCGTGCCTCATTCCCTTCACCACCTTATACCCACTTGGTTCAGGACACGATCTATGGTGTCAGTCCCCACTAGGCTGACTACGTCACACCTAGCCCAAGTAGTGTCTTTCTCGTCCATTGGATTTCTAATTACTCTCATGTATTTTAGAGACTCGCACTCTAAACATAATATACTCTGGCCAGAGATTTTTGAGTAACAATCCGACAATAGGCCTGGGTATACATCTCCTCGCAAGGAGTGGTGAATCCTTTGTAGGCTGTTCAAACATCTTCGGGCACTTCGGCTTATACCCAATCATCCTGGGTCCACACCTCCTTGGAGATGCTTGCTTAAGATGTTAAAGTATAAGTCTCCATGACCAAGATGACTTGAACACCGCAAGTCAAAGGAACATCGCACTTAAGCTGCAGTAAGAACTTCATTGACATATCTACATGTAGATTCCCATATGAAGTCTTACAGCCAGTCACTCCAATGAACTAGTTCCCTTAACTAGCATCCATGTTTATCTCCGGACATCCCAATGTCACCAGCCAGTGAGAATCAGCAGATTAGAGAATAACCCATGCTAGTCTCAACAGAATTGATAGTGTCTGTTTTTATCAATTCATCGACTAGGGATAATTTCAATACTTCACAATTGCACATTTAGAGATAATCACTAGTTGTGATCCCATCACAAATTCTCTTATGCTGTGAGTTGTATTGCGGACATTCAGTAGATGAGTTTAAGATCCCAATCAAATACACAAAACATGTATACTCAAATAGTGAATTATCATTTATTAATATAAATGTTTACATCATAAGGTGATTGCCTTAGGACACTTCTCTCATATCACTAACAGATAGTTTGTCCAATTTCATCTCGGCTGTGAGCCTCTACTTATACTAAGTAAGGAACTGATAACATGAACTTACGTGTGACACCTCACACTATGTTATCTACAATGCAAAGTAAAGGACTTTTATACATGTACTAATATAAACAGGCACCTAGTGTTGTTGTGATTCTCTTTTCAAAATAAAGATGATCTTATATATAAAAGAGTAAATCTTTTAGTATACACATCTATCAGATAGTGCTGTAATATATCCATTAAGATGTTGTATTTCTTTGAAACTACTTGGAGATGTCATGTTAACAATAGCCTGCACCTTCTCAGTATTTACCTCGATTCCCCTTTCCGTTACCATGTATACGAGGAACCACCCACTTTTGACTTCGAACAAACACTTAGCAGGGTTTAACTTTAATCTATTAGCCCTCAAGGTAGTGAATGTCTCCTCCAGATTGGCAATCATGTCCTTCCCTTTCTCTATCTTGACCAAGATGTCATCCTCATAACTTCAATATTTCATCCAATGTGGTGACGGAACACCATATCCATCATACGCTGATAGGTCGCTCCCGCATTATGCAACTCGAATGACATGACATTATAACAGTAAGTGTCATTCACCATTATGAAGCTTACTTTCTCTTAGTCTTCTCAAGCGAGAGGAACCTGGTGGTATCCCTAATACGCATCTAGCTACAAAATAAATTCACAACCGAAAGTTGAGTCTACCAGCTGATTAATGCAAGACAAAGTGTAATAGTCTTTAGGGCAGATTTTATTTAAGTCACGGAAATCAATACAAACCCATCATTTATCCCCGGGCTTAGGGACTAATACAACATTCTCCATCCATGTCGAGAATTGGACTTCTCTAATATGCCCGACCTTTAACAACTTTGGCACCTCCTCTCTGATTATCCGGTCTTGCTCTGGAGTAAAA
This sequence comes from Boesenbergia rotunda, assembly GCA_024364735.1. Classification (NCBI taxonomy): domain Eukaryota; kingdom Viridiplantae; phylum Streptophyta; class Magnoliopsida; order Zingiberales; family Zingiberaceae; genus Boesenbergia; species Boesenbergia rotunda. The sequence continues at coordinate 88,484 of JAGFNQ010005380.1, read as the reverse complement.
TGTCTTCGTCTCTGCTTTATTGGTTGGGCTTGTAGAGTGATGTGTAATCGGTGTGTGACCAAGGTAGGAGGAACTCCTTTGATTTCTTCGGTGGCCCACATGAACATATCCTAATGATCCACTAGGCAACTGATCAGCCGACCTCTGAGTTCTAGCCTAAGATCTGTAGCAATTCTTTTGATTCCTCCGGCCAGTTGGTGATGAATCGGTACTTCCTCACTCTTGACCTCCCTGTGTTCCTCCTTGGCTCCTTCTCCTACCCGGGGATTGGCCAAATCGATCTGCAAGGTCTCGTGAGTCTTCAGGTTCTTATGAGATTTTGTCCTAACTTTTCCACTATAACATCATCGGGAGGATAACTAGTCTCCTTTAACTTTGGTCACCTGCACTCCCACTAGGAATTTGATCTTCTGGTGATAGACTGAGACCACTGCCTGGAATAAGTTGAGCGTTAGTCTTCCCAGAATAACATTGTATGATGATAGGGCATCTACTATCATGAAAAGAGTTCTCCTTATTCTTTGTAAGGTGTCATATCCCCCAGCGACAGAGACAATGAGATCTTTCCCATCGGCTGTACTCGGTAACTAGTGAAACTGAAGAGTGGCATGGAGACAGGGTGTAGTTCATCATCATCGACTTGTATCTGGTCTAGCGCCGCTTTGAACAAGATGTTAACAGAGCTACCTGTATCCACAAAAATACGTTTAACATCATACTTGGCTATACGGGCGAGAATTACCAGTGCATCTTTATGAGGGGCTTCAACATCCTCCAAGTCATCAGGTCCAAAGGAAATGATAGGGCCCAGGTGCTTCTCCTTATTCATCCCAATGGCATAGCTTTCCAACATGCGGGTATGAGCCTTCCTTGCCCGGTGGGAATCTCCTCTGGTCAGGTCTCCTGAGATCACTCCTATATGGCCGGACGGAGGTCCCCGAGAAAGACCCTTGCCTTTATCGGTGTCTCATTCTGGGGAGACAGACCGGTGAGGTACCGTCTCTCGGCTTCATCCTCTCAAGGGCGACGAGGACTAGCACCTAGATGTATCGTTCCCCAACTACCGTCGATGAGGAGAAGGGCTTCTGCGAGGAGACTTTCGTCGATACCCTGAATTACTCCACTTTTTGCATGGCTTAGCGTCTACATCCTTGGATCTCCTCTTCCTCAGAGTGTATCATTCCTTTGTGGAGTGGGTGGTACTGCAATGAAAGTCACAGTACTTCTCCGACGATGCAGGTCCTTTGGTGTCTACCAACTTCTTCTTGCCATTCTAGTAATCCTTACCTGAGTGAGGATCCTTCGCTCGGGCAGGAGCGGCTGGTTCCATCCTCTCAGATCGTATCGAGATTTGGACAAGGACTTCTGCTGAATCTTTTCGACGGGCGTACTGCACCTCCTCCACATTAACATGCTTGATCGACCATCCCAATAAATCGTCAAAGCTGGCCAGTGGTTTCTTCACTAGTGATCAGAAGAAATCTCCTTCAGAAAGCCCTTACGTGAACGTGCTAATGAGGATCTCTGAGGTGACACTCAACACATCCTGCGCCACCCTATTGAATCGTTGAATATAATCCTTCAACGGCTCCTTGCTTTTCTGCTTTAAGGCAAAAAGGTTTAGTGTCATCCTTTGGTATTGGTAGCTGATGGCGAAGTGATGTGGGAAGATAGTTTTAAACTCCAGAAAGGAGTTTCTTGAGTTTTGAGGTAGCCTCTGAAATCATCTCTATGCGGCTCCTGATAGCGTGTTCAGAAACACCCGACATTTCACACCATCTGTGTATTGGTGTAACAGGGCCGCATTTTCAAACTTGTAGATGTGGTCTTCCAGATCTGTCTTCCCATCATAATCTACAATTCCCGGACTACGAAAGTGCATGGGCATTAGACATGGACTTCAGGAGGACCTTTGCAAGTTTGTTCTTCCCTTGTCCTTCTTCATGCTGCAAAATGCTGGAGGCAGTGGAATGTGGTTTCTCCAACTCTCCTATGGAGTCTCACCTGTGCCCAAGGCTATCATTGCCAGTGCTCCTGGCAGTGAGATAGATCTTTGATTTTGATTGTACGAAGTAGACACCCTTGGAATCTCGACCTGCATCGGAGTCACTTGTTGAGATGTGGCTTGTTCAATCTAATGTTGCTCCAGAGCTCCTCTGACGACGTTGGTGACTAAGCGGTCGAACTCTTCTCGTGACAAAATGATGGGTTATTCCTCTAGTTCTGCCATCGCAGTGTTCCTTCTGGTGCTTAGACTAGTTTTCCATAGATGGTGCCAAAACTTATTCTAGAAGTGAATGACGGGGATGGCGAATCACCAAAGCATAGCCCAAGATGACAAAGATGAGGAGAGGACGCTGGCGCCTACGAAATTAACACGAGCGTAAAGGGGATGCACCATAATGAGTTCTGATGGAGTCCTCTTCGATGCTCAAATCAGAAATATCTCTTCTAGGGAGGAAACGAGGAATCAAAGTATTCATGTTTTAACTTTTTCGTCCCCCTTTACTTGGGTGCCAAAGCAGCTTTTTCGTCCCCCTTTTTCGCCCCCCACGTTTAATGGTCCTTGGTTTTCTGACAGTTGTTCTCCTCTCTATGAGGTCAGTAACGACCATCATGACTATTAAATCCATCATTACCATGCGTTACAAACAATAACTACCTACTGAATTTCCTGTTCTGGAGGGGGGGTGCTTGAAGCTCTGTTCTCTTCTCCCTAAACTGTTCTTTAGGCTCCACTCAGTCAAGTTAGTCTCGGGGTTTTACCTCGCGGATTGGTCTCGGAGACCTTCCTCATTCCCTCGAGATGGTCTCGGGGGTCCAAGCTCCCAGTCTGGCCTCGGGGGTCTTCCTCCATTCTCTTGAGATAGTCTCAGAGCCCGACTTCCTTGTATGGCCTTGGGTCTTTGGCTTGGTCGGCACTGCCACTGTTGGGACCGGGTGCATGTTGACATGGATATGAGTTCGTAATTTTAAAATTTAATTACGTGCAGCGGAAGGTTTAGCATAAATAATTTCTCAAATTATTTTAACCACGTATCTAGCATTCAACCTTATGTTGTGGAGACATGATCATACATTTAAAATTTTGCAGAAAATAAACTAATTTACTTAATACCTCGCGTAACTCGTAGAAAGGGACGAGATCCAACCGTAGCGTCCTTTGGAAGCTCCGCCTCTATTCGCGTCCACGCCGAGTTTTCTTCGGGATGACTTCGCAAAGCCACGAGTTTCGTGCCGACAAGAACTACTAGATTCTCCAAAGGCACAACAAGAATACCAAGAGAGAGATGGAAAGACTAACCACCAAACGAAGAACGGAATCAAGATTCCGGGAGGAAGGAAGGAGTCGCGCCCGCTTCTTCTTCTTATTCGGCCTCTTCTTGGTGGTGGAAGCTCACGGCAACCAAAAGGAGGGCCTCTAGGGCCGGCGCCACTAGAGGAGGGAGAGGGAGAGAAGGAGAGGGAGAGAGGCTAGGCAAGAATCCTTGATCTCTTGGATTAATTTCCATGTCTTGCCTTGGTACCTTTATATAGTAGTCTCTTAATCGCCAAGTCTCCTTTTAACGGAATAAATTTTCATAAGAAATTTATCTTATAAATTTTTCTATGAATTATTCCATTATGCCAAGTTTTTATCATAATTTAATTTACAATAAAAACAACTATGTCTCCCTTTTCATATGGAAAGAAATTTCTTTATATAAACTTCTTTATATAAATTTCTTTATATAAATTTCTTCAGATAAATTTCTTTATCATGGTAAATCAATCTATTATTGATTTTATAAAATAAAATAAACCAATCCATGGTTTATTTTAATTTCCATGAAAAATAAATCCGTTTATATAAATTTCTTTATATAAATTTCTTTATCATGGTAAATCAATCTATTATTGATTTTATAAAATAAACCAATTCATGGTTCATTTTAATTTCCATGAAAAATAAATCCGTTTATATAAATTTCTTTATATAAATTTCTTTATCATGGTAAATCAATCTATTATTGATTTTATAAAATAAACCAATCTATGGTTCATTTTAATTTCCATGAAAAATAAATCCGTTTATATAAATTTCTTTATCCATAATTTTATAAAACAAACCACGCGCGGTTTATTTTATAATTTGAACCAAACAATTTGGTTCTCCCCTTTTATTGTGGTCGGCCAAACAAAGAGGGTGGGGACCCTCTTTGGCCAGCCAAACCCAAGCCGAAACCGTATGAATTAAACTCATTTAATTCGTCCAATAAGTCTTCAAAAGACTTAGCCATTTTATGCTTCCGACGCGTCTCTGAAAAATTCAGATTCGACTTATCTCTCTTGATCAAAAAATCCAATTTTCAACTCGTTTTAAATCCCTCGGATTACTCGTAGTGCGTGTGACTAAATAGGCTTTCGATTTATGTTGGCCGTCTATAATCAACCAATTATAGAACGATCATGAGTGACACCTAGTAGTACATCATGACCCCCAATTAATCGAAAGATCAACGGTTGACCTCAGAAACTATTCTGAAACCCTTCAGCAGCTTTAATGAATCGTGCCTCATTCCCTTCACCATCTTATACCCACTTGGTTCAGGACACGGTCTATGTGTGTTAGTCTCCACTAGGCTGACTACGTCACACCTAGCCCAAGTAATGTCTTTCTCGTCCAACGGATTCTAATTACTCTCATGTTTATGAGAGATTCATACTCAGAACATGTGATGCTCTGGCCAGAGGCTTCGAGTAACAATCCGACGATAGGCCTTGGGTATACATCTACTCGCAAGGAGTGGTGAATCCTTTGTAGGCTGTTCAAACATCTTCGGACATTTCGGCTTATACCCAATCATCCTGGGTCCACACCTCCTTGGAGATGCTTGCTTAAGATGTCAAAGTATAAGTCTTCATGACCAAGATGACTTGAACACCGCAAGTCAAAGGAACATCGCACTTAAGCTGCAGTAAGAACTTCATTGACATATCTATATGTAGATTACCATATGAAGTTTTACAGCTAGTCACTCCAATGAACTAGTTCCCTTAACTAGCATTCATGTTTATCTCCGGACATCCCAATGTCACCAGCCAGTGAGAATTAGCTGATTAGAGAATAACTCATGCTAGTCTCAATAGAATTAATAGTGTCCGTATTTATCAATTCATCGACTAAGGACAATTTCAATACTTCACAATTGCACATGTAGAGATAATCACTAGTTGTGAATTCATCACAAATTCTCTCATGCTGTGAATTGTATTGCAGACATTCAGTAAATGAGTTTAAGATCTTAATCAAATACACGAACATGTATACTCAAATAGTGAATATTCATTTATTAAAGTAAATGATTACAATCATAAGGCGATTGCCTTAGGACACTTCTCTCATATTACTAACAAACTCCCACTTGGCCTAATGCCAATCGCTACGGTATCCAATACCACAGGCTCTAACATGACCCTCAAACTTGCTTTGAGGCAAGGCCTTAGTTAAAGGATCCGCTAAATTCCTTTCAGTGGGAATTTTCTCAATTTGTATATCATTCCTACTTATAATCTCTCTGATCAGATGATAGCGGCGAAGCACATGTTTGGATCGCTGATGAGACCTTGGTTCCTTTGCTTGTGCTATAGCTCCATTGTTGTCGCAATAAACCGGTATTGCTTCATCAATGGTTGGAACCACACCAAGTTCTTAGACAAATTTCTTGATCCAGACTGCTTCCTTTGCTGCTTCCGAAGCTGCAATATATTCCGCTTCCATGGTAGAATCCGCTACGGTGTCTTGTTTGGAACTTTTCCAACTTATTGCGCCTCCATTCAAAGTAAATACGTATCTAGACTGAGATTTGGAGTCATCCTTATCTGTCTGGAAACTGGCATCTGTATACCCACGTATTACCATATCTCCTTCTCCATATATTAGGAACACATCCTTAGTTCTTCTTAAGTACTTAAGGATTGTCTTGACAGCCGCCCAATGATCCATTCCTGGATCAGACTGGTATCTGCTCGTGACGCTCAGAGCATACGATACATCGGGCCTAGTACATAATATAGCATACATGATAGATCCTATCGCGGATGCATAAGGAATCTTATTCATGCAAATCCTCTCATCTTCTATGCGCGGACACATAGACTTCGAAAGGTTGATCCCATGCCTGATGGGAAGGTAACCTTTCTTGGATTCCGACATGCTAAACCTTTCTAGCACTCGGTCTATATATGTAGACTGCGAAAGACCAAGCAACCGTTTTGATCTATCTCTATAGATTCTAATCCCAAGGATATAGGTTGCTTCTCCCAGGTCTTTCATGGAGAAAGTTTTGGACAACCAAATTTTAACTGATTGCAAGACTGATATATCGTTTCCTATAAGCAATATGTCATCGACATATAATACTAGGAATATGACTGCACTCCCACTAACCTTCTTGTACACACAAGGTTCGTCAGGATTTTGTGAGAAATCAAACTCTTTGATTGTCTCATCAAAACGGATGTTCCAGCTCCTGGATGCTTGCTTCAGTCCATATATGGATCGTCGAAGCTTGCATATTTTGGTTTTATCAACCGATGTGAAACCTTCAGGTTGTATCATGTATACATCCTCAAGCAGGTTTCCATTAAGGAAAGCTGTTTTCACATCCATTTGTCATATCTCATAATCATAATGAGCTGCTATGGCCAGGAGCATCCGAATGGATTTAAGCATAGCTACTGGTGAATAGGTTTCGTCATAATCAATTCCTTGTTTCTGACGATATCCTTTTGCCACTAATCTAGCCTTAAAGGTAACAACATTACCTTCCATGTCGGTTTTCTTCTTGAAAACCCACTTGCACCCTATGGGCTTAATCCCTTCAAGTGGGTTAACCAAGTCCCATACTTGATTTTCGTACATGGAATCCATTTCCGACTTAGTGGCTTCAAGTCATTTGTCCCTTTCTGAACTTTTCAGAACATCTTCATAACTGATAGGTTCGTCATCGCTTATGAGTAACACATCGTTCGATTCACTTATGAGAAATCCGTATCTCTCTGGAATATTGCATGTCCTATCAGACCTACAAAGAGGTGGTGTTGTTTTAGTTTCAACTGATAGCTCATCATTATGAGTTATTGGTTGTGGGTATAGACTAGGTGTCTCTGTAATGTCTATTGGAGTTTCTTGAACTTCATCAAGTTCAATGTCACTCCCACTATTTTCTTGTAAAAGAAATTCTTTTTCCAGAAACACAGCATGCCTTGAAACAAACACCTTTTGTTCCAAGGGATGATAGAATTGGTAACCCTTAGTTTCCTTAGGGTATCCAATAAATAGACATTTATCAGACTTAGCATCCAATTTGTCTGATACAGTACGCTTCACATAAGCAGGACAACCCCATATTTTAAGGTGAGTTAAATGAGGTTTCTTACTATTCCACGTCTCATATAGAGTAGTAGAGACTACCTTGGTCGGGACTCTGTTTAGCAAGTAAACAGCTGTCTTAAGTGCATAACCCCAAAACGATTTTGGAAGAGTTGCATGGTTCATCATAGATCTAACCATGCCCATCAAGGTTCGGTTACGCCTCTCAGATAAACCATTATGCTGTGGTGTATATGGCAGAGTCCATTGAGACAATATCCCATTGTCCCTAAGATAATCTTGACACTCTTGACTTAAGTATTCACCACCCCGATCGGATCGAAGTTTCTTAATACTTTTGCCAAGCTGTTTCTCTACTTCATTTCTGAACTCTTTGAATTTCTCAAAAGCTTCAGATTTGTGTTTCATCAAGAACACATACCCGAATCGTGAGTGATCATCGATAAAGGTAATGAAGTAGCTATAGCCTCCTTGTGCAAGAGTTGACATTGGTCCACATACATCAGTATGTATTAGACCAAGCAATTCTCCCACTGGATTACCTTTTCCGGAAAAGGGTAATTTGGTCATCTTGCCTTTTAAGCATGATTCGCATGTATCAAATGAACCAGGTTCAAATGATTCCAGAATTCCACATCGGTGTAATTTGGTCATGCGTTTCTTACTTATTTATTCAATCCTTCAAATTATATATTTGAGTGGCTCAATTGGTTAGCTAGTCATATTGTGTTGGTTGGTTTGATTTGTTGGGGCAGGGTCAATAAATTGTGTTGGTCGTGGAGGCTAGATCAGGTGTTTCAGTCAGTTTAGTTGAATTGGATCAATTAGGCCAAGCAAGTAAATGGATAGTTAGGTAAGTTGGGTCATCAATCAAGTTTCTTAGTATAAATGATTGATTGGTATAGTCCATCGGATGGATTGGTCAATCCAGTAAGTCATATCTGAGTGTGTTACTTGAACCAATTTATTTAATTAAGTTTGGTGGATTTATCAATCAAATTGGGTTGAATGAGTTGTTGAAATGAACAGTTGTGCTAAGAGGATTAGTCCAAACAAGTGATCGTGCCAATAGGATTAATTGAGTCAAATGGTTGTGTTTGGAGGGTTGGTCAAGATAAATTCATGTGTCTGAAAAAAATGATTAATCAATTAACAGTCAAACCTAGAGCGACCAGTTCGAATTGTAAGTATCTCGAGTGAGTTTTGATGTGGTTAACTAGTCAAGTTAGGTCTTGTTGGTATTTGATCCCTGTGTCTAAGTGTGCAGGAGCTTAGGAGTATAGGAAATCGAGTGGAAGATGCAACGAACGAGAATGATGACAAAGAAAGAGAGCTGACAGGCTCCATACATCCGAGGGACACGGAGATCTGCGAAATAGTACTCCAGTGAAGCGAGAAGGACATGCGCTCCGTCTGGGGGATGAGAAGTCGGGAGGAAGCCCGCTTAAGGAGAAGGCCAAATAAGGGTTCGAGTGAGCACAACTCTAGAAGGCCCAAAATCACTCAGAAGACCCTCTAGAAGACTAGTTAATAAGTTGTTGACCAGGTCATCTCGGGCACCCGGTTGTACTTGGGCGCTCATATTCTCAGGTGCCCGTATTGACTTGGGCGCCCGAGAGTCAATGATTATCCAAAAAGTAGTCGGTTTATGGCCATTGTAACGTAAATAAGCACCGACCATGTGTCAGGATCTTGTGTGCACTTGGGCGCCAGAGAAGTGCTACGTTAGTAATTCAATAAACTTTCACAAAGGCTATAAATAGACCCCTGAACTCAGTTTATTTGAACAATCAACTTTGCATAAGAATTCTGTAATGTTTGTTTTTCTCTGAATTCAAATTGCTGTAAAAGACTTTTCCGTCCCAAGGAGTACATCTAGAGATTGAGCTTTCATTTGTCTTTGATTAATAACCTTCCTGGTTGCAATCAAGTAAATTTAGTTGTTTGTATCTCTTTCCTTTTAGTAGTTAATAATTATTTTATGTTATTATTTTGCTTGTGTACAGACCTTTATCTTTGTTGAGCAAGACAAAATATTGATTTAATTTTTCAGGGGCAATTCACTTCCCTCTTGTTGGTTGACCGATCCTCACAAGTGGTATCAGAGCAAGGATGCTCTAGAAAGATTAACCGTCATCTGAAGCAACGACAAAATGGTCAAACCAATCATCTACCCGCCAAAATTTGAGGGGGAATTCGCTATGTGGAAAAAGTGAATGCAGGTATTTTTTAAAACCAATTTTAAATTACTTTTAATAATAAAAAATAGTTTTGTAGTTCTCAAAGACCACAATGGTGTTGGGGCAATCGACCTAAGGATGATCGGGAAGATCATGGTTTTGATGTGTGTGTCAATATGTTTAAGGTTAGTGTGTTATCTTGTTATTTAATATGTGTGATTGAGTTTGCAGGACTTGGAGAATCACACATGGAGGACCTATCTGAGGGACGAGAGCCGAGGGAGGAGGACTCCAAGGGCAAGCCAAGAAGTGGACTTCAAAGGGCACACGTGAAGGGTGACATGGAGGCAAGCCAAGGGAAGGCTTGTGTGCGCATCCGAGGGATGATAACCGGTGGAAGAGGACTTCAAGGAGCAAGCCAAGGGAGTATACCTGAAGGCACACCTGAAGGAGGGTCAAGGAGGGTCTTAAGAGTTAGAAAGAGAGATTGTATAGGCTTGGCAGTCGACTGGTAGAAAGGCAGTCGACTGCCAACCAATTCTCAAACTCACAGAATGTTTGAGACCCCGGACCTGTCGACTGCTCTTGACTGGTAACCCCGAAATATAGTCGTTGAGTTAGCCGTTGGCTAGCAATTAAGTCTAGACCAGTCGACTGTCCCAGGGGCAGTCGACTGGTGTCGTGCTGGATAGCTCGTGGAGTTGTCCTTTACTCTTATTTAAAGAGGACTTTTTGGCACGAGGAAGGTATGGTCCTTTACTCTACCAAAGTGTTGTTCGTGCAAGAAGTGCTCAGATCTTCCTCTCGTGTTTATTTTCATCTTTTAAAGAGGAAGAAGACAACCTTTTAATGGTTCTCTCCACCTTGAAGGAGATTTTCATAGTGGAGTGTGTGCTCGTGCGTGGATCCTTGGATTAGTCACCTTTCGGGGTGGATACCAAGTAAAATCTGTGAGTTAGCATTGGATCTTACATTTTTTATTATATTACTTGTATTGTGCTAACAACGTTGTAGAGAACGAATCGAAAAGTGCTATTCACCCCCCTCTAGCAAGCGCCACGATCTAACAAGTGGTATCAGAGCTGGTTCGCTTCGGGAGAACTCACAATCAACCAGAGCATTCAAGAAATGGCGTTTCAAGAGGGCTATAGCACCGCAAGGCCACCGTTCTTCGACGGAAACGACTTCGCCTATTGGAAAGGTAGGATGGAGTACTATTTGATGAACGATATTAAGAATTGGATGAGTGTTGTAGATGGCTTCGACGCACCCATCAACGAACAAGGAGAGGCACTACCAATGAGGAGTTGGACCAAGGAGGTGATGAGGAAGGCGCAAGCCAATGCCAAGGCCACCACAACACTTCAATGTGGACTATCAAAGGAACAACTCAACAAGGTGGGGTCTTTCAAGAGCGCCAATGAATTATGGGAGAAGCTAGTTGAGCTCAACGAAGGTTCAAACGAGTCAAGGAGGGCAAAGAAGGACCTCTTGGTGGCTCAACTACAATCACTATCAATGAAGACCAACGAGACGGTTAGCCAACTACATGGAAGGGTAAAAGAAATTATTGTTGGGAACGAGACGGCTATAGAGGGGGTGGGTGAATATAGACAATCGCTTGCCCCTTAAAAACTTATTATGATTTCTGCAACTCAAATTTCAGTAGCACAGCGGAAAGAATGGAAAACAAAGTATGCAGAAAAACAAATGAGAGCAAAGCACACACAACTAGCAAGATCGCTAACAAGGAGGGTTTACAAGGTTCGGGGATAACTTGCCCCTACTCCTTGGCGTGCCCTTGAGGTGGGCGATCCCTTGATCGTCGGCAGATCAAGCCCCGGTTAACACCGGATATGAAGCAACCTCCTTCTCGGTGGAGAAACCTCTCCACAGTGTGTTTCAAACAATGATATATAATGAGCACAATGAAACAACAACAAGAAAGATCTTACTCAAACACTTAGCAAGGATTAAACACAGCAAGCTTCCCGAGCTCCACCCAGTGGCGATCTCACGCAGACCCCTGTCTGCTTCGTGTCTTCCCACTGTCGGACTCCCAGCTTCTTGTTTTCTCCTTCAAGAGCTCAAGTATGATGAATGCTTCTCAATAGCTTGCTTAGAATGGATGAAGAACTCAAGAACAGCAAGCTTCTATGAGCAGAACGCAAGAACACACAGGTTTTCAAAACTGAATCTCTTACTGAACTCAACTCTCGCGTTCCTTTTTGTTTCTCCGCCAAGCGACAGGTGACACCATCTCTGTAGCTCCCAGCTACTCCTCTGCCAACGCCAGCCTCTACTGAGCTATCTCTGGACTCACTGAGCTCCTCAGTCGTGCTCCAGTCTTAGCTCCAATCCGCAGCTCGCCGTTGCAACCTGAGATGGGAAAAGGGACAAACCTGCTCCAAGAAAAGTACTCTTTGACTTCTCCTTGAGTGTTTGAATCCTCCCCTGTCACCTGAAACTCAATCAGAGCATTAGATCAGAAGATCACAAAGCATATCACATACATCAGCAAATCGGATACGATCAGACGCTCTGACGACGTCTGACAGTGAAATTTGAATTAAAGTGATCGGTCACCGGACCGATCCAGGGTGTGTGGATCGATCACCAGACCGATCCACTACTTTGCTGGGATTCCCAGCTCTCGCAGCTATACACGCCTGATCAGTCACCGGATCGATCAGGGTGAATCCTGATCGGTCACCAGACCGATCAGATTGGATCCTGATCGGTCATCCAGACCGATCAGGCAAGATGAACAGTTGTTTTTTAATCAAACCCAAGATTCCTGATCGGTCACCAGACCGATCCAAGGCTCTGATCAGCAAGGGAACTCACTCACTGTTTGCTCCCTGATCGGTCACCAGACCGATCAGGAGCAAGACAGCAAGGAAGCAGCCTGCTCCCTGATCGGTCACCGGTCCGATCAGGAGCCACATAGTAGATTCCCAATCTCACTGTGCGCTCCCTGATCGGTCACCAGTCCGATCAGACATAGCTGGATCGGTCACCAGACCGATCCACTAAGGAGCAGCATGCCAACAGTCCCTGATCGGTCACCAGACCGATCCAGTGACTCTACCCAGCCCTCCAAGCTAGGGATTCATCCACCTTAGCCCTCCAAGCTAAGGATTTTTCCATCTAACTCTCCAAGTTGGGAATTTGCACCTAACCCTCCAAGTTAGGACTTTTCACCTAGCCCTCCAAGCTAGGACTTTTCACCTAGCCCTCCAAGCTAGGACTTTTCACCCAACTCTTCCGAGTTAGAACATCATCCAACCTAGCCCTCCAAGCTAGGCACCTGACCCTCCAAGCCAGGACTTTTTCACCTAATTCTCCAGGATGGGAATTTGCACTTAACCCTCCAGGTTAGGACTTTTCACCTAGCCCTCCAAGCTAGGACTTTTCACCCAACCCTTCCGAATTAGGACTTTTCCAACACCTAACCTCCCAGGTTAGGATTTTCAACACCTAGCCTTCCAAGCTAGGATTTTCCACACCTAACCTCCCAGGTTAGGATTTTCCAACATCATGCCTAATCCTCGATTAGGACTTAATCATAATCATCACAATCATCACACCTAACCTCCCAGGTTAGGGTTTTCCATATCATGCCTAATCCTCGATCAGGACTTAATCATAATCCACCTAACCTCCCAGATTAGGATTTTCCATATCATAATTATCCTCCTAAACTAAAATCGTTGTCAACACCAAAACAACAATCAGGGCCAGACTGCATCAACAATTATCAACGAGCTACATGTAATTGGTGAGAAGGTTGAGAACCGCAACCTTGTAAGGTATGTTTTACAATCATTCCCTAGGACTACATTGTGGGCATCAATGGTTGATGCCTACAAAGTATCAATGGATCTTTCTATGGTAAAGTTAGATGATTTGTTTTGTGAATTTGAGTTACATGAGCAAGCTAACGTTTCATCTAAAGAAAAAGGTGTAGTGTTCATTATAGAAAAGGAAAAGAAAATGAAGAAGGAAAAGAAGAAGGTTGTCTATTCATCATCATCCGACTCAGAGGAGTCAAGCACTTCAATGGATAGCGACCAAGAAGCTTTCATGGTAAGGAAAATACGTAGAGCCTTTAAAAGTTTTTCTAACAAATCTTATGCTAGGAAAGGTTCAAAGAGAAAGAGAAAAGGGAAGGACAATATTTTCTATAATTGCCACCAAGAGGAACACATGAAGAATGAGTGCCCATAACTAAAGAGAAGAGAGAGAAGAGAAGAAGGAGGATAGGAAGAAGGGTGACAAGAAGAAATTGAAGGGAAAAGAGAAGAATGCCACAAGCTTCAAAGCTACTTGGGATGATCCATCTTCTTCGGAGGAGGAAGAAGAACATGTGTCTCACTTCGCACTAATGGGAGTGGACAACTTGGAGTCATTCGATGATGAGAGAAGCTCTTGTAGTGAAGATGAAAGTGAAGGTTCATCATCCGAATCCGAGGCTTCAGTAAGTGAGGTAAATTGCTTACCCTCCTCTACTCTTATCAAAATTATTACTAGTACAAATGTTGATTTGGCTAAGGCTAGGAGGAAAGTTAAGGAATTAAAGAATGAAGTTTGCATGCTTAAATTAGAAACAATAAAACTTAAGGACAATTTGCATGTTCCCTCTATTGTTTCAAATGATGCATGTTTGGAAAAAGAAAATAGGGAACTAAGGGAAAAGGTAGAGGACCTCACCAAGCCACTTAGGAAATTTCAAGTTGGCTCTAGCAACCTTGATATGATAATAAATAGCCAAAGAGCCATGTATAATAATGCCGGGATAGGTTATAGGCCAAAAACCAAGGAGATAGCTTTTGTTTCACTCATGGGTAGAAATGGTGCCTCTAGGAGACAAAGGGTCAAGGGGAATGCAAAGAAGGCTTGGGTACCAAAGAAATGTTTAAATGATGCTTGTGGAACTAAGATTTGGGTACCAAAAGCTTGTGTTTTCCATGTTGTATAGGTGAAGGTGAAGGAAGCCTCAAATATGTGGATACTAGATAGCAGGTGTTTAAGGCACATGACCGGAGATGTAAGTAAGTTCACCACTATTAGCTATCTAAGAGAAGACACCGTATCTTTTGGAAATAGTGGGAAACTCAAAATAATTGATAGGGGCACCATTGAGGTATCTCCTACAATCACTATCCACAAAGTTCTTTTAATTAAGGGAATGGAGTTTAATTTACTTAGTATAAGTCAACTTTGTAATGTGGGATATAGGGTTGAGTTTCATGCTAGAAAGTCTCTAATTAAACAAAATGGATCCAAAAATGTTATGCTAGAAGGATATAGAGAGGCTAATCTTTATTATCTTAATCTTGCTTTTGCTACTAACAATTTGCCTAAGTGTCTCATATCTAAAGAAGAAAAAAGATGGTTGTGGCACCGGCGACTTGGGCACATCAACATGAAGAATATTGCAAGAGTTGCCAAGAAGGAGTTGGTGAAGGGGCTTCCCATGATCAAGTATGAAAAGACCAAGATGTGTGATGCATGCCAAAAGGGTAAGCAATCTAGGTCATCACACAAAGGTAAAACCTTAACTAGCACTACTTTACCTTTAGAATTATTACATATAGACTTATTTGATTGCCATAGTGCTCCATCCTTGGCAGGGAGTAAATATTGTTTGGTTATTGTAGATGATTTTTCTAGATTTACTTGGGTATTTTTCATGAAACATAAGGATGATACCTTAGAAATTTTCATAGGTTTTAGTAAGAGGGTTAAGAATGAAAAATACCTCAAAATCAACCGAATTAGGAGTGACCATGGTGGTGAGTTTCAAAACTCAAACTTCTCACATTTTGTGTAGAAAATAGGTACAAGCATGAATTTTCATGCCCAAGGACTCCTCAACAAAATGGTGTAGTAGAAAGGAAAAATAGAGCTTTGCAAGAAGCCGCTAGGACTATGCTTAATGCATATTCACTTCCTAGCTACTTTTGGGCCGAAGCGGTAAATACCGCTTGCTACATCCAAAACCGGGTATTAATTCATAGGTTTTTAGGAAAAATACCATTTGAGTTGTGGAATGGGAGAATTCCACAAGTTCATTACTTTAGGGTTTTTGGATGTAAAGTGTACATTTTGAACACCAAAGATGAGTTGAGGAAGTTTGAATCTAAAGTAAATGAGGGGATCTTGGTTGGTTATTCATCCACTTGTAGGGGATATAGGGTATATAACAAAAGGACCAAGGTAATTGAAGAGTCATCTAATGTAGAGTTTGATGAGACCACTAGTACCTATCCTAGAAAATCTTCTATTGATAAGGACATAGAAGAAAGTCAACCCCTTGCCCAAGAAATTCAAAACCTACATTTGGGTGGCAATGATCAAGGGGGAGAGAGAAGTGCACTAGAAGATGAGCCTCATGTAGTCAATGAACCCATAATCTCTAGGCCCTTAAGGCATCACCAAGATCACCCCATTGACCAAATAGTGGGTGATGTCACTCAAGGGGTGAGGACTAGGTCTTACTTTAGGGAACAAAATACTCAAATTGCCTTGATTTCTCAATTAGAACTGAAATCTATTGATGAGACATTAGGTGATGTGGATTGGGTTCTAGCTATGCAAGAGGAGTTGAATCAATTTGAAAGAAGTAAAGTATGGGAGTTTGTTCCTAGGCCCAATGATTGCACCATTGTCACCACTAGATTGGTCTTTAGGAACAAGCTAGATGATCAAGGAAAGATAACTAGAAATAAAGCTAGGGGGTTTAATCAAATAGAGGGACTTGACTATGATGAGACATATGCCCCCGTAGCTAGATTAGAGTCTATTAGGATTTTATTAGCATATGTCGCTCACATGGGTTTCACACTTCACCAAATGGATGTGAAGTCGACATTCCTTAATGGGGTCATTAAGGAAGAGTTTATGTAGAGCAACCACTCGGGTTTGAGAACCCAAATTACCTTAGACATGTCTATAAACTAAAAAAAGCCTTGTATGGATTGAAACAAGCTCCCCGGGTTTGGTATGAAAGATTTTCATCATTCTTAGTATCCAAGGGTTTTAGGAGAGGTACAATTAACCCTACTTTATTCCTAAAATCTAAGGATAAGGACATCTTTGTGGCCCATGTATATGTTGATGATATTATCTTTGAGTCAACAAATAGTGAATTTCTCCATGAGTTCATTAAATACATGGAAAATGAATTTGAGATGAGTATTGTAGGAGAGTTGACCTTCTTTTTAGGCCTACAAGTTAAACAAACAAATGAAGGGACATATGTATATCAAACTAAATATGCTAGGGAAATCATTAAGAAATTTAGCCTAGAAAATGCTAAGGTAGCATCTACCCCTATAGGAACAAATGTTAAAATGGATAGTGATCTTGAAGGGATAATAGTAGACTCAAAGCAAAATAGGAGCATGATTGGTAGTCTATTGTACCTAACCGTTAGTAGACCCAATATATTATTTGCGGTAGGTATGTGTGCAAGGTACTAATCATGTGCCAAAGAGTCTCATCTAGTGGTAGTCAAGAGGATCTTAAGATACATTAAAGGTACTCTTAATGTTGGGCTTTGGTATCCTAGAATACCAAATGTTGAACTTGTTGTTGAGGCAATCTGTGGTCCGGAGCGACCAAGTGTTTTGATGTTTGGGCAAAGGGTTTAAGTTAGGTTTACACTTGTGTTCTTATATGTGTATGTTGAGTGTGCAGGTTGTACAGGTACACATATGGACTTGACTGGATGGCCTCGGTACGGTGAAGGGTGGCATGGAGACAAGCTGGAGGCTTGTGTGCACCCGAGGGACCTTGGAGAGCAGGGACGATGAGCTGAGGGGCGCGGACTTTGAGGCATGCGTGAAGGATGGCATAGAGGCAAGCTGGAGGCTTGCGTGCATCCGAGGGACGAGAGCCGAAGATGAAGAGGGTGCGAAGGCAACAGTCGAGGCTGCTGTGGAGGAGTCAGTCGAGTCGTGAGGGTACGAGTGTTGTGTGATTGTACTCGGGAAATCCTAGGGTTTGAGTGCGGAGTGGAATGTACTCAGGAAGGGTAACCTTAGGTGGGTGAGTAGACCAGTCGACTGGCCTGGGGGCAGTCGACTGATGGAACTCACAGAAAGGTCTCAGCCCGGGGACCAGTCGACTGCCCTGGGGGCAGTCGACTGGTAGCGAGGGTTTCAGCCCGAGTCATATTTAAAGAGGACTTCGTGGTGGCTGAGATTTTTGACGAGTTTGGTCTTGGTTAAGGGCCAAACAGTAGTCTTTGTGCTCAGAGGTTCTCAAGGTGTTGTGGTGAGGTTTCTCCACCCACAAGGAGCGACGAGAGCTAGCCGAAGGTTATCCGGGGAGTGATCCACCGACGGATTCTTGGATTAGTCACCCGGCCGGGGTGGATACCAAGTAAATTCTCTTTGTTAGCATTGTTTGTTTTCTTTATTATTGTTTTTTCTGCGCAACTAACAACGTAGGTACAAAAAAGATCCAAGAAACGCTATTCACCCCCCTCTAGCGGACACAAATGAACCTATCAGTTGGTATCAGAGCTAGGACCGCTCTTGATCGGACTAACCGCCGAGGGAGCATACGCTAAAGGAACAAAGACAATGGAAGATAAGTTGGGGAAGACATCTACACTCCACCGCCCTACGATCATAAAGACTTCAACTTTTGGAGGGCGAGAATCGAGACTTGGTTCGGGATGGAGTGGGCATGTCGAATCGCACTTGAAGAGCCATATGAGATTCCAAGGGATAAGCACGGAAAGAGGTTTAGGCCTAGATATTGGAATCAAGAACAACAAGATCAATCCAAGGCAAACGAAAAGGTAATGACAATTTTAGTTAATCGTTTGCCTAACAATGTTTTGAGTTGTGTAGGTAAATATCAACATGCATATGAATTATAGAGCAAATTGAAAGAAATTCATGAGAAACCTACACAATCTCAAGAGTCCAAAGAGATGAGTCAAATGGTTCAAGAAGAAGAAAAAGGAGAAGAATTGACCATCTCATCAAGTGAAGTGGAAGAAGAAAGTGAGAGGTCATCTACCTCATCTAGAGAAGAGGAGGAGGTCACCACCTCAAGAATTGAGAGGGAGGAGAAACCCTCGTCAATGCCGGAACAAGAGGAGGCATTCACTTCATCCAAGGTTGAAGAAGAAGTCAACCTAGCCTCCACCTCCACCTCCACCAAAGCAAGAGCCAAGGACCACATCACATGCTTTGGGTGAAATGAAAAGGGGAACTACAAAGACAAGTGCCCACTAGGTAAAAAGGAGGTAAAGTCCCAACTCATTTCAAATTCTTCTAGTTCTAACATGGATTGTAGGAACAAAGAAGTCTAAGCTAAACGAAAGAGAATCAGATGCTTCACGTGTGGTGAGATAGGACACTACCACACGAAATGTCCAATGAGTGGAAAGCTCAAGAAAATGGAGCATCTAAGAAGATAGGAGAAGGAGGAGAGAAAGAAAAGAAGCTTGCAACAAGGAGAAGCTCCAAAGGTAAGGAAGGTAACTCCTAACCTTAAGCCAAAATATAATTCGATTTTGAGTTCCTCTATGCATGATAAAATTAATCATTCATCTATGTATGCTAGAAATCATGAAAAGTGCTTACTTGTGCACAATTTTGGATTTAGATATAATAATAGGACTAGGGTTAACAAGGTAGATCAAAACCCTAGGAAGAGTATGCACAATGTTAGACCTAAGACCTTTGGACCTAAGGATCATGACACTAATCCCAAGAAGGGAAGGAATATGCCTAGGAAAATGGATAGGTCTAGGAATGTCCAAAATGGACATATGGACTCTAAGGCTAGAAATTTGGCAAAGAAAAATCAATCCTTGAGGGCAAGGCTTGATGCATTGGAGAAGACCCTGGAAAGATTCACGATTGGATCTAAGGGTCTAGATATGGTATTGGGTAGTTTGAAACCCAACTACAATAGATCGGGTTTGGGATACCGGTCAAAGACCTCCAAGGCTAATGGAAAGAAAAATGCTAGGGTAGCATATGGTCATAGCAAGAAGGGAAAGCCCAAGGATGGCAAGGGGGTGTCATTCAAAGGGAAGGGAAAGGACTTAACCAAAGACAAAGTGTCTAAGGTCAAGAGAGTCTATTTTGTAAACCAAGAGTCACCGGTGGCACACCGGTGTGGCTTAGTATGGATTGAGTCACCTAGAGAGGTGGCTAAGGCTCAGAGCTCAAGGGGGAGCTCTAGGAGCCTTTGGGGTCCATAGTAAATGGATCTCAAGAGTTTTTCTCCTAGGAAATTAGGTAAAATGTGCCAAAAAAGGTTGCAAGACTTGGGTAAGTCTTAATCCTAGGTTTAGGCACATTAAAATGGAATTTAGGAAGAAAAAGGTGAAAATGAGGTTATAATTGACAAAATTAGGTTTTAATGGGCAAATATCATATAATTCACTGAGAGAAATGAATTATGACTAAGTATTAGAAGATACATCAAGGAAAAACCACAATTAGAACTTTTGGGTTGAGTTTAAATGATGCAGTTTAGAGAAAGTTGAGTTTCGTGCCAATATTGGGACTCGTAATACATTTGTTTGGAAACGAATTTTTCCCAAGTAGACATTGGCCCCACAAATCTCCCCATGAAATTTCATAATTTTTGGAGATTTGTAGAATTATTTAGGGATTTCTGAAATTGGGCTGAAAACCTGAAAATCAGGTATCAGTCGACTGCTCTGGGGGCAGTCGACTGATCCGAGTGAATTTTTAGTCCAGAAGCTCTCTGTGAGTTTTGGAAGTCAACTGCCATTTGGGCAGTCGACTGATTCAGTAGGGTTAGAGAGAAGAGGTATTTTAGATGATAAGATATGACCCTAAAGTTAAATCCTGGATTATATTTTAAATGAAGCCTTGTCTCATGGTTTATTGATGATTGTATGAAATGAGACTATATAGATATTATGGATAATTCAAGGAAGATTGATAAGAGATAAGAAGGAAATGTCTTTGTATATTTGAGGATATTGAAAAGAAAGAGTTAAGGACAATTCCTTGTGTAAATTGATCATGGTTAGAGTTGACAAACACAAGGAATCATGAATTGAGTTCAAAATTGATACAAAGTGTTCATCCTTAAGGAAATTAGAAAATTGAGCCAAAGCCAAGCACATTTGTATTTTTCATGAAATCATATCTTTCTAGGATAGGGTATATCCTAGCAAATGTTCTTGCAAATCTTTCAGATTGTTTTAGGTCTTTGTTGAGTTCTTTTTGGCACTAGGGATAAGGTTGCTTGGGGGCAATCCTTAAAGGTGTCCAAGGGAGAAGAACTTGAATGTTGAGTTGGGTAGAACTTGACTTGGTATTAAGGTGTTAAGTTGTGAAGAACTTCACCTAGGTAAATGAAAATTAGGAGAAGACATAGGTTAAGGGGGAGGTTGCCTCCTTGGTTGCCTTAATTTTCATAACAAAAATTTTTTTATTGGGATATATGGTGAATGGACCTTAGGAGGGTTGTTCCTAGAGGTCTAGATGGACCATGGAGTGTGCCAAAAGAATTTGAGACGGACTTGAGTCTCAATTCTTGGGTTTCGGCACGGTGATTTTGAGTTTCATGCATAGAAATATGGCATTGGGGTCATATAGCATGAAGGTTGATTTTTGATGTGTAATTGCCATATACATCAATGCTAGGGATGCATTGTGGATTGGTATGGGCAGAGACATCAAGGAGAAACCAAAACTAGGACTTTTGGTTAAGGGTTGAGTGAACCTTTTTGCTAGTTTTGGGTTTTGTGTCAAACATGGGAATGTTGATAGATACATTTTTGAATGTATTTTTCCCAAGTAGGTATGGGTACCACAAATGTCTCTACAAAATTTCAGAATTTTTGGAGATTTGTGGAATTTCTGGTGCATTTCTGAATTTCGTCAGAAAGGCCGAAATTCTGATTTTCAGAGTATCAGTCGACTGCCTTGGGGGGCAGTCGACTGGTAATGGCTGAATTTTGTATCAACCGCTGGGTATGTGTCCAAATGATGCAAAACAAGTGTATGGGGGGATAGTACACATTGTTTATGGTCATTAGGGATTAAAAGAACCAATAATTGGGATATTATTAGGGTCTTTTTGATGTGTGGCAAAGGGGGAGAAGTTTGGGTTTAAGTTGGGAAACTATACTTACCTTTGCATGAAACCCTAGGTTTAGGGGGAGATGAGTTTAGGGGTGCATAAGGGGAACCTGGGAGAGGTTCTTAAAAAACCTTTGTAAGTCCAATGTAGGGGGAGCTTGGGAGAAGCTTTAAAAATCCCGTGAAAAGTCCTAACTTGGAGGGTTAGGTATGAAAAATCCTAACTTGGAGGGTTAGGTGTGAAAAATCCTAACTTGGAAGGTTATCTATGAAAAAGTCCTAACTTGGAGAGTTAGGTGTGGGATGCCATGGGATAGGATCCATTTTTGCATTACATATGCATTATTTTGCTATTTGACTACTATCTTGTTTCCCTAACATAAACGTATTGCCAAACATCAAAAAGGAGGAGATTGTTGAGGCAATCTGTGGTCCGGAGCGACCAGATATTTTGATGTTTGGGCAAAGGGCTTAAGTTAAGTTTACCCTTGTGTTCTTATATGTGTATGTTGAGTATGCAGGTTGTATAGGTACACATATGGACTTGACTGGACGGCCTCAGTACGGTGAAGGGTGGCATGGAGACAAGCTGGAGGCTTGTGTGCACCCAAGGGACCTTGGAGAGCAGGGACGATGAGCTGAGGGGCACAAACTTCGAGGCATGCGTGAAGGATGACATAGAGGAAAGTTGGAGGCTTGCGTGCATCCGAGGGATGGGAGCCGAATATGAAGAGGGTGCGAAGGCAACAGTCGAGGCTGCTGTGGAGGAGTCAGTCGAGTCGTGAGGGTACGAGTGCTGTGTGATTGTACTAGAGAAATCCTAGGGTTTGAGTGCGGAGTGGAATGTACTTAGGAATGGTAACCTTAGGTGGGTGAGTAGACCAGTCGACTGGCCTGGGGGCAGTCAACTGATGGAACTCACAGAAAGGTCTCAGCCCGGGGACCAGTCGACTGCCCTGGGGGCAGTCAACTGGTAGGTGGCTGGTGAGTTGGCTGAGAATTCGAACGTTGGGGTGCAACGGTCAAATTTCAGTAGCACCAGTCGACTGCCCTGGGGGTAGTTGACTGGTAGCGAGGGTTTCAGCCCGAGTCCTATTTAAAGAGGACTTTGTGGTGGCTGAGATTTTTGACGAGTTTGGTCTTGGTTAAGGGCCAAACAGTAGTCTTTGTGCTCAGGGGTTCTCAAGGTGTTGTGGTGAGATTTCTCCACCCACAAGGAGCGACGAGAGCTAGCCAGAGGTTATCCGGGGAGTGATCCACCGACGGATTCTTGAATTTGTCACCCGGCCGGAGTGGATACCAAGTAAATTCCTTTGTTAGCGTTGTTTGTTTTCTTTATTATTGTTTCCGCTGTGCAACTAACAACGCAGGTACAAGAAAGATCCGAGAAATGCTATTCACCCCCCTCTAGCGGACACAAACGATCCTATCACTTGTTGGGTACACCGATTCGGACTATGCGAGGTGTAAACTAGATAGAAAGAGTACTAGTGGAGGATGTCAATTTATTGGGTCATCCTTAGTTAGTTGGAGTAGTAGGAAACAACCATGTGTTGCCTTATCAACAACGGAGGCCGAATATGTGGCAATGGGTGGTTGTGTGTCCCAACTACTTTGGATCATGCACATCTTAGAGGATTATGAGTTACATTACTCTAAGGTCATGATCTTATGTGATAATGTAAGTACAATTAACTTGACTAAAAATCTAGTTCACCATTCTAGGACAAAACACATTGAAGTGAAGTATCACTTCATTAGGGATCATGTGGCAAGGGGTGACATAGATTTGTACTATGTTGAGTCAAAGTCAAACCTTGCCAATATATTTACCAAGCCTCTTCCCAAAGCGGAGTTCACAACCTTAATAAGGGGCCTTGGTATGTGTTTTATAGAAGTATAGGATGAACCTTGGGGTAATACAATAGGAAGGTGGTGCTTGATCTATGTATCAAATTATGAAAAATAGACCAACCATGGGGAAAGCAAGTGTTTAATTAATGGACATCTTGCCCAAAGATCATGGTTGGACATTTTAAATATTTGAAAACCATTTTATGTTTTATATGTTTTGCCATAAGCTTGGAACATGTATAATTGCAAAACTAGGTTGAAACTTTGATACAAAGTCAGTGGTTTTCAAGAAATTCAAACTTTAGTCAAAAAGTCAAGCATGTTTGGTTTTTTCATGAACTGATATTTTCCCTTGTTAAAGTATCTCTTATGAAACATGCTTGCAAATTTTTATAATTTTTGAAATCATAAGGAATTATTTGGGAGTTTCTGAAATTCGGCTCAGAAGCTGAAAATTCAGACTGATAGAGTATCAGTCGATTGCCCAAGGGGCAGTCGACTGGCACGCCTGATTTCAGCCTACTGAGCATTTTTTCAAAAATCGAAAATTCTTTCATTTGATGCCATGGGTAGGTATTGCTTAGGGCAATCAGTTTGATGGTGTCAAAGGGGGAGAATGGGTGGTTTTAGTTAGGCTTGTAACTTGACTTTGGTTTAATTTTGGTTATGAAAATTGAAAATGGAGAAGACATAGGTTAAGGGGGAGGTTATCTCTTGTTTTTATACTATGTCTTGTTGTTGCAATTATTATTGTTGGCTGGTATATTCTCCCTAACTTAAATATATTGTCACACATCAAAAAGGGAGAGATTGTTGGGGCAATCGACCCAAGGATGATCGGGAAGATCATGATTTTGATGTGTGTGTCAATATGTTTAAGGTTAGGGTGTTATCTTGTTATTTAATATGTGTGATTGAGTTTGCAGGACTTAGAGAATCACACATGGAGGACCTATCCGGGGGACGAGAGCCGAGGGAGGAGGACTCCAAGGGCAAGCCAAGAAGTGGACTTCAAAGGGCACACGCGAAGGGCGGCATAGAGGCAAGCTAAGGGAAGACTTGTGTGAGCATCTGAGGGACGATAGCTGGTGGAAGAGGACTTCAAGGGGCAAGCCAAGGGAGTGTACCTGAAGACACACGTGAAAGATGGTCAAGGAGGGTCTTAAGAGTGAGAAACAGAGATTGTATATGTTGGGCAATCGACTAGTAGAAAGGCAGTCGATTGCCAGCCAATTCTCAAACTCACAGAATGTTTGAGACCCCGGACCAGACGACTGCCCTAGGGGTAGTCGACTGGTAACCCCGAAATATAGCCGTTGGCTAGCAATTAAGGCTAGACCAGTCGACTGCCCCAGGGGCAGTCGACTGGTGTCAGGTTGGACAACTTGTGGAGTTGTCCTTTACTCTTATTTAAAGAGGACTTTTTGGCATGAGGAAGGTACGGTCCTTTACTGTACCAAAGTGCTGTTCGTGCAAGAAGTGCTCAGATCTTCCTCTCGTGTTTATTTTCATCTTGTAAAGAGGAAGAAGACAACCTTGTAAAGGTTTTCTCCACCCTGAAGGAGATTTTCATAGTGGAGTGTGTGCTCGTGCATGGATCCGTGGATTAGTCACCTTTCGGGGTGGATACCAAGTAAAATCTGTGAGTTAGCATTGGATCTTACATTTTTTATTATATTGCTTGTATTGTGCTAACAATCTTGTAGAGAACGAATCGAAAAGTGCTATTCACCCCCCCCTCTCTAGCAAGCGCCACGATCTAACAAATGGTAAGGACAAAGAAGAATACCTATGGACAAAGAAGGAGCAAGTGGAGTTTGTGGAAAATGGAAAAGTAGAATTTAATCTGCTAACTGTTCTACTGGCACAAAAAGTCAACTACATCGGAACCTACAAGTCAGCGAAAGAGCTCTAGAAGAAATTTCTGGAGTTGCATGAAGGGACCTCGAAAATGAAGTTGGCAAGATGAAATATCCTTCAAAACGAACTAACCAACTTTCGGATAGAAAAAGGAGAGACAGTGGCACAACTACATGCGAGGATAAAGGAATAAATCACTACACTCACAAATCTCGAAGAATCGGTAACGAATCGAGATTCACAAAAGCATGCTTTGAACGCATTTCCAAGAACACCAGAGTAGACTTTGATAATATATTCATATTATATCTCCAAGAACCTAGAGCTAAGTACCCTAAAATAATTATTTTGTACTTTAGAACTTCACGAGTCTTGGTGTGCAAGTAATGGTAGAAAGATGAACAATATTACTGATAGGGTTGAATAAGCCCTTGGCGAGAATGTGAGATGGAGAAGCTGAAGGGCGAGACACTTCGAATCGGAAAAGATTCTCTTGCCCAGGCCCAGGGATCTTCCTCGGACATCCACTCGGAACAGTCGGCTAGAAGACCCCCGGGCTCACCTCGAGAGATTGGGTCCCCGAGAAGAGGATAGGGTTGAATGAGCCCTGTCCAGGACAAAGGATGAAGAGGTTGTCTGACACAACAACGATAGGGGGCGATGACCATCCATCCTAGGTCTCGAGAAATCCCCGAAGGTGAGGCTCCTGGGAAGGGCAGCTAAAGTTCCTTCTCGGGGGCACCTTGGGAGGTTAGGTCTCGAGAGCACATCGGGAGCTATAACGCATGGAAACCCCGAGCTCTCCTCGGGGGGTGGAGTCCCCATCATAACCGACCTCAGACATTGACCCTTCCTGGAGGTACGGATAAGAACTCCTGTCGTAAAAGGTCTGCACGACCCCTGAATCTTGAAGCGGGCAGAAGCCGATAACGGCGCAAACCTTTTCAAAGGATATCCCATAACTACCAAAAGAGGAGGAGGACATGGTTTATGTATCGGAGATATGGCACCGATCGAGGGCCACGTTTATCCTAGCATCATCAGTATAAAAGGTAGATTGACCCCTCCGGTAAGGGGGTTACAATCTCTCGGTTTACATACTGTCTTTCTTTCTCACTGCGATTACTCATCGGATAACCTACTAACTTGAGCGTCAGAGTGGAGTTCGCCGGACTCCTGCCAGCATGTCCCCTAATGCGTGTTAACTTGGTAGGACCCCAACTTCCTCCTCTTCACGGTAACTTCCACATGGGCTGAGCCTCAGTGACTGGCCATCGCCGACGACTCCTTCCAGAATAAATTTGGTGCCATCTGTGGGAATTCTAACAAAGCACCTGAAGGAGCACCGATGGCAGAAGCAGAGGGCCTCGCCCATCCGCGGGAGGATGAAGGACCCAAGCAAGAATGAAGGGATGTTGAGAGTGAGGAGGTACAGATCCATCCTCATGGCAAAGGGGGGAGCACGCGCATCGCTCTTGACCTCGCGCCAGAATTATGAACCACCTCATCGAATGCCTGCGGGACCATAGAGATGTGTTTGCTTGGGCCGCTGAAGAGATCAAAGGGGTCCCCCCGGCGCTGGCTATGAATCACCTACATGTTACGCCGGAGGCCCGTCCCGTGAAGCAAAAGAAGAGGCATTTCTCCCCTGAGCAAGATAAAGCTATTCGGGATGATGTTCAGAAGCTATTAAAAGCTGGACACATCAGAGAAGTCTGATTCCCAGCTTGGCTGGCCAACGTGGTCCTTGTTCCCAAGCCTAGGGGCAAATGGCGTGTCTGCATCGACTTCGGGGACCTAAACAAAGCCTGCCCGAAAGACTGCTACCCTCTGCCTCGAATAGATCGGTTGGTGGACTCTACAGCCGTCTGTGAGTTCATCTCAATGTTAGACGCTTACCAGGGCTATCACGAAGTCCCCCTCGCCCCGAGGACTAGGAGAAGGTCAGTTTTGTGACGGCTGACGACACGTACTGCTACAACGTCATGCCCTTCAGCTTGCGGAACACGGGCGCCACGTACCAAGGGATGATGGACAAAGTCTTTAGGCACCAAATCGGGCGGAACATTGAGGTGTACGTGGACGATATCTTGGTCAAGATGGATAGGGGGTGACATGATATCTGATCTTGAGGAGACGTTCACCACCCTGAGAGCACACAGGTTGAAACTAAACCCAACTAAATGATTGTTTGGGGTAAAAAGTGGCAAGTTCCTAGGGTACATGGTGACAGAGAGGGGGATCGAAGCCAATGCGGAAAAGGTAAAGGCCATTCTGGATATGCCACCCCCGCGAAACTTCAAGGAAGTATAACGGCTAAATGGTAGGATCACTGCATTATCACGGTTCATCTCCAAATCGGCAGACAAAGCCCTCCCCTGCTTCAAAATTCTGAGGCAAGTTGTTAAGTTCGAATGGGATGACCAATGTGAGAAGGCATTTGGGGAGTTGAAGACCTATCTGGCAGATCTCCCGACCCTGTATAAGCCCATGGAAGGGGAGACATTATTCATCTATTTATCAGTAGCTGAGCAAGTGGTAGGATCGGTGCTCATCCGAGAACAAGATCAGATACAACACCCCATCTATTTTTTTAGACACCTGCTAAAGGGCGCCGAGACGCGGTACACCATGATGGAAAAACTAGCCTACGCCTTGGTCCTGATGGCCCGAAGGTTACTATTGGTGCAGGAAGCACCATATCGAACCTTGTTTTGATATTGGCAAAGGGTTCAAAGTTAAGTATTATTGGTGATCTAATGTTGCTACTCAAGTGTGCAGAAAAAGTCCTAGCGAAGGACTGCTAGGCACCTTGTGAAGGACTGCCAGGAAACAAAGTCCTAGCGAAGGGATGCTAGGCAACTGGCGAAGGACTGCTAGGAAACAAAGTCCTAGCGAAGGGCTGCTAGGCACCTGGCGAAGGACTGCCAGGAAACAAAGCCCTAGCGAAGGATTGCTAGGCACCTGGCGAAGGACTACCAGGATACAAAGCCCTAGCGAAGGAATGTTAGGCACCTGGCGAAGGAATGCAAGGATACAAAGCCCTAGCGAAGGACTGCTAGGCACCAGGCGAAGGATTGCTTGGAACCTAAGACCTGGCGAAGGACTGATGGGCACTAGGCGAAGGACTGCTTGGTACTGAGACCTGGCGAAGGACAGCTAGGCACCTGGCGAAGGACTGCTGGGCAAAAGTCCAATCGGAGGAGCCGGTTGGCAACAAGTAAAATCTCCTGAGAGGAGTAGGTGAGGACACGTTCCCCGTCGAGGGAACAGTAGGCGTCAGTTCGACCTAGGGTTCCATTTTGGAGACCCAAAGTCAGAACCAAGACAGCTAAAGCTGTATAAACCTAATATTCTTTTGCTTTGTGTTGTTTTGGACTAACCTTGGATGTAGGACCGAAGGAATGTATTTCTACAGCTCAGAACGCCCCAAAGGAGAGGGGCAAGTAGCTGGGTAGGGCGCCCCCAAGGTCAAGGCAAAACAAGTGAAGCAAAGAAATCGCTTCGGAAGCTCTCTGGGGGGCGCCCCATGCTCCCGGGCGCCCCCGTGGTCTCGGGCGCCCCCAGTGCCCAGGGCACCCTGGGCTTGAGCCAACGAAGCGGATAAGACTTATCCCGCTGAGAAACCAGCGGATCGGGTCAACCAGGGCGCCCCCAGCGTCCCGGGCACCCCCACGGTCAGCTCTCAGCCCTATTCGAGTGGGATAAGGGCTGACCGAGACTTGCTCGGATCAACTGACACGTGAGGGGGGGGCGCCCCGGGAGGCTATAAAAAGCCCCTCGACCCCAAGGCTTCGACAACAACTGCTTCCAACGCCAACACGCTCTTCTACTCAAGCGCTTTGTTCCGAAGACCTCCCAACTCGAGATACAAGCGTCGACGACGTCCCTCTGCTTCGAGATACATTCCACATCGGACGTCGGTAATGAAGAGCTGTCCTTTTAAGTTTACTGTACTACAATTGTTATACAATTCTTGTAAACCTTTTTGCGTAGAATTGCCCCCAGTAAACGGTCAACGACCGTGGGCCTTGGAGTAGGAGCCGACCGTGACTTCGAACCAAGTAAAATCTTGGTGTTTGCATTTGGTTTTTGTGGTGTTTAGTTTTAATTTTTCCGCTGTGCATACTCTCTCTAAATCTGAAACGACTTACGATATTCACCCCCCCTCTATCGTTTTCTCTCGATCCAACAAGTTGTATCACAGCGGGGAAGCTCAAATTTGATGCAACCACCAATTTGAGAGTTTTTCGGATATTCGTAATTATTTTATCTTTTTTTTCTTTCTCGTTAATCGAGGTTGGTGCAACACCACTCGGCCTTTTTCAATTTTGAATTCTTATTTTTTCACTATTCATTAGAATTGATAAAACGATCAATTTTTGAAAATTTATCATAAACTTTTTTTAATTATTATTTTAATATTTTTCTCGAAATTCGTGTTACCTTAATTCGAGCAAAATTTTCAACGTTGAATTCTTATTTCTTTTCAGAATTGACAAAATCAACATTTTCAAAAATTTGTCATAAATTGTTTTTATTATTTTATTATTATTCCACCTCAAAATTCATGCAACATTTATTTTGGGCCATTTTTTCCCTTCTCCCGCACTACTAATCCAAGACCAAGTCTTGGTACATTTCTGTTGTTTCTCTTGTGTACGAGGTTTAAACTAAATGGCCAACCAAGAATGGAACAGTGCCCGTCCATCGCTCTTCTCTGGCAAAAATTTCAACTCCTGGAGAAGTCTAATGGAATCCCACCTGAAGGCCAATCTGGATTTATGGTTGATAATCCAAATGGGGTTCACATTCCCCACAGAAGATGGAACAGCGATCGCCTGGGACAAATTGGACGAACCAACTCTAATGAAGATCGAGACTGATGCTAAGGCAACAGTAATCTTACAATGTGGCCTGACCAAAGAAGAACTGAAGCGGGTCGGATCCTTCACCTGTGCCATGGAGATGTGGGAAAAGCTAATCAATCTACACGAAGAGAGCTCCGATATTGAGATCTTAGAAGAGTTAGCACCCGACTTCAAAATTGGCTCAGAATCAGAAGATGAAACAGAATTCGTACCAAACTATGAATTCAAGCCAGAGTCAGAAGATGAATTGACTGAGACAAAAATGGTAACTAATTTTGAATCATTTTCTAAATTAAGATTAAATATTCAAGCTGATACTGCAATGGTCGAGGAAGGTTTAATTTTCATTGCAGGGAAAACTCCAAGAGAACTGCAAAAGAGGCCTCAACCAGTACCTGAGTCTAACTCAGACTCAGAACTTGATGACGAAGAAGGAGATCCTCGGAAACTGGTCCGGTTGGCTCGCGACCACTACAAAATACCGAAGAAACAATCAAACAAAAAAAGGAAGACTATAATCAAGGGGGAGACCTCCAAAAAGAAATCTAAAGGTAAATTTTCAGTATTTGAAAATCCATTATTTACCTTGAATAATATGATAAAACCTTATAAATTAGTTAAAGCAAACATTAGTAAATTGGAACAAGAAGATGAAATATTGAAACATAAGGTCAAAATGCTAGAAAGCCTAATTCACAACCTTGCTAATTCTAAAAGCCAGAATATCATTACAGTTATGACGTGACTTAGATGATTACTTTTCTTGCTTGTTTATTTTATTATGCTTAGATGTAGGATTGGTTAGATTAAGGACCTAATTAATTGAAACTTGAACAACCTAGTATTAGGACAAGGTTTGATGATAGTATGTTAGGGAAGCCTGTCTAAGGAGTCAGGTAGGGTAAGGAGTACCCTATTTGGTATTCTTAGTCCGGTGGAACTAGCCGAAACTACCTCTCCGAATCCTAAGCTAGTTAGACCAAAGTTTCTCAGAAAGCAATTTGAAAATAAAATTTCTTTAAAAGGCTTTGTCTAGGAAAGGGTTGTTGATCCAATAAGGTTACGGCCAAAGAAGGCCTCTGTGCCTCGCCAAGACCTGGAAGCCAATTATCGAAACTTACTTTCAAATTGTCGTTTGTTAAACTTGAATCTAACACAAGCTTCAATCAAATCATAGCTTTTAATTTAAATTCAAAGATAAAATTTAACGCATCTCACAAAACAGATAAGGATACCTTGTTTTGTCACTTAGAAATGGGTGAGATGCTCAGGACCTAAAAGTTTAGTTCAAACCAATCAACCTTACAAAACAAAGTCAACTTAATTATTCTCAATTAATTACTCTCAAAATTCAACTCAATTATTTTCAACTTAATTATTCTCAATTAATTACTCTCAAAATTCAACTTAATTATTTTCAACTTAATTATTCTCAATTAATTACTCTCAAAATTCAATTTAATTATTCTCAACATAATTATTCTCAATTAATTACTCTCAATTAATTATCCTCAAAATTGAACTTAATTATTCTCAATTAATTACTCTCAATTAATTATCCTCAAAATTCAACTTAATTACTCTCAATCAATTATTTTCAAAATTCAACTTAACAATTTTTAAATTCAAAGATAAAATTCTAATTAATTTCAAAATCATCAAAAATCATTTTAACATTTAAACTAAGATTTAATATTTCAAATCATTGCACTTAACATTGCTCACCTTAGGTTTCTTTTGCTCATCTACCTAAGAATTACTTAATTTTCGCAAACATTCCTTTGGACAATCAATAATTTTTCAATTTTTTTCGGGGCTTATTCTTTAAAAATTCTCTTCATTCCAAATTGAATTATCTTCTTGAAAATTACTATACTGTTATTCAAAACTATTCTCTTGATTCTGATAAACCCTAAAGACACAAAGGAGGTCTACTTAATGATCTATAAGGACTCCGAGGATGTGTCAAATTTAGGTGGAGTCTAAACCCAAAGAAACTATTTCTAACAAGTATTTTCTTTGGCAATTATTTTTGAAATTATTAAATAATTCTTTTGATCCGAACTGACACCTAAGGACTCAGAGGAAGAATACTTGTGGTCAACAAGCTTCCAAGGACTATATCAAGTTTAGGGGGAGGTTAAATTAAAAGAATTATTGAACATTTCAAAATAATATATTTTAATACACTAAGTTTTCAAAATTCTTTTGAAAATACAAGTAATTTGCCTTTAAAAATATCATTATTCTATTTTTCAAAATGTTTTTGTGGTTTTGTAAATCATTTTTGAAATACCTTTTGAAATAATATTTGCTTGAGTCTTGGGAATTTTCAGGACACTTAGGAAAATATCCTTGTAGTTAACAAGGGTTCCTAGGATTGTGTCAGACTGGAAAAGAAACCTAGTCAAGTAAAATATTATGTTTTCAAAATAACATTAAATTTTTTCTTAAAATATTATGTTTAAAAGTACTCATATTTTCAAAAATGCATAATCTTCAAAAGTACTTATATTTTCAAAAATGCATAATCTTCAAAAGTACTTATATTTTCAAAAATGCATAATATCATTCAAAATATAATGTTTCCAAAAGTACAAATATTTTTCAAGGTAATAGTATTCTAAGGGCGTGAATTTTCTAAAAGACTTGCCTACAAATACAAAAAAAATTTTAATACCTTTCAAAATAGAGTTTTGTTGGTGCAATTTAAAACTTTTTGCTATGCTTTCAAAAATTATGCTAAGTATTTTTATACTTTCAAGACTCATAAGCTCTGATACACAAATTTTAAAATTTCTTTCAAAATATAGTTTTCAAAAAGTTCTTTATTGATATATGGCCAAGGGGGAGAGTAGAAAAAGTGAAATTAAATTCTTCCTTAAACATTTTCCCCTTTTCAATGAAAGTTTATCTTAGAAATGGTCTAAAACATAAGGAGAAGTGTTTTACATTAAGGGGAAGAAAAAGAAAGAGAAAAAGAAATTTTTTCAAAAAGTAAAGCAAAAATTTCTAAGTGTGTCAAATTTTTTTCTAAGTGAAATTTTCCTTAGTAAACATGATTTATCTGAGCAAAACGTTAGCAAATGTCTATAAGTAAAAAATTTTTTGAAAAAAAAAACTTGTCTAGAAAATTCTTGAAAATTATGTTTTTCAAAATGCACAAAGTGTTTCCATGCAAATTCGTCTAAATGTGCAAAATTGTCTTTAGTAAACAAATTTTTCCCCAATTCTAAAAGTTGAACTTTTTTTTGGAAAATTTGGCTTCAAAAATGGAAATTTTGCCTAAGTATTTTTTTTTTGTAAAGCCTTGAAAGAAAATGTTTTTTTTTCAATTTTTAGGCCTGCAAAACTTTTCAAAATGGAAAATTGTTGGTGAAAATGCTTTTACTACATTTTTGAAAAACATTTTGTCAAAAACATGAAGCACTTAGAAAAATTCAAAAATCCCTGTTAGATATATTGTTCACTCATAAATGTTTTTTGATATATGTCAAAGGGGGAGGAAAGGTCAAAGTTAAGAGTTAAGTTAATTGTTGTTAATTGGTGTTTTATTATTCAGGGGGAGTATGAGAAATTTTTTTCAAAATTACATTGGTTTTAGACTTTATATTATTCAGAATTGCTATGTTTTATTGGTCTTAACCTTCTTGCTTAAACTGTTGTAATTTTTACTTAACTTTGAATTGTGTTGCCATAAATCAAAAAGGGGGAGATTATTGGTGCAGGAAGCACCATATCGAACCTTGTTTTGATATTAGCAAAGAGTTCAAAGTTAAGTATTATTGGTGATTTAATGTTGTTACTCAAGTGTGCAGAAAAAGTCCTAGCGAAGGATTGCTAGGCACCTGGCGAAGGACTGCCAGGAAACAAAGTCCTAGAGAAGGGCTGCTAGGCACCTGACAAAGTCCTAGCGAAGGACTGCTAGGCACCTGGCGAATGACTGCCAGGAAACAAAGCCCTAGCGAAGGACTGCTAGGCACCTGGCGAAGGACTGCCAGGATACAAAGCCCTAGCGAAGGAATGCTAGGCACCTGGCGAAGGAATGCCAAAATACAAAGCCCTAGCGAAGGACTACTAGGCACCAGGTGAAGGATTGTTTGGAACCTAAGACCTGGCGAAGGACTGCTGGGCACCAGGCGAAGGACTGCTTGGTACTGAAGACTTGGCGTAGGACAGCTAGGCACCTGGCGAAGGACTGCTGGGCAATAGTCCAACCGAAGGAGCCGGTTGGCAACAGGTAAAATCTCCTGAGAGGAGTAGGTGAGGATGCATTCCCCATCGAGGGAACAGTAGGCGTCGGTTCGACCTAGGCTTCCATTTTGGAGACCCAAAGTCAGAACCAAGACAGCTAAGGCTGTATAAACCTAATATTCTTTTGCTTTGTGTTGTTTTGGACTAACCTTGGATGCAGGACTGAAGGAATGTGTTTCTGCAGCTTAGAACGCCCCAAAGGAGAGGGGCAAGTAGCTGGGCAGGGCGCCCCCAGTGTCCCGAGCGCCCCCAAGGTCAAGGCAAAACAAGTGAATCAAAGAAATCGCTTTGGAAGTGTAATGACCCAGAAAATTTTCTCAATATTTTCCTTAAAATATTGATCATGTCTAGATAGTTTTCGAGGAACCTAGGGATACTAGTATGAACTTTAGACTAGTAACCCATGATTTCCCCTTTTAATTGAGAAGCTAAATACTAATGGGTCTTATATGGGCTTTTCTAGTACCATGGTTATTAGTGGATTTTAGGTAGAATTTAATATAAATATAAATGGGTTTTAATTGGGAATATTAGCATGATTATGGGTGAATTGTAGGGAAATTTTCGAAAAATGATAAAAAATAAAATAAAAATAAAGTGCATGCACCAAGGATTGAACCTTGGACCTAGCCTACCACCATGCATGTACTAACCAATTCACCTATCAAGGGAGTGCTATGAGAGAATGAAGTGGATTTTGGTTAAGGCTTAGGGAAGTGAAGAGTCATCAAAAGGAGAGATACCATGACCCTTCACTTGCCCCCATTCATGTGGTATAAAAGGGGTAGAGGAGAATGGAAGAGACAAAGGAGTTACTTTTCTTCTCTTCTTCCACCAAGGCCACCCCTCTCTTTCTTCTTCTTTCTCCTAGCCGAAACCACCAAGGTTTCTCTTCCCTTGGAAAAGCTTCACAAAGGGCTCCATCTTGAAGATCCAAAGCCTTCTACAAGGCTACAAGGGCTAAGGGGAAGTTTGGGAGCAAGGAGGTTTCTTTTTATTTTCTATTCAAGGCTTATAAGCAAGATCAAGGAAGGTAAGACTCCCTCACCTGTGGTGTAATGGTTTTCCTTGATATTGTTATGATCTAAGTTTTTGTTTGAGACCTAAGTTGAGAAATCCATGAAGGAGGACTTCTAGGGTTTCGACCACCTTCATGTTTCCATGGCTAGGATTAGTTTTAACTCTCTAATGATGGTTCTTATGTCTTCTTATGATGTAAGTGATGTTAGTGGTGATTCATGTGAATTTTTACATGCTTAATGGTCCTTATAAGTTTCGGCCAAGACCCCTAACCCATGGTTGGAACTTGATCTAACCATTCAACATGTTTAATTTGTTTTCCCTATGACATGATGGATAGTAATTGTGTTTTATAAGAATGTTTCTATGAATTTATGGACCTTTAGGTTTCGGCCAAGAGCTACTCTAGGGCTAAGGGATTAGGGTTAGCTTCAACTATGGGATCAAATGTTTTTCTATGGCATTGTATGTTTGTATGGGATGTTATTTGTGATCTATATGAATTTTCCATGGACCTAGGGTCCTTTAGGGTTTCGGCCAAGACCATGACCTAGGGTTTGGATTGGGTTAAAGTCTCAAGGGTACTTGTTTTTAGGTTACAATGATGTAAGTATATGGTTAAGCATGATGTAAGGATCCTTATGTTACTAAAACCCTAGTTTTATGTGTTATGTAACATGATTTTGGTATGTTTAGGATATGTGTTATGTTTTACTCATGAATATTATAGATCAAATACCATGAACATATGTGATGTAGGAGTAGGTCGAATAGAATAATGCATGTAGAATGTTAAATGCCTATAATGGAAATATGTGTACGAAGGTCTATGTATGTTTTATGATGAATGCTATGACCCTAAGTACTGTAGAAGGTCATGAACCTAAGTGGTATGTATCACGTTCATATGTATTTTACCCATGCATGTCGTTAATATGCTAAGTCCAATGATACTAGGTTTATGTATGACAAATTTAGGCATGTGTAGATGTTTCATGTATTAGTTGCATGATTAAAAGCATGTGTAGAAGAAGAAAAAAATTATTCCGCTGCATCAAGATGTTTTATATGTACATGTATGTTTAGCGTAACGCCGCCTTCTCGCCACACCATAAGGTGTGGGAAAAAGGCGGGCCTTACAGGTAGCTCTCTGGGGGGGCGCCCCCATGGTCCCGAGCGCCCCCGTGCTCCCAGGCGCCCCGGGCTTGAGCCAACGAAGTGGATAAGACTTATCCAGCTGAGATACCAGCGGATCGGGTCAACCAGGGCGCCCCCAGCGTCCCAGGCGCCCCCACGGTCAACTCTCAGCCCTATTCGAGTGGGATAAGGGCTGACCGAGACTTGCTCGGATCTGCTGACACATGGGGGGGCGCCCCCAACGTTCAGGGCACCCCGGGAGGCTATAAAAAGCCCCTCGACCCCAAGGCTTCGACAACAACTGCTTCCAACGCCAACACGCTCTTCTACTCAAGCGCTTTGTTCCGGAGACCTCCCAACTCGAGATACAAGCGCCAACGACGTCCCTCTGCTCCGAGATACATTCCACATCGGATGTCGATAACGAAGAGCTATCCTTTTAAGTTTACTGTACTACAATTGTTATACAATTCTTGTAAACCTTTTTGCACACATATAGAATTGCCCCCAGTAAACGGTCAACGACCGTGGGCCTTGGAGTAGGAGCCAACCGCGACTCCGAACCAAGTAAAATCTTGGTGTTTGCGTTTGGTTTTTGTGGTGTTTAGTTTTAATTTTTCCGCTGTGCATACTCTCTCTAAATCCGAAACGACTTACGATATTCACCCCCCTCTATCGTTTTCTCTCGATCCAACAGTTACGACCATACTTCTTAGTGTATCCCATTGTGGTCCTCACTAATAGCCCGCTCGCCCGAGTCCTCACTAACCCCGAGGCATCGGGCAAGCTAATCAAATGGACGACGGAGTTAAGTGAATGGGCCTTCTCCACATCTCCAGGGAATTCTCTCTAAGGGCCCTGGGCTGTCCCATCCTGCCGCCCCACCGTGGTGATGGATCTTTGGGAATGCGAGGCGAACACCCTAGGGAACACCTCCCCCGCCGGACCCCCTGGTTGCGGGGTGATCTGTTCAACATGGTGCTGCTCCAGGGCTATCGTGAGTTGCCGCGTAGGGCATTTCTATGATGTATTTTCTCACTTCTTCACTGCTTGACAGTACAATCAATAAAGGGTGTGAATGACGCGTCATTCTGAACTCGTTAAGTCTCCGTTTCTGTTTAAATCCTACAGCCTCTCGGTGTGTAGGCTTGGCCTCGAACCAGTACACGCCCGGCCAAGAGCTGATTAAATTCTACAGCCTCTCGGTGTGTAGGCTTGGCCTCGGAGCTGTACACGCCCGGCCCAGAGTTGATTAAATCCTACAGTCTCTCGGTGTGTAGGCTTGGCCTCGGAGCTGTACACGCCTAGCCAAGAGCTGATTAAATCCTACAGCCTCTCAGTGTGTAGGCATGGCCTCGAAGCTGTACATGCCCGGCCAAGAGCTGATTAAATCATACAGCCTCTTTGTGTGTAGGCTTGGCCTCAGAGCTGTACACGCCCGGCCAAGAGCTGATTAAATCCTACAACCTCTCAGTGTGTAAGCCTGACCTCGGAGCTGTACACGCTTGGCCAAGAGCTGACTAAATCCTATAGTCTCTTGGTGTGTAGGCTTGGCCTCGGAGCTATACACACCCGGCCAAGAGCTGATTAAATCCTACAGCCTCTCGGTGTGTAGGCTTGGCCTTGGAGCTATACACGCCCGGCCAAGAGCTGATTAAATCCTACAGCCTCTCGGTGTCTAGGCTTGGCCTCGGAGCTGTACATGCCCGGGCAAGAGCTGATTAAATCCTACAGCCTTTCGGTGTGTAGGCTTGGCCTCGGAGCTGTACACGCCCGGCTAAGAGCTGATTAAATAGTACAGCCTCTTGGTGTGTAGGCTTGGCCTCAGAGCTGTACACGCCCGGCCAAGAGCTAATTAAATCCTACAGCCTCTCGGTGTGTAGAATTGGCCTCGGAGCTGTACACGCCGGGCCAAGAGCTAATTAAATCCTACAGCCTCTTGGTGTGTAGGCTTGGCCTCGGAGCTGTACATGCCCGATCAAGAGCTGATTAAATCCTACAGCCTCTCGATGTGTTGGCTTGGCCTTGGAGCTGCACACGCCCGATGTAGAGCTGAGTGAATCCTACAGCCTCTCGGTGTGTAGGCTTGACCTCGGAGCTATACACGCCTTGCCAAGAGCTGATTAAATCCTACAGCGTCTTGGTGTGTAGGCCTGACCTCGGAGCTGTACACGCTTGGCCAAGAGCTGACTAAATCCTATAGTCTCTCGGTGTGTAGGCTTGGCCTCAAAGCTGTACACTCCCGACCAAGAGCTGAGTAAATCCTACAGTCTCCCGGTTTGTAGGCTTGGCCTCGGAGCTATACACGCCCGGCCAAGAGTAGATTAAATACTATAGCCTCCTCGGGGCCGTACACTGTACAAACCCTACGAAAAACAAATAAAAGTCTCATGCCTGCTCCAGCTATATAGGACCGAAGCTGAACATTTTAAGAAAAGCAGGAAATCACGCTAAAAACAAGGAGTTGAACGGCAAATCAAGCAAATATTTGCCCTAGGAGCAGAGAGTCCAATAAGAGTAGGCTACAGCGGACAAGGGAGAATCAAAGCAGGATAAGCACATAGTAAGGGGTGCCCTACAAAGCCCGCTCTTCGGGAGAAAGGTCGTCCCAGATACGTTCAATAGTTATTGCGCGCAAGTCAGAGCCTGGTTTCAATAACTGGTCCTCCTCCAACTGCTTGATGGCACCGTAGAAGCCCTATTTAAGGCTCTGAAATGCTTGTGCAACTACCAGATTGGCGTACTCCTCCGACCCCAAAAATTTGGCCTTGTATGACTCCTTAATCTGGGATACTTGAGGTACATGATCCCTTTGCTGCTGTTGGGCCCTGGTTTCAGCTTCGGCTTTGGCAAGTTTTAGTACCTCCACCTCTAGGAGCAGGCGCGCATGAACCCCTTGTACTTCGTGAAGCTTTTGGAAAGCAGCAGTAGCCTGTGCGTTAGCTTGGATTACTTGATCCTGGAGATCGGCTGTGTAAGAGCTCGACAGTTCCAAGTCGTGTTCTCGCAAAGCCATCACTCGCTCCTGTTCTGCGCCCCGGTCGTCCAGGATCTTCTTAGCAGACTCCAAAAGGTTAACTTGGTCGGATAGCTCCTCATTGCAAGCCCGGAGTTGCTCTCGCTCTTGCGATAGTTTTTGCAAGTCCTCTTCCAGGGCCTGGTTCCTCTCGGACCCCAAGCGTTCCCGGAGTTTATACCCATGCAGGGTATCCTCGGTCGCTATTAAGGTGGATAGGTAATGATCAGCTTTCTCTCGGAGGACCCGCTGCTGAACTCCAGCTGCAGGAGGTCGGCCTCACGAGCCTGGCCGATCTCTACCTCAGTATCCGCCACATACTGTAGGAGATTCTCAGTAACCCCTCCGGCATGCAGTTGACGGCTCGTGGCCTCTCAGTTCGAAGCAACCTGAGGGGAGAATACAGATAGTCGGTAAAAGGATGCTGAGAGGAAGTGAAGAGAACGAGCGAGGTATTACCGTCAATAAGGATTGATGCAACATGCCCAGGTATTGGGCTGATCCGGCTACCCGCCACGGTAGACCGGGAGCCCTCACATTAGGGGGAGCGGAGCGGCCAGGGATATCACGGGGGTGGGGAACGTCTCCCTCCGAACTTGAAGCACTCGGTGATGCCTCTATGGTGACTCCCTCTATGCGAATGGACTGAGAACTGTTGATCGTCTTCTTCGCAGCTAAAGGAGCCTTCCAGTGGTTGGGGGCAGCCCCATGGACACCTCCTTGCCGCGAGGAAGATTGGTCGTAGGAGATGCGGCATCAGTAACGGGAGGAGACGTAGCAATGATGGGAGATGAGGACCCCGCCTAGACGATTGGAGGTTGAGAGGCCACATACTCGGGGGTAACCGAGCGCAAGCCTCTCTTCAATCGTTTCAAGGGCGATCCCGTTGGGATCACCGTTCTTGCCGTTTCTTTCCCGGCACAGGGACGGCGGAGGGCGCGTTAAACGAAGAAGACACTTCTCTCTCCTGTGAAGCCTTCGGAAGGGTGGCTAGGGGCCCCCTTGTACAGATCAAGGGCGACGCCAAGACGTCATCGCCATGGGGGACTGCCGATATTGCTGGGCCTGCTGACAGCTCTCCCTCCCCTTCGCCACCCTCGGAGAGGATTCCTGTGGGGGTCGAAGATACTAACCCGAGGATCAATGCTTGTTCATTAGCCTGGTCCCACTTTAGAAACTTATTCTTTACAAGAGGGAGCATGATGTCGTCTGCAGGGTAAAAGGCAGGAAGGTGTCAGCAAACATTAACCGAGCACCATACCAGAGGCAAAGTAACTCACATAGGGTGGGGCTGAGGGGGGTGCTCTTGGGGCTAATCTCCGCACAATAAAGGAGCTCCTTGCACTGCACCAACTAGAACCCATTGAATTCCATCCCAGCCAAGATACTCTTAGCCCTCTGATATCCCACGTCCTATTGAAAATCACCTAGGTCGGGGGCAGGGGGCAAGTTCTCCGTCCAATGAATGTCACTAAAAGGATGCTCGGGATGCCGAATGTAGAAAAACCTTTCCTTCCACCCCTTGTGGGAGGAGGGAAGGCCTCCCAAAAACCTATGACCACCGCGAGCAGTGAAGCCAAAGGCCCCGCGAGATCCAACAGGGACGAAAAAGAAGTGGAAAACCCGAGGGGTGAGAGGAATGTCAAAAAGTTTGAAGAGAACGAGGGCCTCGCTCATCTGGGCAAAAGCATTCGGGGCCAGCTATTGGAGAGGGATGCAGAAATAATGGGCAACATTCATGAAATAGGGGTGGACAGGGAAACGAAGCCCTAGTTCTAGTTTCCCCAGGAAGAAGGTATAAAAATCCTCACCGGTGGTTACCGACAGTTGACCTGCGGTGGAGACCCTGACCTCCCAATCTGCCAGAATGCCATACTTTTGACAAGCTGCCTGGAGGGAATCCGACTTCACCTTAGAGGAGAGGGTCTCATACCACTTGGGATGAAATCCCAGTTCTCTCAAAGAGCATTCGTCAGCACCTGAAGATTTCTTTATCTTCTCCATCGGGTACCGGGGGAGGGAATAAAGGGCGAACAGAGCAAGGGAGGAAGCACTCCCGGCAGAAGAATGCTAACGAGGAGGACGAGTAAGTGAGGAGAACTCATGACGGCAGCTAGGGTAAGACTGCCGCAGGGTGCCGTTGCACCCACTTTTACAGGGATGCGACACCTCCCCCGAAGCAAGGAAAAAGGCAAGTGGCGCCGTGGCATGCGCTAGGCAATTGCGTCACCTTGGTCGCTGATGAGCCCTAACTAGGTGTCACGAATGTGGGTCTCAAAATTTAGATATGTATAAAGCTGGAAACCCTTTTTGCTATCAAAGAATGAAAACGTAGTAAAGGGGCCACAGGTCGTATTTTTCCTAGGGCTAGTCGAGCTGTTGGATTCGAGCTCGAGTTATGTGTCATTTATGAATTTTGGGTTTCAAATAAAATTTGGGTTTTGGGTTGCAATCGGAAATGAAATAGCAATGAAAATGAAGGAAACTAAACTAATGAACTAAACAAGCGATAGCAATTGATAAACTCATCAATAGGAAACCGAATCAACCAAGGGAATTTAACTAAATTTTGAAAAACAATCCTGAAATCGAATTGCAAATCAAACTGCTAAGCAGATTAATAAAACAGTGCTGAAATTTGATTGAAACTAAAGCCGCATTCGCTTGATACAACTTGCCAAAATGATACTAACTGCAGAATTTAAATGGATACAAGCAAATAAATTTGAAGCAACAAATCAACTGCAGAATTCAGCAACAAATGGATTCGGAAACAATTAAATGTGAAGCAGAAATTCAGAGCCAAAACTGATGTGCAGAAATAGCAGTTTAAACTCCACTTGGATGCAGGAATGCAAACAATTGAGTTCAACTGATACCAAAATGAGAAAAATCTGATGTGCCAAAGATTGAAACTAACTGCAGACTTTTTAATTGATCAATGCAGCTTGGAAAGATATGCTGTCAATGAAGTTATCTGCACGTGTGAATGAAGAAATTGAAATCCGAGACTGATCAAGGC